>OU015756.1:36406827-36432291 GCA_907169655.1 Acomys percivali | reverse complement strand
TTCCTGTAGCTTAGGTTTGTTAAAAAAAAAAAAAAAAAAAAAAAAAACAACTTTTTTTTTTTTTTTTTTTTTTTTTTTTACAGTATGAAATGAGAGGATGCTGTGCTCAGGCACAAACATTATCTGCCTCTTCCTCAGGCAGCAGGAAATCCCTGGAGAGGGTCTTGTGAGAAAGAAGGCTAGAAGTGATGTTGAAGGGAAAAATGATTGCTTCTGACTGCTAATGTTTAATCTGTCCCCTACAGAAGGGAAAGAGGCCTTTTATCTTGGAGCAGAATAAGGTGATTTAGAAGGAGAACAAGATGATGCCACAGTCATTGATGCCAGTGCTTTAGTAGTAAATTCAATTCAGCACATGACTTATGTGCATTTAAAGACTGAGATAAACTTCACAAACATAATGTCTCAGAGTTTCTTTCAAGTCTCTTAAGCTGTTGTTACCTTACAGTTCCAGGTCACAATGAAATACTAATGTTTGAACTACAGCATTAATGACAAGATATCATCTCATCATCTTTATAGAAGTTTATCACAAAGAAACTGAACTCTAAGGTGGAAAGGAAGTCAAAATATATTTTAACCCAAGCTATGAAATAATTCAGAATGAGTTCAACAGTAACAGTATAACACTTTCATAACTGTTTTTAATCAATTTGCATTTCAATTTTATTTTCTAAAATACTCTTTGATACCTGTAAGGTCAGGAGACTTTATGGATGTCACTCAAGTTGTACTGAATCATGCCAGCATAACTGGAGTGCTCAGAATATTTATTTCTACTTCACGACATTGCCACAGTGAGCTTATGATTTTTGTATTATTTTTAAGGTATAGTTATATGTGAACCGTTATGGAGGAACAGTTTATAGTTTTAAAGAGAAATATTTAAGTAGTGCTATACAATTAAATTGATACATAAGAAATTGTATATGGTGAAGTATATAATTTAGTGAATTTTTAGACATTTAAAAATGTGACACCAATACCCCCATCAAGTTGGTAATTTAGAAAACAAAATAGGAGATCATGAAGCTGAGAGATGAGATGAGATGTAGAGCCCTACCCGTAGTTGAAGGGGTAAAGGTGTGATCTAAACATAATACATTGTGTACATTTATGAAATTTTCAAAGGACAAAAAATTATTTAAAAAGGGTGTTCATTGAGAAGCACAAATTTTGGGCATGGTTAATTACATTATTTATTTCATGAATTTTATGTTTTTTTCTATTTTTTAAAATTAATTTATTCTTGTTATATCTCAATGGTTATCTCATCCTTTATATCCTCCCTTTCTTCCCTCACTCTCATTTTCCCCTTATTCCCCTCCCCTATGACTGTTCCTGAGGGGGATTACCTCCCCCTGTATATGCTCATAGGTTATCAAGTCTCTTCTTGGTAATCTGTTGTCCTTCCTCTGAGTGCCACCAGGTCTCCCCCTCCAGGGACATGGTCAAATATGAGGCACCAGAGTACGTGAGAAAGTCATACGTTTTGAATTTAAGTTGTAATTGTATTGCTTGCCAACTTTTCTCTCCTCCCACCATGTTTCCTATGTTCCCTCTTCATGTACTTGAGCTTCTTTTTTATTTTATTTTTTTCATAGCTTCTTTTTTACTATAATTATGCATTCACAGATGTGTACATGGGCACACACATGTGCCTGTGTGCAGTTGTGTGTCTGTCTGTGTGTGTATGTGTATGCCTAAATATATTGATGCAGCCTGCTCAGTCCATACAATGCTGTTTACATGTATGTGATTTCATGGCTGATTGCTTAGTATTGGATAATCAATTGAGGTGGTTTTTCTTTGGAAAGACTATTTCTCCATATCTCAGCTCTCCCTTTTCCATTATTATCTTTAGTTCTTCATCAGTGACTGAGGGCCCTTGAGATTTCACCTCTTTATATTAACATGTCTAGGGGTACTGTTCTGGTTCAAGTCTTCTTTAGGCAGCCATACTGCTGATCCTATATCATTATTAAGTACATCCTAAATATTTACCTGTGTTTTCACAAATAAATATAGTTATCACACCTCATCAATTATACTTCTCTTTGAAACAGATAGAGGTTGTTATAGAAAACCATTGCAGACCCAAATGTGGGAAGAGCTTGTGGTGGACAGTCCCAGCTGAATCCTCCATAGCATAGCTCCTATGTACTTGGGGACCATGGTGAAAGTGGGGGACAGAAAGACTCTAAGAGTTAGAGAAAGAAGTTGTTGCTGTAAAAATTAATTTTCTAGAGATATCAGAGAAGCACTTGTAAGTTCTTTACAATAAAACTTTAATTATTAAATACAAGAAGAATATTAGTTTCTGTCACCGTACTCCTGTTTCTACCCACAGTTTTTCAGTTCCTTCCAATACTAGTCTCATGGACTTTCCCTTCCCTAATCTTATGGTCAAAGTTAAACTCTCATTGACTTTCTGTTAAATGCATGGTAGTTTGAATTTTCTAAAATGTTATGTACATGAAGTTGAGCAACACACAATTCTCTCCTGTGTCTTCCATTACTCAGTGTATGTTCAGCGTCCATATATTGAGTGCCAAGGCCGAGTAAAGGCAAATAAGAACTTTACACAACGGAATTAACACATTTTGTGTATGCTGTGTTCATTTCCACAACATTAATTTTGTTTGTTCTTTAATTACCTGGAGTCTATAGAAGGATATTACAGAATTTATATACCCACCCATTGGTAGGTAACCAGATCATCTGAAGTGCGGAGACGTATTTACGGTCTTGTTTGCTCATCTCTGCTTATTAACATTAGTAGCAGAGAAGCAAGGCAATACGCTATGTATGCGATTCACTCTTCATAAACACAATCAGCATTTTCCTCACCATGTCCTATTTTACGTTCCTACCAGCAGTGTGCTGCTGTCTTGAAACTCATGAATACAAGTCTCACTGTTCTTGCTGTGAACTGATGCACTCTATCTCTTTTATGAGACCACTGACCACTGCTGCCATACACCTGACAGAGGTTTTTTTCTCTCGCTCAGATTTCCTCCAACACATGCAATGAGGAATACCCTGGGGACATTTTCTTTAAACCTTTGAGGTGTCTCACCATGCCTGTTTTTCACGTTGGCTCTTTTTCCTGAGGAATCTCATTGCCTTGGCCCTGTACAGCCTCATTTGTTGCCTCCACCCCACATAATCTACCTGGTTTCTGCTCACTGGGGCCTGGCGTGCATTCTTCCAGGGAGTAAGCTGAAACGATCACAAGAATCACCTTGTTGCGTCATGGCCTCAATGGCCACTGCCCTTCTCTGTATCAAAAACATCTTTGTAATTTGGTATTTTTCACAGTTTGCCCATATTTTTCTTCTTTCACAGGGAGAAAAAAATCTGATAGTCCTTACGGGCTGGAAATAAAGACTGGTTTTAATATTGAGTTTTATCATATTACTTTATGAAATAACCTGAGCTCATTCATCTTGCTACCAAAGATCCAAAAGATTGCTTCCTACTTACTTTTGAACAACAAATGACTGTGCTGATTTGGAAGTGCTTTTTCCTTTGAGTTCTTTTACACTACAAATACTAGTGCAAATTCTATTCATCATTCAAAACTTTGATTTTACGACTTTCTCTTATTTCTTATGAGAATGAACATCTCAAGCACTATTATTTCTGTGATATTGTATGTATATATGTGTGTATATATGTGTGTATGTATGTATGTATGTATGTATGTATGTATGTACACAATGCTTTGGATCAAACTCAGATCCTTATAAATGACAGGCATGTATTTTGTCACTTTGTTGCATCACTTTCCAGTATTTTTCTTAATGCTAAGTGGGGAATTATTATAATAAAAATTTTGAGGTGATTTAATGATGCATAAAAATGTCCTCTCCTGGCTTTTACATGTCTTACCTTTGAATGTATTCTAAGGCTAAATCTTACTGACACATGTCTCTCAATTTTTATTTTTAATAATTTTCATGTTCTATATATGCCTATTCCATATATAAGCTAACAAGTACTTCTTTCAACATTTAAATTTTTCTTTTTCTAGGTATATTTTAAATATTTTAAAACCTTTATGTGTGTAAATTGTAGTTATATAATTTTTACCTCTGTGTCCCCTCTGTCCCCCGACCCCTCTCTGTCCTACTTTGTCCGATTAATGTGGACAAATCATACATATGATTAGGGGTTACCATTGAGGCTTAGAATCATCTCTGAAGAGAATTGATTCTCCTTTTCTCAACATCTATTAATTTTCTATAGCTTCTTATCTAAGCATGGAGCATTGTAAACTTTCACACAATATATCTTGGCATAGTGATTGGTGTGGTTTGAGTAGGTATTGACAGGCAACCATATTGTTGAAGGTTTATGGATGCAACATTTGTGCTGTTTCCATGCAGTGTCCTGATCTTATGGCTTTTGCAATATTCCTGCCTGCCATTCTTTGATATTTCCTGTGCATTAGGTATTATAGATGCCGCATTTAAGGACCTCCTTCAGCATTTATACAAATATATTTGATTAATTTTTTGTTAACTTTTTGTATAGATATTATCCAAGGTTACTATTTTAAGAATCAAACATTAATTTTTAATCATTCTTGTTCTTCAGCATCTGAAACACCAAGGGTAAATCTACTCAGTCTTAATGATTCAGTAGCACAGTTTTACTTATTTTTAAAAAAATATTCATTACGCTTTTTAACATATATATTTATATTATTACACAAGGGTAAAATAAACTACATAAAGCAGGAAGAACCACGAGACAATCAGGAGTTATATAAATATTATATTCATAGTGATTTGGCTATTTGTATTTGGCAAATTTGAAGTAAACATCTTTCCTATCTTGTGTCGAAATTTCTGAATGGAGATTAATATCTATCATATCTCATCTCTATTAACTTAAAACATCTATCTTGATCCAAAAACATCTTAACCACTAACCTACTAATAATTGTAAGGTTAAACTACCTGGTGTTCAAACTCATCAGAGACTTGAGAAGGGATAAAACTTAAATAATTGACTGAACCCAGAGTGCAGTTAGCGGCTTCCAAAATGATAAAAAAATGACTGAGACAGTTTACTGCCTGAACAATCATCCTACTCTCTATATCATTGGAGCATCATCTTCAGACTTCTGGCCCAATATATCTGACAGACGTATTTGTGAGGCAGGAACTATTGAGGACTTGCTTACCCTGTCTTGGCAAAGTTTGGCCATTGAGTCTACTGCACCTAAACTTGTCCACCTTTAGGCAGAATTCTGTTTGTGGCAGAAATGAGGACATTTTGCCCAGTGGCTGGTTTGCCACATTTGAAATCAATTCCATAAGGAGATTCTTTGATGCTCACCTTCTTCTTTGAAGCAGGCTTGGTGTTGCCAAGAGCACAGTTTTAAATCAGAGAAATTAGCCATAGTGTATATGGTGTATTAATGTAGTATATGAGAGAGTTTGTGTTATGTGTGTATGAGTGAGTTCAAAATAGTCTCTCACCTCCTCACTGAACTTGCTTCTTAAGAGATGTTCCCTTTCTTTGATTTTGATTTTTCTGGACTTGTTTGTGGCACATAATGCAGAGAGATGGAGATAGTCTTGGACTTGTCACATAGCTATTTTCAAGGTGTCCCTATGTCATTAGCAAACTCTATGACACTAAGCACATAAACATTTCTTGCTTTCCTTCCTCAGTTTTACACAGATAGCCTATTTCAAAATAAGGATACCAGGATGAAATAAATGCATATTTAAAACACATTGAAGGACTCAGAGTGTTGTATAATGAAAATTGTGCCTATTACTATTATTTTTCTTTTAACTCTGAAGTATGGTCACTTAGAATTTAAGATCTCTTTTGCATAGCTTTTCAGCCATTTCATTATATTGACATCCCAGGATTTTGGAGTTTTCACATTAAATGTTGGTTCCAATTGGATCTTTCATATTGATCACAACCAAGCCTATATTTATGATTTTCGTCAAGACAGCTGGGAAGGTGGTTGTGGCTGGTGAAGATGCGCTTATCTTCAATATGTTAAATATTAGACTGCCAATGGTTATATTTGGAGTTCGAAAACTATTTTTTTCCTTTTTCCTGCAAATGTCTGTAAGGTACTTAGAATTATGAGTGGTATAATTTAATTTTGAGTGAAGTAAAGAAATTTCATATAGCTCATAGTTTTTGAGGATCAAGGGAATTGCCTGCTGCATCTTAGTTCTGTTGAGGACTGTGTACACGATGATGCTTGCTAACAGTAGAGCCTGTATCAAGTGGTTCACATTGTGAACCCAGACTAGGGAGAAAGAAGTTTGATCTGGGCCTGGCTTACTTCTTTAACAATCTTGTCCCGAGAATTATCAAGTTAGCCGAAGGAGAAATAACTCATGTCCCAGTCACCTGAGAAACTCTGATTAGGCCTTGTCAGCTCTCATCTACACTGTGGCAAAACCCTGGACTGAGCCATTAATTGCAATGGATTCTGGCAAAACAGTCAAATCAACACAAAATATGGTGAGCCAGTCTCTGTGTCTCTGTTTCTCTCTATCTCTGTTTCTTTGTCAGTCTGTCTCTGTCTCTGTCTCTGTGTCTCCCTCTGTGTCTATGTCTGTGTCTGTCTGTTTGTCTTTCTCTCTCTGTGTGTATGTGTGTGTGTGTGTGTGTATGTGTGTATCTGTGTGTTAAGAGGTCATGAGTTTTATATGTCATCATGTGCCTCATATATCTACTGTATTTTCTTAGACAGTGTAAGAAAAGGCAAAACGAATGAATGAATTAATGTGATGAGACGGCAGGATAAAGGACAAAAACAAAATAAACAAAACAAAAAACAAAATACAGTGGAAATTAGAAGAAGCATGGATGAAAATTGATAATAACAACATATAATGAAGAAATAGCTCAAATGTTTTTTATACAACTTAAGAGATAACATGACACTCAGTAAATGACCCTGTTGCTTCTATTGCATTTATTTTTAAGTTCCAACATCAAGCAGCTTCGGTTGTTTAAAATAATCTTTGCGTGGGCGTCCTCCAAGTTTTTCCACCTAAGATTTCTCTACCTTGTTTATTTTCAAAATCACAAAATATATTTTTGTAGTTCAGATCACATATGTTAAATAAACATTCAATTAATCTAATGTTTGTTTCTTATAATCAAACTACATATTACCTATCTTTAGGTATACTAAGTTACCTAGAAATAGGTCATTTGAATTTCAAATGTAATATTTAAACCTTAATGATTTTTTTAATTTTTAATAATATTCTAAAAACTCTATCAATTATTAAAATTGTATTTGGGACTGCAAGTACAATTAATTTATAAGATTAAAAATGTTATTGATTTTGGTAACTTCTTGTATGTTTAGATATCTGTATACATGCATGTATAAATACATATACATGTGTTTATATATTGATATGTATATATATATATATATATATATTTATCAATGACCCTTAAAATATTGCCTTGCCTTAATTAATTGTTTCTTCATTTATAGTGTGTATCTTTCTCATTCTCGGGTGATTTTGTAATTTTTTGAAAGTTCCAAATTTGTGATAGTTGATATAATAATTAAGATTATTAATTAAGCAATAATTCTGTCTTTGTTAGGTTACTGGTGCTGCAATACAGCACTATGGCGAGACCAAGAGCAAACTGGGGAGGAAGGAGTTTATTTGGAATACACTTCCACTGTTCATCTTTGGGGAAGCCAGGCTATTTATCGGTAACTGGTATGCCTAAATATAGGTAATATGTAGTTTGTTTATAAAAAATTATACCTGCAGATTTGGACTTAGACACTATGAAAGTAAATAAGATTTTTTACAAAAACATATAAGTGTACACAATGGAATTGCTTAGGTAAGATCCATCTGTAAATAATTTTACTCATCCTTATGTTGTTAATGAGAATGCCTGGAAAATGAAGTGAGCAAGGCAAATTTAAAACTCATATTTCTTAACTTCTTTTTCTGTATTATCTTGGTTTTAATGATTAAATTTTTATACAATTCTAAGAAACTATGAAACAAGACAAAAGAGAGCCATGTGACAATCATGACACAAGGTGAAACAACACAATCCAGGTGACAGTGCTCAAGGAAATTAAAAATAGATAAAGTTAGCAAATCACAAAGACAGATGCTTTGCAGTCAGCATTTGAGCCTAAGAACATTTTCTAATTTATTTTCATGATGACTAAAGCATATTTTCAAAGTTATTCAACACTATTTTGCTACAAGTAGGATAAAATTTAATATGACTCTTAATTTACTGAAGTAACAGAAAATACAGATATAATAAAACCCAAATCCCACATCATTCTTCATTACAATTTCCTGTTACATGAACATATTTTAAATACAAAGGTAGGAAAGTGTAGTAACTATATTAATAAGATTGTTATACAGACCTTCTGAACTAACTGTAGTAATTTTGTATTTGCTCATAAATTAGCCATTTATGATCAATCAAAACGCCCACTAAACTGTTATTAATAGCAAGAAATATTTCTTTAATAGAGAGGCTATTGAAAATACAGTTTTCAGCTATTTTCCATCTACTTTATCCTTGAACTCAAATCATCAATACCTTAACAACTGGTATTCTCTGACTCCTGTTTTAATGCCAACGATACTCTTCATTATTTTAAAAGACTAACAATGTTGCAAATAGATTTATTATTATTTCAGTGCTGAACATCAATCTGTGTGGCATGTTCGACACTCCGTATCTCAATTTATTTCCTCACCTGCGGGTAACCTCAGATTTTAGATTAATGTCATTTGATGACAGTGCAATTCTGCTTGACACATTTTCAGTTGCACAGACAAATCTTTGATGAACACCTTTAAGGTAGAATGAATCTCTTCGGCTATTAAAAGGAGTCCTTGCACACTTTTTCAATCATAATGAATAATTTTCAGAGGTAAAAATGTTGCACATTTCAAACTATCAATAAAATACACTAGTTGTAAATTGTTTTTCAATGTCAAAATTATCGGAGTAATTTAAACTGCTTCCCATTGATGCAGCCCATCCTAGAGACCTACAATGAATAGATGAAAATGTTGAAAAGTTCTAATTAGCCTGGTCAAGTCCTCTACCACCAGGGTTGGGAGCACAGGGAGGTCTCTAAAGGATCAGAAAATAGATATTGTTCTTGGCATTTCATCAATCCCATTGCAAAAGAACATTACAATATTGCACCTGTGTATTTTAAGATGATCGTGACTGAGATCTGATTATTCCTTAACTCTTAAAATTGTTCATCAAACTTACATCAGAGATCACAACAATGCTGATTTCCCCGTTGCCTAAATTTCAGAGTTTGCTCAATATTCAGATTCAAGCTGTGTTGAAATGATATATATTTCTCAGTGATTCTTACAATTTTGGCCATCTATTTTCTCAACTAAGAGAGATTATAGTGCTCTCTAATAACACAGAATAACAACAGTGTTTTTAATGAATTGTGATGAACATGTAAAATAAGGGTTGACAATATGGTATTGCAAAATGACAATAGTTAATCCAAAGTATTTAAAATCCTTACAGTACACCATTTTAATACTCTATTCAAGTTCATGATGAAAAGAATCTAAAAATAATTGACTAATATGTAAAATCTTTGTGATTTTATCTATATATATTTCTTTATTCCTAGAAAGCTTTTGGATAATATTTGTACATGGCATTATTTAACAGTATTTTATTACATTTGTTGATATTATCTTATTATCTTTAATTTTTAGCTATTTAATATAATATAAAATATATTTTTAATTATTAAATATAATTAGCATTTGTGTGATTTTAATTCACTGACAGCCTAAAATAGCTCTATTGGGTAATTGTTATTATAAGCAGAAGGGCACACACACACACACACACACACACACACATCTAGTTTATATAACTGTTATGTTCAATATTCTGTTAGAGATCCCCACCCTTCTCAGATGATAAGCAAAAGAGTGTTAAAATAGAATTCATTCCACACAGATGATTTCTGCATAAGAACACAAGAGGACATATTTTCCTCTATTCCCACCAACACCAACTTGGACTTTTAGCCATGTGAACACAGGAGACAAAAGCCCCATGCTGCTCTTCAGAACATTTGTCCTTCAGACTATTTGCCATGTACTTGTATGACTAAGCTATCATCTCACTCACTATTCCTGTGTTCTGTCAACAACACACAGAAAACTATCTCTCCAAGTCTCCCTGTACTTCAATGCATTCCTACTTTGCTTGCATTTTCTTAAAGTATTAGCTGTATATCTATCTCCACTCTTCCTTTAGAATGCATTCAACGTTACAAGCTGAAATACCTGTGCCCAAATCAGTATTTCCTAATTACGAGGAATTTGATAAATGCTGAAATAATGTATTGATTAATAAAAGGAGGCTAGGAGAGGAATGGAAAACAGGAGACATAACATATTGCAGATTAATAAGATGGAGTTTGTTTTGTCTCCAATAATACAAGGCTTTTAATATAATCATCTGTAAAGTACGAGAACTGAAGAGATGTGGGAACCAGGCCCGACTGGGCTGCCTGCCTGTCTTGCTGTTGCATGTCCTGTTTTTAGCAGCTTCCGTGTCTGTGCTTATGTTGTTTAGCTAGTCATGGTTACTGCTCTGAGAATGCACCCCTCCATTCCTTGGGACTTTCCCTGGTGTGCGCAATCACCTGTGAGTGGCGTTCCTGCTTTGCTGCCTATAAAAAGGCTCTTTGGACTCTGAATAAAGGCTGTTGCTCTCTTAGCACGAAGGACCCTCTGTTTCATTGTGTGTTAAATCCGCAGCCCCTCGTCCTTGAGTCAGTACCACGGTGGGGCACGCGGCACAAAGAAAGGCTTCAATCGTTGTTCAACTTTGTGTTTCCACTCACTCAAGAACGAAATGAACATAACGTCAGTGCCTTGTTTGTGGTGTCTTTGCTAACAGGATGCCTGTTTCTTGATCATGTTTATCAGTAATATTAGATATTTTTCCTATCTTGTCTTCTAGTTCACTTTTTAACCACGTGCCTGCTCTAAGAAGAAAGAATAAAACAGGAATATTTTCAACACATTCATCTTCCTGCCTCTGTTCTCATTCTGTTCTTATATCCTTTTTCATCATTTTTCAGGTCTTGTGACTTTACTTTAGTGTTTCCTCCCATGCACCTGTGAACATGCACATGTATCCCCCCCACACAGCTTATACATATTTTAAATATTAAATTACAAATATAATTTAATATTTTAAAAAGAATTGCATATAAAAGTACTATTTTTGTACATTTACATCAGCTCTACCCTTCCTCTTTGCTTCCTACTCCTCTGCGTTGCCCCATTTTATCTCAAATTCATGTCCTCTTCTATAAATATAATACACACACACACACACACACACACACACACACACACGTATATCTGTTGAGTTCATTCATTGTTGCTTTTATGTATATGTGTTTAGGACTGACCATTTGGGATTGGATAACCAGATGGCTTGTCACTGGAGAAAATTGCTTCTCCCTCTCTCTGAAGCCATTATCCATGGCTCATTCTTACCTACACAAGGGGACGTGTGAGGCACTGGGGTGTAGTTGTTAGTATAGTTTGTAGCATATTTGCCTTCATCCTGGGCTTTGTCTTTTATCCTCTGTGGCTGAATCATGTACACCTTAGCATTTAATTTACCCAATTCTTTAAAAAATTTTTCTAGGGGATGATTTATTTGAATATTAATGTTATTCATTCCTTTTGAACTCGAAGTATACATATATCCTAATAAAATCACACAATTTTATCAAAAGCCTTAAAAGAACAGTGAGCTCTGAATAAAAACAGCATCTTCTACACTGTAATCTCGTTTTCTTGTATAGATTCTTTTTCTTCACATTTTTATTGCCCATTTCATGGAATCCATGTGGATTCTGCATTTGATATGTGTTCAAATGAACACATATGGTAACAACAGAAATATTTTAGAGGAAGAACAATGGAAGACTACTTGGAAAATATTTAAGTTCATTCTCAGGGGTTTTTGTTTAATATTTTGGGTGCACTAGGTTTTGGTTTGTTGTGATTTGTTAACCTATATGACATTTTCTTTCTCATTAATTATGAACAAAAACTGACTTTCTTATTTATATATTACTATTACAGCAAGAAGCAGTTTTTCTATTGACAGTATACACTCAGAGTTACATATATTGTTTATTTCTAGTGTACGTACATGATAAACTAAATGATACTCTTGTTCAAGTTCATATTATTCTACATAGAATGCATAGAAAAAGAAACCAGGTAGATAAAATATTTGTGTTTATCATGTACTTGAATATTTTAAAGCTAATGGTGACTTTCTTATGTTATAGGTTGTGGATTATGTAAAATATACAAATTTGTTTTCACAAAAGTTCTGAAAGAAAACGTTCTTTGTTGCTGTTAAAATGTTTTTTTCTGACTTGAATCCATACAATACATAAATTGCATATCTCATTAATTTCATCATTAAATGTTTTCAGATTCTGCCATTCAATTCATCTCCCCAAGGAAACCTTATGAATAAATTTTCCTGAGAGTTTTGTTTATTTCATCAAATAACCCATATTTATTAGAAAACAGAATGAAGGTTTCAGTTGGAAGAAATATCTTTCAAGAATGTAAAGTCTTTTATTGGAAGGACAGTTTTTCTGAATGTACATTTATTCAAAACATATTATTTGTGTATAATTTTAAAGTACAAAATTGGTAATTAGAATAAAATATGATATTAAGGATTTCCAAAAATAACTGCTGTTAAGCATTTACTCTGATCATAAATGTGATTGTAACTGACTTCTAATTGATGCATGTTCTGAACAAATTGTTCTGTGGAACAAATGAAGAGAATGAAATCTAAATATGTTAAAATCTGCATTTTGATTTAGAGAACCTCTAAGTTAGGTTAAAAAGTTTGTAATGGACATTTCAGTCTTATCTGCTTAGTTCATCCTGAGTCAACCCACCGAAAATTGTTTTCTTTTTTTCCATCTCGAGTCACAGAACACCTCATGCTTCTTTGTAGTGGAAAGATGAGAGTGGAAGACGTAAGATCATATTCGTTTATGGTTACATGAAATTATTTTGAAATATTGCAGCACTCTGCTTCTACTTTCTCAGTGTTCAGAAGGCCATAGTTTATGAGACACAATGTCAGGTACCACCTCTATTGCCCATCTCCCAAATCAACCAGGTATCCAAAGACATAACGTAGAAAATTCCATGGGGAAAGGTTTTGAGCATTATTGAACTTTGCTCTAAAAAGGCATAAGTTTTGTTTTTATTAAGTCATTTAGGTTACAGAATAACTTCATCATAACCTTCTTACATTAATGGGCATTATGTTCATTATCTTCGCCTAAAGTTCAAATTATCCTGGGTTTCATAGTCAAACATTCTGCCATAGCCTGAGGGATTCATACAATTCTTGAAAAACTTGAAAACGAAGTTACATAAGATGCAATAATCTAGTAAGGTAACGCAAGGACATGAATGGGTGGCTATGACAGTGACAGTAAATTTGATTCTCTATTCAGAAGTAGATCATGAAACGTAAAGAATATATGGGTGCTATATTTCCTAAACTATTTAGGAAAATCAACAAGAAAGATTTAGCATGAATTTGATTTGACTAAATATTTTGAGTTCCTGTGCAAAGAGGACAGACATCTTCTCCAGATGACAGCAATGGCTTTAAATGGCACATCACATGCATGTCACAGCTATTGAAGAGTCAGTGCTCATGTTTAGTATATGGGGGTACAGAGGTATTTAATTAGGAGAGGATATGAGGACTTGCTCAACATGAGTAAAAGTCTTGAGTTTATTATTCAGTACTTGAAAATAAATCTATAATTTTGTATTTGTTATTCAACTCAGTTTTAAAATTATCTTTTCAATATATGTAACCTTTCCCACCTATTATTTTAACAGATTTTTCACATTAATTGTTTCTATACTAGTTGTCTTTTAAGAATAGCACATGGAAGGAATTTGTAATGCTTAGAAAATATATTATGTGATGCTTTAAAAATATGTTATATAAATCTTTCTTGTTTTTAGTTATAAAAATATATTTTCCTGAATTCTCTCATTTAGAATATCTTTAGAGATTCACCTAATTACTGGAGAATAGACAATTATGTCAATTTAATATATACATATACATTCATGAAATTGGGAATATTTCTTTGATATTGACTTGAAAAAAGCTTTCCTTTATGAAAGAAAATGTAAAATTCTCACAAGATTTCTGGTATTAGAGTCAGAAATCTCATTAAATTTCTCCTCAGAAAAATCCATGGAGTGTTCAGTGAAGAAATAAGAAAGTGAACAAATCAGTCATTTCTGAGAATGGATGCTGAGAAATAACAGCAGCCAAAGGATTGAGAATGAGTTTCTGGAAGACACAGGACTGATGGGAGCACCTTGATTGGCATATTATAATAAAGGGAGCAATGGTTCAATATGCTTAACAAATTTGCTTTAGTGGAGCTAGAAGCTGTGGGAAGCTCCCTAAAATAGGTAGAGAGACAGAGTTAGATAACAATTTGACTCAGATAGTTGCAATAAAAAAAAACTTTGTGTCAGGTCACCACCATTTCTTTAGTTAAAAAACATCTTTTAAATTTAATTACCAGATACATAACTGTTACATCAAGCAGAATATATGTCTTCATTACTGAAAAGTTGTTCATGTTGCTAAGACTGCACTTGCTTCTATATTTGAACATTTCTATATTATTATCTTTAAAATTGCTCTAAAATTTTAATATAACTTCAAAACATAAACACAAACACACACACACAAACACACACACACAACTACAAACCCAATAATTCAAGGAAAAGCCAATAAAAGCAAAAGGAATCCCATGCAAAGATTAAATTAATTTACCTCTTTTATTTGTCATGTTTAACAATAAGCTACACTGAAAAAAAAAGACAGTCCTAAAAGAAAAGCAATGAAACTCAAACTGAAAAAGATGCAAACAAATAATTATCTACTTTAAATTTAAAAAATCAGAAAGCAGAGCCTCCACCGCTAGTATCTGACCTCTACCTACCAAGTCTCATCTGTACCTACCTTTATACTCTTCCCCTGTGGCCTGGTAAGGTCACCCCGGCAGGGGTAAGTGATCAAAGTTGGGGGATGCAGAGTCCATGTCAGAAGTAGTCCATACTCTCTACATGTATGCCTCTCTACTACATCTGAGCAGAGGCTCTGGGTCCACATGATATATGATCCTTTGTTCATGCATCAATCTCTGTGTTGTAGTGGCTAACATCTGCTTATGAGTTGATGATCCAGCATTATAGAGAATTTTGGGTGACTGTTCAGGGAGCAACCTGTCTCTGTCATCTTCTCATTTAGGAAGCTACTCACCAACACTGCCTCTTTACTCAGGCAATTCATTTTATTCCTTCTCAAGTCTCTGATGGGGTTGAAGACCAGATAATTTAGCTTTACAGTTAAGCTTAGTTGTTTAGGGAATAAGATGCTTTTAGGTCTAGATAGATGTTTTAAGTTGATAATGATGGGATATGATAGATATTAACTTATATTCAGAATTTTAGACTTACCAAGGTAGGGAAGATGTTTTCTTCAAGGTTGCCAAATACAAATAGCCAAAACACTCTGAATGGGACATATAAATAAACCCTGATTTATTCATGGTTCTTCTTGCTTTAGGTAGTTTATTGTATATATGTGTAATACTATAAATGTATATGTAGAAATATTTAATAAAAATGTAAAAAAAATAAAAATTTCAGAGTTTAAGGTATAATTTAGGAAAATTAAGCAGATTAGTTGTCAGTTATATAAAATTTAAAGGACAGGTGAAAACATTCAAATCTAATAAAAAGTTTGTAAGCAAATATAAAATGTTTAAAACAAGAAATAAAATACAAATCAATAAAATGTGATAAATATAAGTAATGGAAAATGAAAAAATTGTTAAATATCAAATATGGAATGAATGTACAAGGAACAGCAGATGAGATTACCAAGTCACCAGTTACAGTTTTCTGTAATTTTTTTTTGTTACAAAGAGAAGCTTTTCTGGTAAGGGTTGGGGATATCTTTATCTGTGAATATAAAGAAAAATATTTGGAATACTGTTAAGAATTAATGCTACTTAACAAAATAAAGGTAGTCATTTCTCCTCTAAGATCCCAATACCACATTACGTCTGGACAGTTGGCTTGATTTCAAGTACCAGAAATCATTTTCCTTTGTTTAGCATGGGTTACATCCGATGAGACAGATGTTGGGTATCATTAACATATGAGTGGTGGCCCTATTATACAAGAAGGATATCTTGCCATGTTGGTCTCTGTGGCTCATGGGCTTCACAGCTGGGTTGAACTTCTGGGCTGTTCCCTTGCCTTTGCAATTTGCATAGCTCCTTCAAGGACTAAGAATGTTAGTTATCAGGGAAGCTTTCAAGTCAGATCCTCTAGGTCCTGTGTTTGAAGTGCAAGGACCTTTCAGCAACAGGGATTTAACCTCTGGGAGGCAAACATGGGCAACAGAAATAGCCAAGTAGTTTATCTGTACTCCCTTGACCAAGAAATTCAAAGGGAATCTCTCATACCATCTTTGGTATTGTGATAGACTATCATTCTTATAATCCCATTTTTTTAGGGGCTGGACAGATGGCTCTGCTATTATGAACATTTGTTGGTCCTGTACAGGACCTAGGTTTGGTTCACAGCACACACATGACAGCTCACAGCCTCCTCTCATTCCAGTTATAGAGGATCAGAGCTATTTTTAGACTTCCAGAGACAAAAAACAATATGCATTATATTTGCATATATGTAGGCAAACATATACCACACATTCAACAAAACAACAGTAACAAATAAACCCCAATAATAAGGCTGACTGAATAAAACCTGAATAACGACAAGGCACTTGACAACCCAGTGTTGATGGGGAACATGACATGTGCAGCATCTCTGTGAGAAGTACATGCGACTAAGGGTTGTTTTGAGAAGGAGAATTAGTCTTCCGTAGAGATGGGCCCCTAACTGGGTATCCAACTGATCAGACCTCAAAGCATTCATACATAAACTAGGAGTGGACGGCACATACATTTAGTCCTGGGATGAGAGGCAGAGTCAGTTGGGTTTCTGTGAGTTCAAGGCCACCTTGTCCTTCATAGCTAGTTCTACAGTTGTCATTGCGGCACAGTGAGATGCTGTCTCCACAAAACAAGGCATAAACAACAACAAAACACCTTTATACAACATATACTGTGCAGACACAGCTGAATGTACTTAGGCCATATTTTTATATCTGTTAATTTGTGTGATGTGGTGTGTGTGTGTGTGCGTGTGCGTACGCACGCATGCAAAACAAAACTAATTAGAGAAAGAGACAATGGATTTGGAGGAATCATGGTTGTAGCATGTGAGGAGTTGAAGGAAGAAGAAAGAGGGGGGCATAAGTAGGATTTTAGTTAAAAATGAAAGTTAAAATTACTATAAAATATCAGGTCCCTTTTCCACATTCATGACTTTGTTATTTGTATTTTGAAATCAAATGAGTATAAGCATGATCAACTGGCTGACACCTGGTAGGTCTTTCAATGGTTATATAACAGTCATTGCCCCACCCTTAGAATCATCAGTAGCCAATAGTTCATCATGAAGTAATAATTGTCCCATAAATCATCTAAGACCATGATGGGCTTTTGAATGGTCAAGTCTTGTGTAGGTTCACTACAGTCAACTACTGCCACTGTGAGGTCATGACTGCATTGACAGTGGCCTGCCCAGAAGATAGCATTTCACAGTCCTCATTTGCCAGCTCTTATATTAGTACTGCTGCCTCTTTCACAATGTTCTTTGCAGTTTAGAAGGGACGGTACAAATGATGAATAATCATCATCATGTATTCTCTTGGGCAGTCTCATGTCTCTGCATTCATTGCTATTCATGGAAAAGAAAAAGTTACTGTTGAGAGGCTGGGAGTAGATTCTTTGAAACAGGCTAAGTACCCCTGAAATAAGTGAAATGCTTCACCTGCCACTGCATTGAGGATGAATCAGAAGTGCAAAAGCATAAAACTGCACACTTATAAAAATGGAAGAAGAAAGCTTAATATGTAGGAAAAATAAATGTGCCTGTAACTAAATAGTACTTTGTATTTGTAAATTATATTTGTAAAAGAAATTATCTAGGAATAAACATTTGCCTTAATACTATAATGCTAGTTAAACTTCTTAGGGACTATTAAAGAAAAGTGAAGTTTTAATTTTAATATGCACATGAGATCAATTAATGTATCACATATTCAAATAGGAAGGGAATGACCCTGATACTGAATACTTGTTATTTCTGGAGCTGGCATATGGCTCTCTCTAACAGCAGACATAATAATTTCAATAAATTAGCTGCTAATGCCACGTAATGAACTCTGATTTGTGTTAATTTAGCCATTACTAATCAATTGCATGTTAATATTTTAAAATGTCACTTTTGAGGATGCATTAGAGATTTTATTTTGCATGCAATTTTTCAAAAATAAAAAGTACAAGGAGAAAATTTTCATTCCAAAACATGAATAAAACCATAGCAACTTTGGAACATATGACTGTAGGTGTGAGCCAGGAAATTCAAATAAAAATGTTTGTAATAATGCAAAGGTTTTGAAAGTATGATTAACATTGAACAATAATAACGTAAAATAATTTAAAATGTGGTAGCTTTTAAGCATTGCTGAAATCTTTCCCCCTTTTGCTTTAACTCTTGGAGAATATTTGGTTTGTTAGTGATGGTGAAGACCATGCCATTGACAGAAATATTCAAATATATGTAGGGATATGTGTTACAGGTATCTCAGATACACATTTTCCAGATTATACATTTATAAATCTAATATAATAAAGACAGAAATAAATTTCCCACTTATCATCAAGGTTTTACCTGCAAGCCTGGCCTTGTCCTGGCAGCTTAATTATAGATTTGGCTTAAAGAGAACCTAAATACCACAAATATTTTCCATTTGGTTCTAGTGGGAAACTTAATAACAGAATATGGTAGAAGTAAAATGATTTTATCTGTTATGTAAATTATTTTAATATCTTACTTAGTTGTCCATGCCTATTGCCTTTTGCTGGAGTAGGAGCCTTACCTCAGTCAAGTCTCCTGAGATATTAGTGAGTTACTGTATGAAACTGTAGAGCAAGTGGTGGGATTAAACTAGAGTTGGAAGGCATATGTCTAAAGTGGTTGGCATGCAACTGAGCACAGATTTCTGCTTACATCTACATTCATAATATTCAATGACAACTGGTATGAAACATAAACATAATCTATGCTATCTTTGTAAAAATTCTACAATAGATAATTCATGATAAAGCCAGAGTTCATACTATAAATGCATGTTTTACATTTTCTGTCTTTGTCTATATGCTTTGTCACTTGTCTCCCTTGCTGGATCATATTGTCTATCTGTCCATGTTATATTGTTTGTATTAACTAATAGGTCATGGTTTTGTATTATTACAAACCACTTACACAGGATTATTTCTGCTTGAACTGCTTTGATACGTATATTTTACTGGAAAATTCATAACAGTTTGGAAGAACTTTCTGGGGTGTTATCATTAATCTTTGAAGATAAATCCTTTCAATCCCCTCACTGCTGAGTTCTGCATATTTAAACATGAAACAATTTGTTCTCATAGATTTTGTGCTATATTTTCTCAGCATAATACTAATTAGCATAACAGTTGACATATTTTAATACATGTAACTTTGTAGGTAGGTACCTTGCACATAATAATAACTCAGATACTATTTCCCAATATTATAAAGAATATCATTCAATAACTGTACTCATTAGATGACCTTGCAGTATAAAAAATAATGTAAAAAAATTACCTTTGGTAATTTAGTTAGATCTTATGTTTATGAAACCATATTTATGATAGTTATCAGCTGTATTATTGCACTAATTACTGTGAAATAAGTTCTTTTGCTATTACATATAAGTTTGAAAGTACTTTCTTCTATCTCTACACTTTTTTAAACAACTTATGGTGATTTCTGTGTATCTTTGACACTAGTGAATTTCTCACTTAATGAAAAGAAATAACTCCATGTCAGATTCAGTCAGCTGACAGTTTTCATTGAACATATTCATGTTTCACATCCTTCTTAAAGACAACATTGAGGAGATCTGGGATAAAGAATAATGATGTGAATGTTGTCATTGATGTAGAAATACATGATAGCAAAAGAACAAAATAAAACAAAGAAACACCCATTGGCTCATACAAATAGGTGAATGGATAGATGATAGATCATAGACAGACAGACAGATATATAGACAGACAGATAGATGAAAGAAATAGGTAGATAGATAGATATGATAGATAGTATATAGATATTGAAATATATAGTCTTTTGAATCATTCCATTCTTGTATGTATAGCTCCAAGGCTCCTCTGCATAGCCTCAAAGCTTAACTTCTTTAATCACTACAATAAGGCCAGCCATTTTTCATTCCCAAAATAACCATGGCTCCAGATTTAGAGAAACATCTGAGTAATGTAGCAGCTCCGCAACGTTGGATGCTGAATAAATTGAACAGCATGTTTGCTTTTTCTCTATCCACTGATCCCTAAGTGTCTGCCTCAGATCATTTTCCTAAAGAAGAGTCTTAGTTATGATTTGACTGGAGGTGAGGTAAAAAGATTTGCATGTAGCCCACCTGGGAGTTAGATGCTAAAATGTGTACTGAAATAACCTGTTCTGCTGTGTTTGTAGATGTCATGAGCATTGACACAACTGAACACAATATCTGTTCTAGGACAACCAAGGGTTGTATTGCTCTTCTTTGTATTACACCTGAGTTGGCCACATTTTCATTGTGCAAAGTGACAAAGAAAATCTTGGCACAATAATAATCTCACACTGAGTAGGTATCATTGGCTACTCCATCCCCTTAATTAAGGTGGATGACACCATTCAGATTCATTTGGAGACAGGCCAAATAAGTGATTTTATAAGTTTTGACACCAGTAACCTGTATGGTGACTGGAGGTGCTAAGTTGAAAATAATTGATGGGATCACTGACAGACATACATATAAGCCTTTTCAATATGGTTCACATAAAAGATACCTATGGCAACAGTTTTGCCCCTCAGATTTCCAATACTTTTACTATTAGCAAAGGTAAAAAAAAACATGAATTTATATTCTGAGGAAAGGGAATCCACCTCACTGTTGATGAGGAGAGACAAGAGGTTAGCATCCAGGCACAAGTGCAATGGTGTCTTTAAGTCATTTGTACTCTTGATATAGACCTTTCAAGGAGACATGCTGGAAGGGTATTAAATAGCATTAGAATTATAAATGCCTGTTTCTTGTATTTATAAACTGGTTTGAGATGATGAAATAAAAATGCATAGTGAAGCATATATCCACTATATATATGAATATGACTGAGGAACTGCAGCACTTCTTACACATTTCCATGCTTTCCCTGAATACCATCAAACTCATCACAACTCCAATGTTGTGCACGCTGTCTTCTCAGTGGAATGATATGATTATTTCTCACTCATTTTGTCTTTGGTTTTAGTGTATACTTGTATTCTAACTATAAGAAGAAAAGTATACATTTTTACACAGGATAATAGATATATATCAATTTTTAAGAAGCTATATATTTATCAATTTTAAAGAAGTTATCACTTCCTGCATAATCTGTGAATAAATGAGATGTATGCTTCTATTCATTTTATATACATTATAAAATATCAGTATTGGCTTGCTGTTCAACATTATAGTTTGCATATGACCCAATATATAGTATAATTTTAGGACCCTGATTAACATGTTTAGTGTGTGTGTGTGTGTGTGTGTGTGTGTGTGTGTGTGTCTGTGTGTCTGTGTGTGTGTGTCTGTGTGTGTTCTGTGACAGGGATTTTGCTGGGGAGATGCAGCTGGCATGTCTACTCACTCCAGATAAGGAATCTACAACATACCAAAATATAGACCAAAATTGAACTCATTGAAACATGGCTTTCATTAGGGTTAGTCACAGGAATATAGGTGCAAGGTTATTTATAGGAGAGGAAATTATATATTGATATAGTATTAATAAGAGCAGGGAAACAGAAAGACAACTTTTCTGACATCAAAAATATAAAAGGCACAATAGTAGTATTACGTAGGTTCTCAAGAGAAGTAGAATTCTCTTTCTTGCTCCCTGCATCCTCCTCTGTCTTTGTCTTTCTCTGTATCTCTCTCTGTCTCTGTCCTCTCTGTCTCTGTCTCTGTCTTTCTCTGTCTCTGTCTTTGTCTCTCTGTCTCTGCGTCTGTCTATCTGTCTGTCTGCCTGCCTGCCTGTCTATCTGTCTCTCTCCCTCTCTCTAGATGTTGTGTCAATGTTTAGAGCAGTTGATTTGAATCTTAATTAAAACCACTTCTATTCACCCAAAACCAATGGATTTCAGTTAGCATTGCCAGTGTCTGAGCACATGTGTGTCAAAGAGAAATATTTATCTTTGAATGAAAATGGTGTTGAGTGCTTAGAATAGACTTGATGAAACTGAGAGAAAAAGAAAACATAGTTCTAGTGGGCTATGTTCATGCAGAAAGGAACAAGAATGGGAGAAAGTGCAAAAAGTATGGAGGCATTCTGCAATCCTAGTACTTAGCAACACTCTTCAGTTTCAGCTTTCTTTGGTGAAATTCAACTACAATTCAAAGAGCAGATAAAAAGAGCAGACTGCCAGAAAGACAATCCAGAACTTTAAACATTAAAGTCATAGATTGTGGTTCTCAATTAAAAATAATAGATACATTTCAAAATTTCCTTGTGTTTAATATCTGAATAGTATTCCATTGTGTAATTGTACCACAGATAAATTGGGTCAGAAGGCTGAAGAAGATGATCCAAGATTATAGAGAGTTTTGGATAACTATTCAGGTAGCGAACTGTCTCTGTCATCTTCTCATTTGGAAAGCTACTAACCTGCACTCCTGGCATACTCAGGTAATCAAGTTTATTCCTTCTCAAATGTCTTATGGAGTTGAAGACCAGGTAGCTTAGTTTTACAATGAAGCTTAGTTGCTTAGGGTTTAAGATGTTTGGATGTGTACATAGATGCTTTAAGTTGATAATGACAATATGTGATGGAGGTTGATTTAAATTCAGAAATTTAGATGCACCAAGATAGGAAAGATGTTTTCTTCAAGGATGTCAAATACAAATAGGCAAATCACTAAGAATGTAACATTTATATAATTACTGATTGTGTTATTGTTCTTATTGTTATAGGTAATCTATTGTATATATGTGTAATAATATAAATGTATATGTAAAAATAAAAATTTATAAAAATGCAAAATATTGGTAAATAGTTATATATTTTATCTTATTCTAATGTAAAATGTTTACTAGATAGGTTTTTGTAATATCCTGCTTGAAACAAACAATTGAATAAACATATAAATATTTCTAGGCTACAAGATATTCATTTTGAGGAAATCTATATACTTAGAATCGGATCTAAAATGACTCATTGCTTACTGACAAAACTTGCAAACTAATAATATTTGGCTTTGTGATCTTGTGATTGTTATGCATAATGACAAAATAAAAATACCAGTTGCACACACACACACATATATATATATCACAATTGAAGGATATGAGATTATCTTTTTTGTGTTTTGAGAGTAGAAAAACTATAAGAGAGAAGATGGGATGTGAGTTGACACTGGTGTTGGTGGAATGTGAGCACTGCAGGCAAAATAAAATGTCAAGATTATGAGATAAGAAAGCCAAGAGGCCATAAGCGTAGTGTCGCCAAATCATCCAGATTCTCTTCTTAGGAGCTATATGAGACTTATCAACAGAATGCAGACAAGTGTTGTCAGCTTTCAATAGCTTGCCAAGATGCTTGTGATTTATTTTTCTGAGAAGAGTTATTAAATGATCCTTCACAGCAGTAATGACAAAGGGAGATAACATAATTAAAACCATAATTTATATGGAACCTATTTATTAGATAGAAAGTGATGGAAGACTGGAGATCTGGCAACCATCAAAAAATTATAATAAACAAACTTGAATTATTTGACCTGCAACACTGGATCTTAATAATTATTTACTAAGGCGAAATATTATGGTCTCTTTCTAATTGAAGTGATCACTATCTCCTGTCAGCCTTTGCAGGTATATGTGTATTCTAGTCTTTTAATTGAAAATATTTGAACTATGTTACCTTATGTGTAGAGTAGTGCATAACATGTACAATTTATTATTTAGTGTGGTGAATATAACAATGTGTTTTGAATGATTTTTGCTGACTTGTTACGACACTACCCTTTGGAATATTTTGATGGTTACAGATTAGCTGGCCCCGTTCACTCAATACTACAGTATAAGTTGCTTGACCTTGATATATTTTCTAATGCTCTTTCCATCTACTTCTCAATTTTGCTGACTTATATGTCTTCTTGTAACCTCAGCTTTATCTCCTCTTAGCTGATTTCATAAATCCATCTCCTCTAGTTCCCCATCTAACACTATCTCAATATACCATCTAATAGAGGATGGCCATTAATAGCACCAGTAAACTGTAAACTGCAGTAAATTATACGGCTGGGATTTTTATCTTGACTTTTCTTCTCATAAAATATATGTTTTTTTCCTGTGTCTCTCCAGAATAGGCTTTGTCAAAAGTGAACAGGATATAAATATTTGATTTATCGCATTCCTATCCAAACACCAAAATTGAAATGCCATGCCTGAAACACCATTTGTCATTACGATGGCAAATACTCAAGCAGTCTACTTGAGTTTCTCTTCATGAACATAGCTAGAAGTGCAATTCATATGGCCCCAAAGAAGAAGGTAAGGAAAAGAAAAGGACTTATTGTATTGTCTCAAATACGTATTAATCTATTAGGCTTGTATAGCAGCAATCATTAAAAGGTAAATATGCTAGTTGTGCAAAATATGACTCTTACCATCTATCAGCACCATTTCAACAATACTGTCCACAGACTGAGTTACTGTGTGATCACCATAATCACAGAAAAGGCAATGAATTTTCCATTCCCCTTTTATTTGTCTGTCCTCTGTGGGTTTCGATGTATCCTGCCTGCCCCCTAAACCCTTCCTGTTTCTTTCATCTTGGAAAGGCTGTTATGGGCTTTTCATCAGCATCATGTGGAGTTTAAAGGGAGAGACATATGCAGTTGAAAAATGAATATTATTGCTCCGTGCTGTGATTGAATGGAGGTGGAGGAGGCTGCGTGCAGTTCCAAGGTCGGCTATTGGGGGGAAGCCATTTTTTCATTTAACAAAATTAAACACATCTTATAGACTTTTAGCCCCCTGTAATCTACTTCACATAATAAATCCAATTTGAGAACATTATACAC
>OU015756.1:36336491-36401827 GCA_907169655.1 Acomys percivali | reverse complement strand
TCATCTGAAGTTCCTAGCTCCACATCCTCAGATGCGACTATATACCATGAAGTAACCACAGAAACACGGAATATATGAAGTAACTATAAATGGGGGTGGGACTAGGGTATGATTACAATGGAATAGCAGGATACAGGTGATGACCAAGTGGGAAACAGAAAAACAGGAATGAGCCTCCAACTTTGGAAAAGAAAAGGAATAAATACAGATGAGAAGGGACAAGGTATAAATAAAATCAGTTTCTTTTTAAATTTTATTTTATTAATTTATTCATATTACATCTCAATGGTTATCCCCTCCCTTGTATCCTCCCATTTCTCCCTCCCTCTCATTTCCCCCTTATTCCCCTCCCCTATGACTGTGACTGAGGGGAACTTCCTCCCCTTGTATATGCTCATAGGGTATCAAGTCTCTTCTTGGTAGCCTGCTATCCTTCCTCTGAGTGCCACCAGGTCTCCCCATTCAGGGGACTTGGTCAAATATGAGGTACCAGAGTACATGTGAAAGTCAGAACCCACTCTCCACTTAACTGTGGAGAATGTCCTTTCCATTGGATAGATCTGGGTAGTGGTTTGAAGTTTATGGCATGAATTGTCCTCAGCTGGTGCCAGAGTTTGAGCAGGACCCCTGGGCCCAAATCTGCCTATCATAATTTTCTTCTTATAGGTTTCTAAGATCCTCTGGATCCTTCAACTTTGCCATTCTCCCATGCTTCTCTCATCTATAGTCCCAATAGGATGTCCTCCCCTCTGTCCCAGTTTGCTGGTTAGTGAAGACTTTCATAGGACATGCCCCTTGGGATAGTATACAGATATAAGTGAGTATATACCATTTGAGTCTTTCCGCTTCTGGGTTAATTCACTCATTATGATCATTTCTAGTTTAATCAGTGTCTTTTGATGCTTCTGCTCACAGTTGTTTTGCCAGATGTCAGATGGTGGTGAACTTCAGAATTTCCCATATCACCATTATGCTTAGAGATGAGTCAAATATATTGTTACCCACAGGAGCCCTGGAACCTCCCTCTTTCTTTCTTTCTTTTTTTTTATAAGATTTATTTATTTATTATGTACACAGTGCTCTGCCTGCATGTACTCTGCGGCCCGAAGAGGGCATCAGATCACATCATAGATGGTTGTGAACCAGCATGTGGTTGCTGGGAATTGAACTCAGGACCTCTGGAAGAGCAGACAGTGCTCTTAACTGTTGAGCCATCTCTCCAGCCCCTACCTCCCTTGTTCTTATCTTTGTCACCTTGATACTTTTTTTTTTATTTTGTGTAAGCTTCTAGGATTCCTTTTTTGTCTCTGAATTTTATCCTTAGCCATTTCACGAACACTCTTATCTCACTACAGCCCCTCTGTATTCCTGGAGTAATCAACTACTAATTAATTGTCCACATGAAAAGTCATTGCTAGTCTTTCCTTACATGTCACCATCTAATGGATTCTACTCTATTTAACAAATAGTATGTATTTTGATACACTTATATTCCTATTTTATAGCATACACACATATATATTTACATACAACTTATTCATGCTTTAATATGTATTTTACTAGTCTCTCTATAATACACCTAATGAAGGTGGATATCGAATGTAATGTGCTTTGTCATTTTGAAACACTTACTTGGGCACCTATACTAACACTGTACATCATCAATTACCCCATTTCCTGAAATATATAGTTCTCAAGATGTTTTAACATCTTTGTAAACCAGGTGCATTTCACAATTGGGAGCAGGTCATATGTAAAACAAAAACTTACTTTTCCTTTTCATTTGCTTATAAAATAATGTGGCATATTTTATCATAAATGGTATGCTAGTTAATAAAACATAAGAGGCATTCTGTATTTATCAAATTAAAAAAATGACTGTAAAGAACAAATGACAGCAATGTCCTTAGATATGTATACACTGAGAAGAAAGACTTCTAAAAATCATTTAATAAAAGCACTTGATGTAACCTATCTGAATGGCAGTATTTAAATATTGAAATGGAGATTATTCCTATGTACTCAATTCATGATAAAAAAGATAATAATTACCGTCAGTAGGAATGCAAGTGGTTTTGATAAGATAGGAGCAGACAATGTTAGGCCAGAGAAATGAAATCATAATCAGACAGTGATGTGTGGTGTAAATGGGTCTCCATAGTTTACAGCTATTAAACTATAGTAGTTTTCTTTTAAAATATCACTTTATGGTTATTGCAGTAAACATTTGTGCTAATTGCACATTGAAGATAAGAAATTTCAATTTAGGGCCAGTAAATTGGCTCACTAGGTAAAGTCACACTGCTGCCAAGTCTGATAACCTGAGTTCAATCTTCCTGAACCATCATGTGAAAGGGTAGAAATGACTCCCACACGTAGACTGACCTCTACATGTGCACTGAGTGTTGCATGGCAAGTATCATAAAATGTGTTTTTATACAGAGAAGTCACTAGTTTTGAACATCAGGCCTTATTATTTCATACTTTTAGTCTCAGAACTTGAGAGGTCGAGACATCAGGCTGTCATGAATTCTTGGTCAGCCTCCGGTATAGTGTGAGATCTTGTCCCATCGCTGCTTTTCTTCTGTGAGCTCTGGTTGCTCTTGCAGATGACAAGAATTCAGTTCCCAGTACCCATAAGGCAGCCCTCAAATGTCTGTAACTCAGGTGCCTGAGATATGATGTCCTCTTCACCTCTTCAGGCCTCTTCAGGCGGTGCAGGCACATGATGCAGAGATATATGCAAACAAAACATCTATACACATAAAATAAAAATAAAACAAAAACCCGGGCACTACGGCAGATTTCTGTAATCCAAGCACTCGGGGAGGCAGAGGCAGTGGGGGTGGTGTCTCTGTGACCTCGAGGCCAGCGTGGCCTAAAAAGTGAGTTCAGGACAGCCAAGGCTATACAGAGAGACCCAGGCTCAGGGGGAAAAAGGACTTTGAATTGTCCTCTGAGCTATGGATGATGACATTCTAGTAGGAGAAGTGGCACCAACAAGGAGGAGAGGCTGTCAAATGGATGACTTTTAGACCTTCCAATATTGTTCTCAATTTATAATGGAGATACCTGATGTACAGTGACATGGGTACCTTGGCTGTTGGATACACCGCTAGGACTAATATGCTATTTTTAACATCTGTACCCTATTGAGTGAGGACTTTTTTGATGATTTCTCATTACTCTTTCTGTTCCTATACACTGAGGAATCGAAGAGCCAGGAAGAAAGGGTGGTCAAAATACCCTTCTTTTTTATCTTATTTTTTTTTAATCAAAAGCAAGGATGAAATATTGAAGGTGAAAGTATATTTTCATTTCAAACTCGATAGTAATACCTTTCAACAATGTGACTGGACTGACAAAAACTGTTGTGTTATTAAAACATAAGAAAATAGGTTTTATTATGGGTCAAGAGAAAGACGACCATGAAATACACAAAATTATATACTATACTGTTGAACATTCTAAATAACAGATATTGAGATCCAAAAACATTTTCACTTTAGAATATACTAGCAATAGAATTCATGCCTCCAATTGTTTTCATCTATTCATGAAACTAAGCCATTTTAACCCATACATAACTTACGAAATTCATCAAAGTGTATGCTTTTATGAATAAAAATATTTTCCTCTTATATGTCAAATTATGATTAAATATATTAAGAGTGATATTACACCAGCTATCTTTAAAACAAGAAAGATCAGGTAACCTCTGTTGTTCATGTGTCTTGTAATTTTCTACATCTAATCAACAGTTCTCCCCCAGTCACATAACCAGTACAACACAGATCAATGTCTATCACTTCTATTTTCTTGTCTTTACTTTTCTGAGTTAATCTGAGGTTTATTTTTTTTTCTGAAAGCATTGCTTTATTTAAAACCTAGAAAGTCACCATTGTGCACAAGGCAACCTAACCCTGGGTAGTTAATCTAGAATTAATTTCTTTTAGCAACTAACCTCATTTTCTCAATCTTCTCACTGACCCAGGTTGTAGACCTCAATATCTCTCTTCAGAAGTATTTCAGTCATTGTCACATTCTTCTCCTATGCTCTAAGGTGTCTGAAGAGGCACTTTAAATCAGTATGTGCTTCAACCGAGTGTGCTTCAAAGTCTTAGATCTGCATTGAAAAAGGTTCTTTGCTAAAGAATTCTGAAAATTCACAGCTTAGATGTCCTTATGCCTCCAAACACATCAAATAGAAAACATCAACATATGACTAGCAAATAGAAAACTCAATTAAACAAAGAGTTAGTCTTTATACTTAATAAAAGCTGGCATTTATTCAGCATTTTTATTAGCTAAAGAAACATTTACTAATCACTATTTATACACTGAGTGCCCCAGGCAATAGGTTGGATCTAGAGTCCCATACTAACAGAATTTAACATTTAGATGATAGGAACAAGGGAAAAAATTAATAAAAACTAAGGGATTATGGGAAATAAGTGCTTTGTTGAGCTCTAGAAGAAAATAGGTGTTATAATGCATTTAAGTAGATGACCTATCCATTTATGAGTCATGGAATGCAACAAGAAAAGAAGAGTGAGTCAAAACATAAGGAAAGACCAAGGCACCCAGAAGTCATCCAAAGAGAAACCAAGGCAGTGTGATGGCCAACATAATTTGCAATCTTAATGTACCTGGAAACACAGAGAATTTCACTCAAGAAATTGCCTCTCCACAAGATGGCCTGTAGGCATATTTTTGTGGCATTTTCTTATTTATTGATTGAGTGTATAATCATGTGCCAAGTCTTCTTTTATCAGTGCCATTTCTAGGCAAGCAGGCATGAGCGGCACAGGAAGTAGAACTGATCATGAACCTACAAGCAAGCCCAAAGGTCGTGTTCCTCTGTGGTCTCTGCTCAGTGATTCACAGCAACCCATAAACTAAGAAGCCATACACTCCAAGTTGTTCTTGGTTAGTATTTTATGATAGCAATGGGAAAAAAAATACAAGAACAGGAGGGAAATGCCAATCTGCAGAGTAAAATTTAAATTAGGCGTAGAGTTTTTTGGTGATTTCTAAATCCGTCTCCACCAAGATAAATGATCAAATGATTGATATTTGTGGTTTCAATGCATATTTTAATCATTTGAAACAGTAACTGACTGTTCCAGACTGTAAGGGCACTCTCCTTCCCATTTTGAGGATGAACTTAAGTGCCTCTTTATAGATGGAGGCTGCTTAAAAAAGGAATAGTGATGAAGGGTTCAACTGCAGTAGTAAGTACAATCACTGCAGAGTTTTCTTTTTAATCACTTTTTTTGTTCTGTTCACATTGTGTACATGGCTAACTAGACAGGACTCCTAGTGGAGGGAGGGGAAAACCAACCCACCCACAAAAACTTCTACACAAATTTATCCTGCTTACAAGACATGCAGGGATTAAATATAAAGCAATGATCTAGAGAATGTGCAATCAATGACTGACCAAACCAGAGACCCATCCCATGGGAGAAAGCCAACCCCTGACACTATTAACAATATCCTACTATGCTTGTAGACAGGAACCTCGCAAAGCTGTCCTCTGAGAGGCTCCACTCAGCCACAGATTGAAACAGATACTAAGACTCACAGCCAAACATTGTGGGGAGTTCAGGGAGACTGGTAGAAGAGTTGGGGGAAGGATTGAAGGGAGGGTGCAGGAGCTCCATAAAAAATCCAACAAAGCCAACTAAACAGAGCCCAGAGGGGCTTACAGAGACTGAAGCACCTACCAAGTGCTGTGTATGGACTGGACCTAGGCCTCTGTTCAGATGTAGCTGATGGGTATCTTGGTCTTCATGTGGGTCGCCTTCTAAGAGGACATGTCTATGACATGGACTCTATTGCCTGCTTTTCCAAGACTTCCCCCAGTGGGGCTGCCTCACCAGGCCACAGTGGAAGAGGGTGTGCTCAGCCACAATACTTGTTGATGTGTGCTCCAGCGGGTTGGTAGGTGGTGGGGCTTCCTTTTTCTGAGAAGGGGAAGAGGGAGGGAGGGTGGGACTAAAAGGAAGGAAAGAAGGGAGGGCACTATGATCAGGATGTAAAGCAAATAAATAAATATTTTCTTTACAAAAGAAGAAAAAAGAAATATGATTATTCTGTGATATAGAATATAGAGCATATCTTTAGAAATAAAAATTACTGTACAGCATTGCACAGTATTAGTGAATTAAGCTAAGGTGTTAAAAACATCATTTGGGTCTCTACCTATTTCTTATAAGAAACCAGCCGTTATATCCTTGCCTTTAGGCATCATGCCTGTCAGGCATCCTGCTTAATGATGAACATGCTTATCTGTTACAAATGTGGCAAACAGAACCAGGACTACCTTTGGGTAGCCTGCAACTTGGAAGTAGGTGCTTTCCTTTACAGTTCTTCTAGGCGTTGGAGTGAGCAGATAACATGCCTGTCTCCAGCTCCTCTGATTAGTTTAATGCAGCTGTTGTTTCTGCACGCATTTCTCGTGCTACTCCTTTCTTCATAGGAAGAGTGGAACCATCTGATTCTGCAAAGGGCGTCTGTACAGTGGCCTCACTAAAGCTATTATAAGGAGGTACTTTCACGCTTTCATTGCTTAGTCTTCCAGTGTATTTATGCTCATCAGAAATAGACCCATCTTTCACTAACACCCCGTAAATTACTATTTTCTAGAAAAAAATTTCCAGCAAATGCCTAATTAAAATTTGAGATGAGTTTACTACATTATAGAAGAGTGTAGTTTAATTTAATATTGTATTCTCTCCTCACCTACGGTGATTAGTCAGTCTAAAATAAACTATAAAAGACAGGATGTGAAAAATTTTGAAAGTCTGAAGAGATAAGAGTTCATTTTTTAGATTAATTTCTGTTATGCTAAAACATATCGGTGCATCAGCATGTAGGTAGCATTATAATTACAGAGAAGAATTGGGTATATGAAGAACCCAAATACCTTATCAAGGCTTTCTCACAACTGCAGACTTAGCGTTATGATCATACCACTTCCATATTTTCTTGCTCAGCCCCTCCACCAAGCATGCCAGTTTAACCTAGCCATGTATAAAGAATGCATGCTTGGGAAGTTTTCTGTCTTTCATGCATCATCTACTCTAAAAAATGAAGGGAGAATTGATGCACTATGAAGTTTTGTTCTAAACAAGAGTATGTGGTGATAGGGTTTGAAAACATGTCTTTTGTTATAGGTCTGTAGTAAGTGGTTCCTTTTCCTCTCCACTGTATTACTTCTCACCTCTCCTCCGGAGAAATGTGAAGTCTCAGAATCCTGACCTACCTGGATTCCAGGGATTTCTTTTATAGTACTTTCTAGAAGGATTACCATGAAGAAATACAAGCCAAAAATTGGAAGAGCAGAATAAAGACTTGCTCTTATGTAGGTCGTGGCCAGGTTACCACAGCTGCTGTGGATTCATGGGTCTGGTAATTATGCCATGTCCAAAAGACATTATTTCACAGAATTTTTCACTAACAATAAACTTTTAAGTTCCTCCCACCTTCTCACTTTCAGTGATCATTGAGGTGCTTGATTTAAAGTATATGTTCCATTTGGGGTTGATTGCTGTATTCTAACTTTTTCTTTGGTCATTCTGACTGGTGAGTTTGAAAAAAGTTATATTGTCTTAAGTAGGTTGAGCTTATTATGCGTGCCCATAGTCTCCACATATTTCTTATGGCTTTCCTTAAATACTCTTCTCTTGTCTCTCTTTGGTTTGTTAAATGTCATATCAGGATACAGGTGGATCTGACAAGAAATTACTTAATGAAAAGCAGAGATAAACTAAATCATAGAAAAAATTAAATCATAGAAAACTAAGCAAAACTCATTTTATGGTTGCAAATGTTATTGTCACATTATTATCTTTTTTAAAAGGATTTATTTATTATCAAGTATACAGTGCTCTGCCTGAAGGCCAGAAGAGGGCATCAGATTGCATTATAGATGGTTGTGAGCTACCATATAGTTGCTGGGAATTTAACTCTGGAAGAGCAGTCAGTGCTCCTAACCTCTGAGCTATCTCTTCAGCCTCACACTATAATCTTTTAAAGTGGGCCTTTCATGCACAAAATTCAGGACTGATGGTTTAATGATATACAGCCTTGAGAATGTAGGGGCTGGTGAGATGAATCAGTGCTTAAGAGTGCTTATTGCTTTTCTCAAGAACCCAGGTTTTCTTAACACCTACAGTACCTTGCTCAAAACTGTGTATCTCTAGTTCCATGAGCTCTGACAGTTTCTGGCCTCTGTAGGCACCTGGACAGACATGGTGCACACAAGTCATAAAGGGGCGTGCACACACACACACACACACACACACACACACACAGACAGACACACAGACACACACACATCAAGAGAGAGAGAGAGAGAGAGAGAGAGACAGACAGACAGACAGACAGACAGACAGACAGACAGAACGACAGACAGACACAGAGACAGAGACAGAGGCACCTGTGCATGCACTAGCACAGATTTTTTAAAAGTTTATTCACTTTACATCCCGACGGTAGTCATCTCAGTCATTTCCTCCAGGTCCCATCCTATGTCATCCTCCCCATTACTTCCCTCCCCGAGTCCTCTGAGACAGGGAGCCCTTCTCCCCTACCAACTGACCCCAGCCTATTAAGTCTCATCAGGACTGCCTGTATCCTCTTCCTCTGTGGCATGGCATGGCATCCCACCAGGGGGAAGTGATCAGAGTGCAGGCAACAGAGTTTCTGACAAGAACAGCCCCTGCTTCCCTTAACAGGAGATTCGTATGGAGACTTGAGCTGCCTATAGGCTAAATCTTAGTGAGGGCCTAGGTCCTCTCCATGTTTGGTCCTTGTTTGGTACACCAGCCTCCTCTGGCTCCTCTGCCTCCTCTGGGCCCAGATTTATTGGCTCTGTTGGTCTTCAGGTGGAGCTCCTGTCCCCTCAGGGACCTTCTATCCATGAACTTACCCATAGGACTCCCTGTGCTCTGCCAAAAGTTTGGCTATGAGACTCAGCTTCTGCTTTGATCCCCTGCTGGCTGGGAGTCTCTCGACAACTATGGTAGTCTCCTGTCCTATTTCCTCTCTTCAACGGCTTCCAGTGTATATTCTATTTGCGATTCTGAATGAGAATTAAGCATCCTTTCCAAGGTCTTTCTTGTTACTTAGCTTCTTAACATCTATGGATTGTAGTAAAGCTATCCTCAAATATATAGCTGATATCCCCTTATAACTTAGTATATATAATGCATGTGCCTCTGGGTCTGGGTTACTTCATTCAGGATGATCTTTTCCAATTCTATCCATTTGGATGCAAATTTCATGATGTCCTTGTTTTTGATAGCTGAACAACATTCCATTGTGTAGACGTACCACAGTTTCTTTATCCATTCTTCAGTTGAGGGACATCTGGGTTGTTTCCAGTTTCTGGCTGTCACAAATAATGCCACTATGAACATAATTAAGCAAATGTCCTTGTATGGTGGAGCATCTTTTGGGTATATGCCCCGGAGTGGTATAGCTTTTAAAATAAGTTTGAGTGCTTTTAATCATATCATTTTTTCATTAATTAATTTATTTAATTACTTAACAGCCTGATCAAGGGCCCCTCCCTCCTATCCTTTCAATGCCAGCCTCCCACGCCATCTCTTATTCCCCCTTCCCTTCCTCTCATAGAAGCAGAGGCCCCCTCCATGTGCTGGCACATCAAATGTATCGGGACTAAGTGCGTCCTCTCCCACTTTAATTTTCTTAGAACATAAAAAACATACGTTGGGGGTGGGGCTAGAGCTTAGTTGTACTTCTCATAGGATGCAGAAACCTTGATGAATGTGAAACGTTAACTGCTGTCGTCATCATTTAATGTTGTGTTGACTGACTGACGCTTCCATGAATGAATATAATATAATAGTTGACATGTTGTAATCTACAGCCAGCTCCATTTCTAAGCAAATGGGACTCTCTCTTGATTATTCTTATAAACAAAATTATATTTATATAATTATAAATTATCAATGCTGTTTGCTTTGGAAGATTCTGGTATATTTTGACTCATATCTTTAATTTTTTTATATCTTTGTTTTATACCAGCCAGCTTTAAATCTTGGCTATTGTAGTAAACTGGAATATTTATGTTGGTCCAATATCATGACTTTTTTTAAAAATTTGAGTCTATTACTAAATTTAAGTATGTTTATTTGTCATGATGAAATTTCTAAGTAGTGGCAAAATGTTACAAATCTTGATGAGAGGATCAGGAAAATGAGTAGCTAAAATGATACTAGTTAAGTAAAGTCACCAGAGAAACCCAAAATGTGTATATTCAACCGACCTTATTAAATTATGCCACCTAAATATGCCATCACAAGTGACCAAGAAATATAATATCCATTTTTCATCGCTCAAAATTAAATCTTAATTCTAATTAGTTAAAATTTATTTTAGGGTATATGTATTCATGTATATCATGAGAAAATTTCAAATATTACAAGAAAACAGATGTTTGGGAGATTGCAAAATAGAAATGTAGGTAAAGTTGAATGATTTCAGATATTAATCAATGAATAAACATTCTTATAATGACGATAAACACTTTGACATGTGTGTACAATGCCAAACATATGTATGAATCAGCCACATGTTCTTCTAATATTGATAGAACCTAAGCTAAATTCCAACCTGGAAACAACCTAAGTGTCTGTCAGTTGAAGAATGGATAAAGAAACTGTGGTACATTTACACTATGGAATACTACTCAGCTACTAAAAACAAAGAAATCCTGAAATTTGTGGGCAAATGGATGGAACTAGAAATGATCATACTGAGCAAGTTAACCAGAAAGTGACTCAGAAAGACCCACATGGTATATACTCACTTACAATTGGACACTAGCCCAACAGGGATATCCTCTGAAAGTCTTCACTTACCAGGAGATTGCGATAAATGTGGGGACCTCCTATTGGGACTCTAGGTGATAGAAGTATGGGTGAATGGAGAAGTAGAAGGATCCAGAGGGTCCTAGAAACCCACAAGAAGAACATCATGATGAACAGATCTGGACCTAGGGGGTCTGCTCATACTACTGCACCAACCAAGGACAATACATGCAATAAATATTGAATCCCTACTCTGATCTAGCCAATGGACAGGACATTATCCACAGTTGTGTGGAGAGTGGGGACTGACTCTGACATGAACTCTGGTTCCCCATATTTGACCACTTCCCCTTGGTGGGGAGGCCTGGTGGCACTCAGAGAAAGAATAGAAAGGCTACCAAGATGAGACTTGATAGGCTGTGACCATATGGTGAGGGAGGAGGTCTCCTTCTGTCACAGACCTAGGGGAGGGGAATAGGGTGAAAGTGGGAGGGAGGGAGGAATGGGAGGATACAAGGGAGGGGATAACCATAGAGATGTAATATGAGAAAATTAATAAAAAAAAGAACATAGCAATAAAATGACTCCTAATGACAAAAAAAGAAAAAAGAATTTGATTTTAACTTTTTTTATATAAGACAAAAATAAACTTTATGTCACTCTTTTTACTAATTTAAACTTTCTATGGTTAACAATTGATAAATTTTGTGCTACTCCCTTTTAAAATATTAATGAAAATTAGAAAACAGATATAAGTAGGTGTTTACTCGCTTCTAAATTCTGTAGCAATAAGTGGATTTGAGTAAAAATAATTGTGTAGAACATTCCAGCTAGTGGATGCTGTTCTCCTATAATAGTTCATAGACTGTTGTTCTAAATAGAATGTTGTTTAAAAACACAATTGTTCATGTTTAAATGATTTCACCATTCAAATTTCATAAATTTTATTTTGCTTTTCTATTAATTATATAAGTCTGAAAATTAAACTTTCAATCTTATAAATAACAATAAAACTCACAAAAACCAAAACCAGAAAAGTAAACAAAAAATCAAGAACACAATACATCTTTTTCTATTAAAGATTAGCAAAGTGGTCATATGAGTTCAGAGTAGTATAATTTATCTCTTTGCTGACACTCGATGTGCACAGAGAGAGCAAATAATGTCTTAATGTTTGAGAGAGGAAAGGTGCCAAGGATCTCTTGTTGAGCCAGCAAATTGACAATGATGAATTAATAATTTGTGTTACACAGGCCATTTCTATTTCCAAAATGCATTTCTGGTCATTCTATCCCCTCCAAAAACATTCTCTATTAGTTGCTAAGTCAAAGAACTGCCACAAAAGGTTATCCCATAGAAAAATACCATTAATATGGTTGAAACTCGGTAATATTATAATAAGAAGAACTTGATTAAGATCAATAAATGGGATGTGCTGCTCTCCATGTAGCTTATAGTGTTAATGTACTTTAAACTAATGTTTTAAAAATTATAATTATATACTACTTGTGCCTAAATCAATCACAGTACTTAAAATATTTTTCTGTATCATAACACTTAAAGACAAAGAAGAAGAACGGTGTTTCCTTTGACTTATGTATTAGTACATTAACCATATAACATAAATAATATTATAATTTAAATTCAATATGAAGAAGAAAGAAATTAAGTGACAAAGGTGGAGAATATGTGCTGGGTTAGGTTCATTCTCAGGAACTTAAGCTTCTTGTACCATGCTAAGCATGCCATAGTTCTTAAGTACACTTTCTCATATAGAGAGATTACAAAATGATTACTTTCACGAAGAAGAGGAAGAACGTCACTAGTCTGGGAGAAAGCAGAAGCCCAGCTCTTCCATCACATTGCATTATAATCCTGTAAACTCAACTCACATCTGTGTACCTTAATTTTTTTCCTAGGAGGATAAAATAATACTTAAGGTGATTTGATCTTGAATCAATTTGCCAAAGTGAAGATCACAGCTAACCATGTATGTGTGAGGTGGGGCAGGTTTCACATTGTCTCAGGATTGGCTCTCATCCTTTGCAATGTAAGTTATATAGTACCTTAAAAATACTGTCAGAAGTGAATGCATAGGTATCTTATGCACTTACAGCACTATTTAGTTCATTTATAACTACTAATGGGTCACTACTGATGATCTTAATATGCTCTGATACTATCAAGAATTAAGGGAAAATTGAAAATGAATTCATGTAATATCTTAGTATAAAATAAGAAAAATAGTTTCTTAAAATTAGCTTGCTTGTGCATAAAGGGCTTGAATATGATTTTTATGCATGTTTTACCAAAGTGTAAGGACAATAATGGATAATTTGCAAGTATTTCCATTTACGGATCAGCTCAGCTGGGCTTAGTTAGGCAGAGGAGACCTGCTTTCTGTTTCCAAGATTCCATGGTAAAATTTTGGCAGATAGTTAAACAACTGTCTTCATGGTGCTCAAACAAAACAGGAATGATTAGTGAAGAGGCTATTTCTATGGTATCTGCTCTTCTCTCGACATTCACAATTATTCCTGAATTTTCTGAATGTGAATTATATAAAAGCTGATTTAAAGATGATTTTTAGGGTTCTGGGGCATATATGGCAAGTGGTAATGTATAACGCACCCTTAGGGTAGGTAACTTATTCATCAAACAGAAAGTTTGGAAGCCCACCAGAAACAATCTCAAGGAGAAGTAGACACACATGCCACCCATATTCACTACCCCTAGAAACTAGCTAGAGTTACTAACTACTTGCAAATAAGTATTTATTTTCTTTCCAAGAAAGTCATACTGGGGAAGCAAACTACTCTTGCCCAGGAGTCGGTGGCCAACCGAAAAAGAACTCAGAGGTTCCTAATCTCATAATGTTGTGTTAGGAGTTTTCTGTTACACACACACACACACACACACACACACCCACACACACACACACACACACACACACACACACACACATACACACACTTATTTTATCTATAATTGCTTGCACATACGATGCCTTCTCACTTAGTATATTTATGAGATTACTGAGTGTGTGAACTAGTAGATCTCTGTGCCTATATCTGTTTCTTGTGCTTTTTAAATCTTTCTTTCCTTATGCTCGTTTTGTCCTTCTTCTTGTTAGTTTTTGTTTTATCTTTTATCATATCTTATCATATTTTAATCCCCTAGAAGTCTGTTTTTTTCCAAATGAGATATAAAACGGGGACAAATCTAGGTAGGAGGGAACTTCAGGAGAACTGGGAGGAGTAAGGGAGGGAACTGTAATCTGGATATACTATGTGACAAAAGCTATATTTATTTAAAGAATATATACAGCCTCCTTATCTCTCTACATAGTATATATAAATTGACAATCTATGTTAAATAAACATAAGTTATTTATAATAATTTTGTTTATCTCATTCTAAAAATTGTTGAAGCTTTACAAACTGGATTCCAATTAAAACAAAGGAATGTACAATTACATGATTTCCATAAACAAATATTTAAAAGAATAAGGTTATTTTCTGTCCAGCCTATGGATATAAAAATAACTCCTCTTTTTGATATAAAGAGAGTCTCTACTCCATCTGTCAAAATCAATTTCTATGTAAATTTGTTCCCTGGGAACCTGTTCCCAAAGCTACTTTTATATGTGGAAAGTTTCCTTCTCCAGGAATGTGTATATTGCTTAAATGCAGAAGAGTTTCAATAAAATAGTTTTTCTTATGTTATTGTTTCTTACTGTCATTGATTATAAGTCACTTACATTTTCTATGGAAGTTTAATTCTATAGTAAAACTGCTACTTTACTGAGGGAGCTTTATGCAGAAGGCATTGAGAAGAAAGCTTAAACATTTAAACTTAAACATGAATCTATAAAGTAAGTAACGATACTCTGTTTTACATACTAATAATTTAAAGCTCTTAGCATTTAGGGCTTGGATGAGAATTCACACTCAGGTCTGTAAGATGACAAACAAAGGCTATGAAGCATTCTTCTGTTAGGAGGCTGATTTTGAGGAGAAGAGTATGAATCTCCTGAAACGAAGGTTTATCTTTAGTACTCAGACTCCAGTAGCATGCCAAACTGAAAAATTGACATAGCCGTGCAACCTGTTTGTGAAGATTGGTTAAGAAAGAATTGAATTCAGATGTTTCAAAGGTGAATGCTTCTGATGGTTCCCACAGGACTTGATGACAAACAATCACCAGTTCCTTTTAAAGGAGATTTAGACAATAAGAAGCAGAGAATATGAGATCAGCTGCTTTTCTTTCATTTGATTGCATTAACACGGCATCCTTACAAATATGCTTTTCATCTGCTTTCTGTTGTAATTGTTGCATATAAAATATGATTTCAATGTCTGTAACATCTTCTCTGAAGTCATGTGAATACTAAAATGTTACCTTAAAGTTACATGTCATCAGTGGTGTGATTATCTGAATGAAAATGACCCCAACATGCTGCTAGTAGTGGCATTATTTGAAAGGATAAGGACGTGCGGCCTTGTTTGAGTAGGTGTAGTCCTTCCTGGAGGAAGTGTGTCACTGGGTGTGGGCTTTGAGGTTTCAGATGCTCAAGCCAGTCACAGTGGCTTCAGCATTTTTCCTGCTGCGTGCGGATCAGAATGTAGGACTCTGGGCTCCTTTAGCACCATGTCTGGTTGTACTTTGCCATGCCCCACCCCCAAACCCACATAATGATAATGGACCAAAATTGTGACCTGTAGTGAGCCCCAATTTAATGTTTTCCTTTATAAGAGTTACTGTGGTCATGGTATCTTTTCACAGAAAAAAAAAAAAAAACCACTAAGACAAGTGTCTATTTTACTTAGCCTATTGCTTATGCCCTAATATCCTCTGTTCAAACTGGCATTACACTGATTTATACTTGCTTTATTTTTATATTTGTGTGTTAAGACTTTGCTTAAAACGCTAATTTAAACTTAGTCTTATTTATAATTTTATCACTTTCCACTTTTAGAAAAAAACTTGGCTAATTTGGACCCCAAATGTTTGACGTTGTATCCAACCTTCTCAGTTTCACACATTTTCAAAGGACAACAGTATTCAAAGGGAACAAATGGCATTCCCCATATTTTTTGAAAAATACAATCTCTTGGTAAATAGAAGTCTTTTCCTGAGACCTTTAAAATAGGGTCTTAGTTTTAATTTCCAAGATAAAGATAACAAAAAGGCAAAAACACAATAGAAGAATTAAAGCTGTGGACTTTCTGTGACAGTTTTTTTCTAGCTGGGCTACACAACGTGGCATTGTACTCCCTGTTGGGTGACACAGGTGACAGAGTAGAAGTAGGAGTCTTCCATGACTGTGGCATCACCTGCCAAATGGAATTTCCTAGTTATTTTCCTGTGCTTTTGTAGTTGCTAATGTTGGCCTGGACTTTATATTTCACAAGGCACTGTTCCTTCCTAACATTATTTAGTCTTTTCGTTTTACTGATTCACTGCATGAACCAATATACCTCACGCCCTAGGTGCAAGGAGGGCAGTGAAAAGTTTATTGTTGAATCATGCTGATCATATGATCATATTTTTCAGTGTATCTACTACTATATTGAAATACCTGAAATAACTAACTTTGTGTTTATATAATTTACCTACGTACATACACATTATATACTATATGTTATAACATATTATATTTGAAGATATATTGTATACATATGTGTGCCCCTAAAATAGACATACATATATGCTTATTTCAGTTTTTCAAGCCTCAGAGAAAGATGAGGATGCTGCAAAGATCTGGCCTCTGTAGATAACAGCATATTGTACAGAGTAAGCAGCCTTGTACCAAAATGATGACATTAGGTGTTAGAGAAAAAGAAGTCCATTTTCTGAACTAATTAAAAGAGTAAAAGGCAGGAAGGAAGAGTTCCTGGAAGCCTTGCAGCGTTCTAATAGACGCCCAGATGATACCAGGAAGTATGAGCCCGTTCTTGAGGACTTATTCTCATCGCCAAAAATCAAAAATTAAAATGGTCTCGATTCATTCTCAAGTATCAATTATTGGAGTATAAATATATCCCTCCTAAAGACATGCAAGCTCTAAATCTTAGAGTTTCTCAGAGTGAAGGAGTTAGGTGGAAAAGATAAATCATCATGGAGGTCAGTTACATGAGGTAGGCCTGGAGGGAAACTATAGACAAATATTAAAGACGTTTGAAACGGAAGAGTTAATAACACACAGGCTTTGGCAATCTTGTAAAAGAGAAATACAGAAAAGAATAAAAATCAGTCTTTGTGAATGTGGTCAGACCCAGCTGGGCCTCATACAACTGGTCGGGACTTTACTAGGGCACAGATATTCACAGAAGGCAGAGTACATCATCTTAGGTAAACCTGTCTCACCAAGAGTGGCCACTTATATGGCTCGACTCCTATTTAACTGAATTAACTCTCAAGTGAGTAGACAGGAGAATGTCCCCACTAGAGGTACATATTATCCCTTATTGTAACAAAATCAAAAGAAAGAAAGACTTAGAGAGGCTAGAGTTCTGCATCCTCTTTTTAAAATATGTTTTATTAATTTATTCATATTACATCTCAATGGCTATCCCATCCCTTGTATCCTCCCATTCCTCCCTCCCTCCCATTTTCCCCTTACTCCCCTCCCCTATGACTGTGACTGAGGGGGACTTTCTCCCCCTGTATATGCTCATAGGGGGATCAAGTCTCTTCTTGGTAGTCTGCTATCCTCTTTATGAACACACATACACACCCAAGTGCTAAAACCTAACGACCCGTACTGCCTAAAATTGAAAGTACCACACTATTATATCCCCAGTTCCTTCATATGAATTTTTAGGAAATAACTCGCCCAAACTACATAACTTCTTACAGCTGTGGATGAATGATTGGGTGTAGTTGTTATTTTCTGTTTTGTATCCACACTCACACCTGATATTGCACTGGCATGTATGTTTGAACAATGGTCAGCCTTGCTTGTTTCTCACTATACCAAGCTACTGTGACTTAATTGGATCACTCAATTAAACTGATTGTAACATAAAACAATAACTTGTGAGAGCATAAACAATAACTGTTAGAATCTTTAAAAATGAATCAGAATGGCTAAGATCAAAAACTCAAGCGACACCACATGCTGGAGAGGATGTGGGGAGAGAGGAACACTCCTTCATTGCTGGTAGGAATGCAAACTAGTACAACCACTTTGGAAATCTATCTGGTGCTATCTCAGAAAACTGGGAATAGGGCTTCCTCAAGACCCAGCTATTCCACTCCTTGGAATATACCCAGAAGATGCTCCAGCACACAACAAGAAAATTGGCTCAACCATGTTCATAGCAGCCTTATTCATAATAGCCAGATCATGGGAACAGCCTAAATGTCCCTCAGTAGAAGAATGGATAAAGAAACTGTGGTACATATACACTATGGAATACTACTCAGCTATTAAAACAAGGAATTCCCGAAATTTGTGGATAAATGGATTGAGCTGGAAATGATCATAATGAGTGAGTTAACCCAGAAGCAGAAAGACTCAAATGGTATATACTCACTTATATCTGCATACTAGCCCAATGGGCATGTCCCACAAAAGCCTTCCCTTACCAGGAAACTGGGACCGAGGGGAGGACATCCTATTGGGACTCTAGATGAGAGAACCATGGGAGAATAGCAATGTAGAAGGATCCAGTGGGTCCTAGAAACCTACAAGTAGAACATTATGATAGGCAGATTTTGGTCAAGGGGTCCTGCTCAAACTAAGGCACTAGCCAAGGACAATACAGGCGGTAAAATTTAAACCCCTGCCTAGATCTAGCCAATGGACAGGACAGTCTCCATCCTTGAGTGGAGAGAGGGATATGACTTTCTCATGTACTTTGGTGCCTCACATTTGACCATGTCCCCTGGAGGGGGAGATCTAGTGGCACTCAGAGGAAGGACAGCAGGTCACCGAGAAGAGACTTGATACCCTATGAGCATATACAGGGGGAGGTAATCCCTCTGAGGAACAGTCATAGGGGAGGGGAATAAGGGGAAGATGGGAGGGAGGGGAGAATGGGAGGATACAAGGGATGGGATAACCATAGAGATGTAACAAGAATAAATTAATTAAAAAAAAGGAAAAAAAAGAAATTTAATACTTTGAAAAAAAAAACAAAAACAAAAACAATAATTAAAAGATGAAACTCACAGGGAAAGAGGAGCCAGAAAGGAAATTATAAAAGACTAGGGATGTGTGGGGAGGTGCGATGGATGGTGGGGATTGGGGGCAGACAATGGAATTTTATTCATCTATAAAAAGAAAAATATTGGTGACCACGGAAGTAAATATATGGCATTGACTAGTCTGTTGAGTGAAACAGGCCAGCCCCTTAGTGAAAAGCATTTGTGTTTTCTCTCAAGTGGAATTTAGGGACAAAAAGACATTAAAGTTAATGGGACATATTAGACATTTAAAGAGGGGAGTGGAGAGACAGTACAAGTAAAGGTAAGAAGATGGATTTAATTAAAACACATTATATTCATGCATGAAGGAGGCATGATGAAGCCTGTTACTTTGTATAATTAATTGACCTTTATTTTAAAATAAAAGACATTCACATTTTCTTAACTGAATTATTGCTCATATTAAACTCATAGTAATAGTTTGGCAAACAAATGTATACTTTGATATTTCAGGTGAAATATTAAAACTAGAGGTGCATTTTCCACAGTTGAAAATAGATGTTCAGATATTTACAAAATTTCAAGCATTTCATATTGTATGTTTTCCTTTTCCCTATTGCTCAAAATTCAACCAGTACATTTGCTATATTCCTATATAATTTTTCTTCTCATTGAAAAAGAAGCAATTTTGTAGTTTCTTATTGGTACTTTGATGCTTTTCATATTTAAAGAAACAAGGGCAAAGCAGAAACCATTACCTTGGGAGTAGGTGTGCTCATAAGAGGGCAGTCAGGACTCAAAAAATGCCAACCTTTGACCAAGATTTGGTTATTTTCTTACAAAAAGTGAATTCAATGCTTGTAAAGCCAACATTATGTTGTTTCTGTTTATTTTACTTATTTCCACACTAATATCTCAGCTTTTTTCTAACATGCTTTGAAGTAGCTTGTAGGAAAAACAATTCACTAAAATAGAAACATTACTAAAGTGATTTCTTTCATTTTTATTTTGTTTCTTTTTTAACATATGCGTTTATATTATTACACATGAATAAAATAAACTATATACAGCAAGAACAACCATGAGACAATCAAGAATTATATAAATGTTACATTCATAGTGATTTGGCTATTTGTATTTGGCAAATTTGAAGTAAACATCTTTCCTATCTTGTTGGATCTAAATTTCTGAATGAAAATCAATAATTATCATATCTCATCTCTATTAACTTAAACATCTATATTGTTCTAAAAACATCTTAACCTCTAACCTACTAAGCTTAATTGTGAGACTAAACTATCTGGTATTCAACCCCATCAGAGACATGAGAAGGAATAAAATTTAAATACCAGAGTGAACCGCAAGTACAGGTTAGCAGCTTCTAAAATGATAAAAATGACTGAGACAGTATACTGCCTGAACAGTCACCCAACACTCTCTATGATGTTGGAACATCATCTTTAGCCTTCTAGTCCAATATATCTGACAGACATATTTGTGAAGCTGGAACTATAAAGGTCTTGCTTACTCTGTCTTGGCAGAGTTTGGCCATTGACTCTGCCTGCATCTTAGCTTGCACATTTTTAGGCAGAATTCTGTCTGTGGCAGAAACACGGACATCTTGAACAGAAGCTTGCTTACCACATTTGAAGCTAACTCCATGAGTAGGTTCTTTGATGCTCATCATCTTCTTTGAGGTCAGATGGGTTTGCCAGGAATTAACTTGTCTTTTTGTCAAGGAAACTTTAGAATAATAAAAAACATCTTTAAATGCCATATTCTATAGGTCTCTGAGGCTTTTGAAGACCTTATTTAACTATTTTAACATATATATATATATATATATAATCATATCTATTAGACCTAGGATATATATTCTGATAAAATTAGAGTAGAATTTGACATGACCATGATTTGTTTAACTAACAATTAGCTTGTATTACTTAATTATCCTAAATAGGCTGTAGCCCCACTTTTGAGGTATTGGAAGTAAACCTTGTATTATAATTGAGTTGGATGGATATAATACCTCATATTAGAGTGGAAAATATGTGTGAAGAATAATCTTATATTTTAATTCTATACCAATGTATCAGAATTACACTTATTTTGCATCAATATATAAAATTGTATACCAATGAATTAAAATGAAAACCCTTATTTGTGAGTAACAAGACCTTGTTGAGGAGTATATTCAATATTCTACCTTTTGTTCTATCAACCCTCTATATTTCTATATCCCCCTTTCTTTCTTTTCCACCCTTATCTCCTTACCTATAAAAGAAAGATAAAGGAAAAGAGATATGTCCCTGAGTCCAACCTAGTTTTCCTTCTGTATAAGACCAATACTAACTCATAACCACCTCCTGATGAAAATAAGCATATATATATATCAAAAGAGCAATCAGAAACCTACCCAACACCCTTTAGAGGAAGTAGGATGCCGTTCTATTAAGGATTCGTCAGGCTGATTTCGAACAAATAATACCTTTGAAGGGACCAAAAATGGGGAAAATGGTTAAATAAGCCAAGGATAGCATTTGTGGTCCATGTTCTAAATGTTGAGAAGTTCCAGGTTAAAAAGTAGTCCTGTGTGGGACAGTTTGAAATGCTGGACCAATTGGGATTAGAAGCTTTCTACAACGCTGTCCTGGAAGCTGTCCTGTTCTGATGCGGAATAGAAACTGAGGTGCCTGGGGCTGGAACATGGAGGATGCAGGATGTCAGCATGCAAGATGTTGAGAGGAATGAATCCTGTCAGGCCTGATCCAGCATCAGTGTCTGTTTCTTTTGTTCTGAAAACATAATTTCTCACAAGCATTATAAAGTTCTAAAATTATAATTGTATGACTTATGTGGGATGCACAGAACAATTAAGGTTGGTTCTCTGCTCATGGTATGAACAGAAGTAAGATGTCTGCATATCTTCCTTCATGCCATATTAAGAGTGACCTCTAATATTAATCACAGAGAATCTGGACCAACATGAAGCCTTGTCTATGCAGAGACATTCGTATCTCAGCCAGTCTCAGAGTTATGTCCATGTTGTGGGATTAGTAATATAAGTTACCTGCTTGTTCCGCAGTTTGAATTCTCTGCAACCCGATTGCAGCCCCACCCTCATCACCTCTCAATCCCATCCCCTCCCTCCTCACCTCTGGTTCCCATTCCCTCCCTCATCCCCTTTCCTTCTCTCTCCTAATCCTTAGAAAGGGGAGCCCTCTCTTCCCCTAACAGCTGACCTCAGCTTATCCAGTGTCCTCTGTAATACTTTTAACCTCTTCCTCTGTGGCCTGGCAAGGTCAACCTGCCAGGGGGGAAGTGATTAACATTAGGAGGACAAAGTCCATGTCAGAATTTGTCCCCAATGGACTGCTATTCAGCTATTAAAAACAAAGAAATCTTGCAATTTATTAGAGTGATTTTTATGTACCACTTCTTGCTATTCAACTCTATGGCAATTTAAACATTCCCTTAACTTTTATTGTATTTTTTTAATCTTACTGTTTTGCCCAAAGGGCTATACTGAAATAGATCTTCTTGTAATGCTTCTTATGCTATTTCTAGTCCTTTAGTGGCAATAGTTCTGGGCTGTATATCGACATATACCTGCACATTCTTTTTCTCTGTCCTTGCACTTAAAGGCTAGAGAGTCTGGGCTGCCCAGATGACTCAGAGAAGAGGATGCTTGCTGTTCTAGCCTGACACTAGGTTCATCCTGGAATCCATAGAAAGGCTGAAGGACAGGAACACATTTGGGGTTGTCCTCTGACTTCCCTGTGAACACTGTTCCACACATGTGCTCTCCTTTCACACAGCACATATACATATAACATAAATCAAAATTTGAATGTTGAGACTGTGCAGAGTGCTTCAAAATGTCACTTACCAGGAAAGTGGGACAAAGGGGAGGACATCCTATTGGGACTCTAGGTGAGAGAAGCATAGGAGAATGGGGAAATAGAAGGATCCAGAGGGTCCTAGAAACCTACAAGAAGAACATTATGGCAGGCAGATCTGGGCCCAGGGGTCCCACTCAAACTATGGTACCAGCCAAGGACAATACAGGCTATAAACTTCAAACCCCTACCCAGATCTAGCCTATGGACATGACATTCTCCACAGTTGAGTGGAGAGTGGGGTCTGACTGTCACATGATCTCTAGTGCCCCATATTTGACTATGTCCCCTGCATGAGGAGGCCTGGTGGCACTCAGAGGAAGGGTAGCAGCCTACCAAGAAGAGACTTGATACCCTATGAGCATATACAGGGAGAAGTCCCCCACAGTCACAGTCCTAGGGGAGGGGAGTAGGGGGAAAGTGGGAGGGAGGGAGGAATGGGAGGATACAAGGGATGGGATAACCATTGAGATGTAATATGAATAAGTTAATAAAAGATACATATATAAAAATAAAATAAAATGTCATCCATATAAATCTGCATATTATTTTACTTCATTCTTCTCTCTCTCTTTTTTTTCTTCTTCTTTTTGTTTTTGGAGAGAGGAATAGAGTGAAAGAGGGAGGGAGAAGGGATAACAATCTGGATGTATTCTGCATAAATTATATAAACATTATTTACTTCATTCTTATCTGTTAGTTATCTAAGTATTTTAGTGATCTCAGTGAACAGACTCTTCAAGCAACATAGCTGAAAACTCTCTTAAAAGCACAAAGAAGACCTTACCTGTGAGTTTGAACATCTGGTTGAATTGTTATTAAGAATTACCAGGATGTCTGCATTTTAATTCAAATTTTAATACATAAATATGTATTAGTGGGGTATAAGGTGGACATTTGTGAAGTCATTTTGAAATATATATCTTGTATTTTTTCCTCTTTTTTTTTTTTTAGCAGTATGTTTAATTTAGGGAGCACAGTGTTTGCAACAGCTTTAATAGCTCTAATCCCTCCATTTTACTAGCTCTGTAATCTCAAAGTCTACTTAGCTTTGTTCTGTCAAAGTAGTATTAGATTGTTATTTTATCTTATTACATTTTATTCATTTTAAATTAAAACTTAAAGTTAACATAGTAAGTACTATGTCATATTATGAAATTTAACATTGAATGGAAAGTGAATAGAATTTTTCCTACTCATCTTCTCTCATGCCTTTCTCATATCACTCGGTCATGCCGTCTCCCAGATGCTCACCCTTCCCTGTCATGTCACATGTATCCCATCACTCTCCACATCTTTCCTTTAAGATAGGTTTCTCTCTTGCATCATCTGCATTCTTCTAATGCAGTTTACGCATATGAAAAAATGTGAACATATGGCATCTGTCTTTCTGAAATTTTTTATCAACATATCTGCCAACTGTACATCAAAGAAAGAAGAACATCTAGAATATATAAACAACTAAATAAAGACACAAATGAACCCACAAGTCTCAACAAATGGGTCAGTGACCTTAATGGAGTATTTTCAAAGGTGGAAATACAAATGACCAATAAATATTTTATATGTACTTAACATCCTTACTCACTAAGGAATCACAAACTAAAAATGATTTAAAATTCTATCCCACCGTAGTCAGAATGCCTATCATCAATAAAACAATAACAATAAATTCTGGGGCAGGATGAGGGAAACGAAGAATATTTATTCACTACTAATATGAATGCAAATGTAGAAAGCCACTATGAAAATCAGAATTAATGTTCCTTGAAACAGAAAATGTAGGCCTATTGTGTGACCTGACTGTGCTACATTTGGGTGCATACACAATGAATTGTGAGCCTGCATACTACAGAGATCTTTGTGCATCCTTGTTTTGTCCCGAAGCATTCACTGTACTGAAGATATAGAAAGAGCCTAGATAGACAGCAACAGATGAGCGAGTTAATGAAGAAGCTGAATACATGTACACAATGGACTTGTATTCAGCTATAAATAAAGCTGAAATTATGAAAATTGTAGGGAAATGGATAGAAGAAGAACTAGTGTGAGAGGTTTTTGTTTAATAATAGGCCCAAACATGGAACATAGAGGATTAAATATCTATCTTACCTAATAAAATGTCAATTTAACAGAAAAAGTCAAAGAGCTTCATTACAGTTCTTATCTGCTCATTCCATTAAAGAAATTATTAAAGATTGCTTCAGGATGTGGCTAAGTAATGAAGAACTCAGAGTAATGTCTTATAAATGTCATTCTTACCACTAATGGCTTCTAGGTCATCCTTTAAAATATTAAACCCTTTAAATATAATTTTGCATATTTATAATTTGTAGAAAGAAACGTTCCACATTTTTAGTATGTGTGTCTTCGTGCATTTGTATGAGTGCATATTTGTATTTTTCTGTATAGAGATCATATGTATGAGTTCATATTCATGTATATTTTATGTATGATATCACTTGGGCTGATACAGAGATTCAGGTTGATTCTCATTCCACCAAACTATATCTTTATTTGAGAGTGATTGATAATAAATTGTGCCGGATCTCATACTTGTATCGTAGCTCTGTTAATAGATTTTAGTTTTTTTTCCTAATCTCAGTGCAAAAAGGTCACATCCAAATGAAAGATAACTTAAAAGAGAAGTGTAAACTTCTTCAGGGCAGGAGAAATATTTTGCAATGTTTCACATGTCCATTCTTTCAGTGAGTGTTTGTGGGACACATTTTAGAGCTTCAACATAAGGAGAGCTGAGGCACATTCTGGTATTGCCGTTTGTCTAATCTGAGATGCTGGGTAAGCTATACTATTTTGAATATTTTGGTTTAGAGAAATTTATAGTGATATTTTTCTCCCAGACTTCTATTTGTGTCTAACTCCTATCTGTTCCCATGATTATTGAGATATTTGTTTTTGTTTTACTATTACTGATAGAAAACTGTGAAATTCTTTAATCTATTTATTTACAAGCATTTTATCTACAAATCTTAATTTGGCTGAAAATTAAATAGTGATGAGTTTTAGAAAACGTTTTGTAACACAGCATATTCATTGCAGATACAATTGGTACTGCAGTTACTGTGACATTTGGAAGCTAAAAAAAATTTTTTTTTGAATGAAAGTATGACCTCATACAAAATCCCTCAGTTTCTTACCTGGTGGTATATTTTCATTTGAATTTTACCATATATATATAATTCATTGTAATAAATAGCTAATTAATCTTAATGATCTTATCTAAAGGAAAATGACATGCCTTCACTTTTGATTGTTTCCATGACAGATGACATGGTACAAAAATATAGTCATTTTCTTCTGTAAGGCAGGAGACACTGTCAACATAACAAAGCGACAGACTACATACTGGGAAAAGATCTTCACCAACCCTACATCTGACAAAAGTCTAATATCCAAAATATATAAAGAACTCAAGAAATTAAACATCACCAAACCAAATAACCCAAATGAGAAATGGGGCTCAGTACTAAACAGAGAATTCTCAACAGAGGAATATTGAATGGCTGAGAAAGACTTAAAGAAATGCTCAATGTCTTTAGCCATCAAGGAAATGCAAATCAAAACAACTCTGAGATTCCATCTTACACCCATCAGAATGGCTAAGATCAAAAACTCAAGCGACACCACATGCTGGCAAGGATGTGGAGAGAGAAGAACACTCCTTCATCGCTGGTGGGAATGCAAACTAGTACAGCCACTTTGGAAATCTATCTGATGCTATCTCAGAAAACTTGGAATAGGGCTTCCTCAAAACCCAGCTATTCCACTCCTTGGAATATACCCAGAAGATGCTCCACCACACAACAGGGACATATGCTCAACCATGTTCGTAGTGGCCTTATTCACAATAACCAGAACCTGGAAACTGCCTAAATGTCCCTCAGTTGAATGAATAAAGAAATTGTGGTACATTTACACTATGGAATACTACTCAGCTATTAAAAACAAAGAAATCTTGAAATTTTTGGACAAATGGATGGGACTAGAAATGAGCGTAATGAGTGAGTTAACCCAGAAGCAGAAAGACTCACATGGTATATACTCACTAATAATTAGGCACTAGCCCAAAATGCACTTCTCCACCAAAGTCTTCACTTACCAGGAAATTGGGATAAGTGTGAGGACATCTTACTGAGACTATAGGTAAGGGTCCTAGAAACCTACAAGAAGAACATCGTGATGGGTTGATTGAGGCCCAGGGAGTTCTGCTCAAACTATTGCACTAACCAAGGACAATACAATAGTAAACATCAAACCCCTACTCTGATCTAGCCAATGGACAGAACATTCTCCACAGTTATGTGGAGAGCGGGGACTGACTGACATGAACTCAGGTGATCAATATTTGACCACCTCTGCTTGGTGGGGAGGCCTGATGGCACTCAAAGAAAGAATAAGCAGGCTACCAAGATGGGGCTTGATAGTCTATGACCATATAGTGGGGGAGTAGGTGCCCCTCGTACACAGACCTAGGGGAGGGGAATAGGGGGAAGCAGGAAAGAGGGAAGAATGGGAGGATACAAGTGATGGGATAACAGTTGAGTTGTAATCTGAATAAATTAACAAAATTAAAAAATAAAATAAAATAAAATGAAAAAAAAAACCAAAATATAGTCTTTATATTTTTGTTTCAAATGTGAAATAACTTGGGAGCATCAGATCTCCAGGAGGATGTGTTGCACCAGAATGGATTTCTGTTGTAAATGAATGGAATACTGGGACATTATCCATTTCTGAGATGAAGAAGTAGCCAACTGACAGCACACATGGCATCTCATCCCTGCAGTGTCACCATTCAAGGGTTGAAACGAGAGGATTGTAAGTTTGAGGCCATCCCAGGTTACACGCAAAATTTCTTCTTAAAACAAAATTGAATATTTTAAGGAAAGTGTTTCATCATTTGATTTCTAAATTAAATGATTTGAGGAAGACCATAAACATCAACATTCTTGCTCCTGACATTTGTTCCTGACCTCATTGCAGAATGACTATGGAAGATTAAGAAAGTTATACAAATAGTATTTTACAATCTTTACAATCTTCCATCCTTATAAATGTAATCTAAAAATAGAGTTTCAAAAGTACATTATTTCTTGACATCTCAGCTGGTATAAGATTGGACATAGCTCTCTAATTCAAAAGATTAAATAGGCTTCAACAGAAAAAAGTAAGATTTGTTTTTCTTCTACAAATTGCCATGGGAACTGGAATGTTCAAAGGTAATTTATCTTTCATGTGAAGCCTCTCAACTAATTTGTAATATTGCAAACAATGACATTCATAACCTCCCAACCATGATCTTACCAACTATTCAGGTTGCAAGGCCATGATATTCTATACCACAGCACAGTTTCACCAGCTTAATAAATAATAAGTTCATCTAGTATAACATTTCAATTTGCAGCAGTTTCTAAGTGCCTAATTAGCAGTGAGTATGTACACTGAAAATGTATCAAGTCCAAATAAAAGACAACAAACCTCACCGGGGGGAAAACCCACTGGAGTAATTGCAGATGATATTGATGATGTAGTCTTTCCTTAGGAGCAGGCAAGCACTAAAACAAAATTTATAAAAGAATCCAGTGGGAAACTAAATTTAAGAGCAATTTGAAATGGAAGTTCAATCTTTGAAATATTACAAAGGTTTGGTGCTACTTACTTAATTGTTGGATGGACAAAAAAAAATTATATTACCTTTTCTTTCCTACAGCATGAAGTTGACATGTTCTCAAGTATTATTTCTATTGCAGTATGCAAAAAAATCTTATTATTTAAGTTACTTTACCATTCTTTTTAAGGTAACTTATAATGTAATCTTCTCCTCTTCCCCTTTCTCTCCATCCCCCACCATTTTCCCTCCCACACTTTAAAACTGAGATATATGCGAACATTTTCTTTGTCATTTTTAGAGCAAAATAAATGCCTTTAATAATCATTTAATTTTACTTGAAATTTGTGAATTCAAATTTTATTTAAAGCAGATAGAATGGAAATTTTCCCAGTGTTGACTCCCAGAAAATATGCTTCTCATTTTGTTTCTGGTACATAAACAAAATAGCTGCTCTATTTGAGTGTTTGTTTCTTTGCAAAATTCCCTACTACAATGTGGAATCTTTGTTGATATTTAGGTTATTTAGCCTCCTAGATGTGAGACTACCATGAGAAGGTTTACTGTCCTTTAGCAAATCCTAGAAAGTTCTTTTCCCTTCCAGCCACTTGTAATTTTTACTTTTACATCAAATTCATACATGGTGGAGTCATTTGGGAAGACGAAACTTTAGCTGAGAAAACACCCTCACCAGACTCACATATGAGCTAACCTGTGATACATTTTCTTATTTGATGTTTGGTGAAGAAAGGCCCAGATCATATGATAGTTTCACCCCTTGGAAAGTAGTACTGGGTGCTATAAAAAAGCAAACTGAACAAACAGGAGGAGAAAGGCAGCAAGCTATATTCTTCCATGACCTCTGCATCTGTTTCCTAACCTGCTAGAATTCCTGCCCCAAACTTCCCAAAGCTGCTTTTGGTCATTGTGCTCATCACAGCAACTGAACCTCTAACTGAGATACCACCTGAAGGCACAGAGTAAATACCAGCTGGAAGCCCTGAGCCAACCCTGGCAGAAGCTACGTCTGATATCTTCAGTGGGTCATCCAGATTTTAGAAGTCTGTGGAGACAAAGTGCTGTATTTGATTAGCCACTCAGCTCATGGTATTTTGTTTAAAATTGCCTTATTTCACACAAATCCTTATAGACTGAGTTCTTAGTTTCCAAACATGTAGGTAAAGTATGGGTTCTCAAACACATAGTATCAAATAAAGTGTTTTCTTCTAATGATTATTTACAAATTCTCTCACAGAGAAATTCTAAACCCTCAGACTCCAAGTTTATATATTTACTACTTCTGTGAGTTCAGTTTTTTAAAGTTTAACAGAGTTAGATTCATCATGCCTTAAAAGTATATCTGAATGCTCGGTTATTTATTTTTACTGAACTAATCTCAGACATTTTATGTTGTACCTTCCTTAGGGACAGCTTTAGGAACTTTACTGCAGTGAAAACAGATTATAACTAGTGTGTGTATACACACACACACACACACACACACACACACACACACACACACGTATATGGGAACCAGCCAGAAGTGGGGTATCAGATGTAGAATTATGAATTTATTTCACTGTGCCACTAAACAGAGCATAAATTTGTGAAGGTACTTGCACTTTGAGCAATTAAAAAAATATTACATGAAAATAATTTTCACTTAATGGAAAATGCTTCAGAATAGATTTCCCCATCCAATAGCATGACCCATTTTGCAGCTTCTCAAAGCAAAATGATAAATGCTAAAGACAAAGCTGAAAACAGTTTTATTATTTTCCTGCCTTCAATGCTTGGAACAAAGAAAAACTTATGACTGTACTTTAATCATACTGTTACTGAGTCTTTCTTAAGAATGAACTGGCAGTCACCATTAACAGGTTAATTGATTTAATAATGTGCTTTCAAATTTCTGACTTAGATTGCTTTTTCAGTTGATTGGTGCTCTAAAATGGCATTCTGTAAAATGTATAGAAATATCAAAAAATGAATTAAGCGCTGGGGCCTTTTTTCAGTTATTTCATTAGCAGTTAGGAGTTTAAATAAATTATTGTATTTTCAATTTCTTAAATACACAGCATTTGTTAGTGATGATTAGGTACTTGTCTGGCTTTTTACAAAGGTTCCTCGAGATGCAGCCTTGTTAAAGTGACAATAGAGAATAAAAGTATGCTAATAATTTGTACTATTTTTATTTTCCAATGTTAGCACCTTGCAGGAGTTTGCAAGTTGAAAGAAATCAAGATTAATTACAGTAACATTCAGGACAGTATATTCTTAAAATGAAGAAAAGGAAAGGGAGTTCACAGTGTTACAGTTACAGGGGGGTGTGACTGCTCTAAAACATCCTCTGGGTTGCCGCAGCTCTTGTACTCATAACGTTATAGCATTGAAACTTCTTATAATGAGCTGATTAATGTTAAAGGCAACATTGAAAATGGTTTTAATATTTTCCATGTACTAACCCTAATCCATTGTATATACATATACATATGTATATATACATACATATCTATACATGTATAATACACACATGTGTATATATGCATGTGCATATATACATATATAATACACATACCTTAACATATACTGATATGCATATGTATAAGCAACAGAATTGCTGTCCCCAGTCAACCCAGAAGAAAGAGGAGAACTGTGGCATTTATTACTCATTGTCTAAAAAGATCCTGAGCTAGGGCTGAGGTTTTGTGAAAAACAATTAATAACTTGGCCTAAGACAAAGTAATCTCATGTTAGAATCACTTTATGTTCAGAGCATGAGCCAAAACCATGCTCTAGTAGTTCTACTGCTATAGATAGTAGTAAAAATATAGAACTAAGGACTAATATAAAGTTCATTAAAATAGAAAATATTAAAATTATATTTGATGTTTAATGAGAAAATTTAGACATTTGTCATTGTTGTAGAAGATTAATTTTTCTTTGTTCTTCAAATTATGTTCAATAAAAATATTTTGGGCCAAAATTTTTTCATAAAATATTGTATATAATTTTTTTAAATTTTTATTATTTATTAATTTATTCTTGTTACATCTCTATGGTTATCCCATCCCTTGTATCCTCCCATTCTCCCCTCCCTCCCATTTTCCCCTTATTCCCCTCCCCTATGACTGTTCCTCAGAGGGATTACCTCCCCTTGTATATGCTCATAGGGTATCAAGTCTCTTCTCCGTGACCTGCTGTCCTTCCTCTGAGTGCCACTAGGTCTCCCCCTCCAGGGGACATAGTCAAATGTGAGGCACCAGAGTACTTGAGATTAGGGTTATGACTATAGGGACAATAGCATGTTAGATTTTTCCAAATTGTAAAGCAAAGTTGATATTCTATTTCCAATAAGAAAAATGGTTAATGGCAGTTTTTTCTCAGAAACCCAGTGCCCAGATAGAATTATGTTCCTCAATTTAACCAAATTCAAAGGAGTATATTTCTTAAATAATTTTTAAGAAGTCATTTCCTTTTCTGTAGCAATACTATTTTAGTTTAAATGTTTGTAAAGGACAGATGTGTGTGTTCATAATGATTGATCTAATTGTTACACAAACTGAGAAACTTTCAACAACACGCCTCACAAAAATGGAATCTGTAAATTCTTACTATCTGTGTCATATCGTATTTGAAAGACATTGGGGCAATGGAGAATTTACTGGCTGTCCTTCTTTACCATAAAATCTGTTGAGTTCTTAGATGTCTGTGGAATCTGTGTGATCGCAACTTGCAAACTGACTATGTTCCAGTTCAGTAAGAAAAAAAATTAAGTCACATTGCCACACACAAAAAAATGAACTTTCAATAATTTCAATTAAAACAGCTAATTTTATAGCACGTTCATTAACCAAAAGCCTACTGATTCTGTCCATCATAGTAGTGTGTGGTTTGGGCATTAGAGAGAAGGGAAAGTAACACACAAAACAGACTCATAAGTGCCCTGAAGAAAAAGTATCCAAGACAGTTAAAGAATCTCTGGGACTGCCCATTTCTTTGAAGCCTAAGAATAGGACACAGAGAATGTAAGCACTTAATTCAGTCACACAGTTTAAGGGGACTCCACACTGCAAAGGAAGTTAGCACCTTGTTATTTAAAAAAAGTTAACATCAATAATAGTCCCTAATCAATTAAGTAACAAAATAAGAAAATGTTTTGATTAGAAAGATTAGAGACTAAGATAATTGGAATATATTGATACTGAAATGGCATACATGCTTTTATACATATTTGTCTAGGTGCTAGTATGTGTGTGTTGACCTCTGTGGAGGTATGCATTCATGAGTACATAAAATACATGTAGCATTTGGTATAGGATGTCTTTTTTAGTTGCTCTCTATTTTAATATGTTTTTGACCCAGGATTTGTCACTGCCCTTGAAATGTACTGATTTGATTGCCTACACTATATATACCCAGCAGGACCGCACTTATGAAACATATGAGATATGTGAGCTGTCTGCCAGTAACTCAACATTATACTCTTATGTTCAATTGCAATTTGAAAAAAAAAACCATAGCCCTAATTATCAATTAATTTGCTCATATTTTGGAGATCAGAGTCATGATGTATTATGGCAAAATTCTCTGTATATATTAAAATGGAGACACTCATTTCTCATCTGGAAATTCTCAGAAAAAAAATTGAAAGTACTCTTACAAGTTCACATCTTTGTTATTGTAGCACTGAGATGTCTGGTTCTAGATGCTACCCATATTCTTCCACCTTTGGCCCTTCCATATTTCATCCACCAATAACACATAGAATTCTCACATGTGTGAATTTTCATCTTTCTCTAGTCTTTTGGTACATTTTTTGTTTATTTTAGAGATTATCATTTTATTACAACATTTCTACCTTCTCCTTCCTTCCTTAAAACCCTGACATCTCATCAAAGCATTATAAACCTTTGAATGGCTAGTGTAATTTCCATTCCTTATAGCCTACAGTTCTATCTACTCTAATCTAATTATGCGGAGTGGAGTCCATCATATACTCTGAATCATGGGTTAGGAGTCATGACTGTAGTAGCACCATGTAGACGCTGGCTCACCACACTGTGCCCTGGCATCTCTAGTTGGAAGGCTCATTCCTTTTGAGTTCCCAAAGCTCTATTGCACTTGCTGATCTTCCATGAATCCTTTAACACTGGCACTGGAAGTTTCTATTTAGAGTCATATATCGTCTTCCAGCAGTCACGGTGAACATCTGTCAATGAACATCTGTTTCAGGGAAGGAAAACATCACTGTGCCCTCTTTCATTTTTGTGAAGAAGGCGTGTTGGATTTAAACCCTCACTGCACCACTAACAAGTATAAACAAAAATGAAGCCTTGTTTTGGCTAACACCTGAGATAAGTACAGTTCAGGTATTAAAGAAAATTTTAATTTTCATAGATATTGGTGACCTTATTTACAAGATTTGTATGCATTCCGTCTAGTCTCAAACTCTTCCAAATCATAAACTACCTATCTCCAACTGTCTCTAATTGCATAGTAACACTTGACAAATGTCAGCTTTAATCATGGTTTCCTCTGTCTGTATTAGTTTACATAAAAAAAAACCTAGAGCAGGTAACTTACAAAGGATAAAATTGTACATAGTTTATAGTTCTGTTAAATGAAGTACAAGTACATTAGAATTCATGTACATTGTACATACACAGTACATGGACTTTATGTACCTAGTAAAAGCCTTATGTTACATCTTAACACGGGGGAGGTCCTCAGAATCCCAGACAAGAAACAGTCTACTTCCTGCTCTTTATGTTCTAAGTCTTGAACATCACATAGGCCCCACCCTTAAGACATTATCTATCCTGAGGCCTAACCGCTACATGGCATTGCTACAGATTTAGAGGTTTGCTTCTCAACATACAAATTTGAAGACATATTTCAACTATACGTCTATGATTTTTGCTCATTGTGTACACAACTGGGCACTGCTTGCCTGGAAGGAAGAAAATTCCGACTTCGTTTTAAAGAGACAACAGAAGGGCAAAGAACAAGTCAGAGTTCTATTTTGATCTCATTTGCCTTGCTTCCTATGATTTCTCTGGAAAGAATAAAGGGTTTTGTGGTCACAGTGTTTGTAATAAAAAAGACTACGTGTTGAATGGGAGAATTGTTGCTGTGACAGCGGGAGAAACAGGAATTGTGTCTTTCATTTGCAGAGAATACCGCACACCTCAGAATAAGCTATCTGTAGAACTTGTATAGGAGATCCTTCTCTGAAGTATAAAAACTGTTAATCAAGTATCATTGCCAAGAATACCCATTCTCAGAAAAGATGTCATTCTACTAGGAATAAGCACAGGAAAATAAATATGATTATATTCATACATACAAGAACGACCTGGAAACTATAAGGAATTGGCATCGTTACTGGTATCCACTAAGATAACAGCTGCTTTTCTGCTTTTCAGAACAAGGCTTATCTCCTGGTACTTGGAAATTTCTACCACCAAATATAACTTTTTTTTTTAAAGTAGGTGAATTAATATCTTGTTTGTTGTTGCCCTTTGCACTATGAGGAATGACATTAATGTGTTTATTTTGCTTACTGTCACCAAGGAGCACTTGAGTATGAGAGGGCAGAGTGCAGCAAGAGTGGCAGTAGAGACAGCTACATATGCTTTTTCTTCATGTTGACTAGATTAAGGAGTCATTTCTCTGAGGTGGCCAAGAGATATATGCCAAAATATATTGAAAATTTGTCCCCATGTCTAGGCCATTTTTCTAATACCTGGTCTTTCATTTCCTGAAGAATAAACTCTTGAGACTCTGAGGCCCTCCACAAGTTAGGATGTAACATGAGGCTTTTACATAGAAGACACTGGTGCCATGTGCGTGGACTTCATTTACCAGAATTGTAAGCTAGGTATAATTTTATTCTTTATAAATTGTCTGGTCTAGGTATTCCAAGTTGAGATATGAATTTAAGGTTATTACAATAATCTTCATTTCTATTTATAGTAAATTCATAAACATTCTGATATATTCCTAAGAGTGCAATCCCAAAGCATATTAACTTACTAATATGGAAATCATTTGTATGGGTTTTAAAACATTAAGTTAATGAAAAGACAAGGTAAAAATGAGGAAATCCTTTAATATTCTTTTAGGAAAAAATTTTATATAGAGCAATAGGAATTTAAAATGGACTTCCATGTGGAGATTAATTTGCAAGAACATGGTATAACTTTTGGTAATGATTATATTTATAGGTATTTTCGTTTTCTTTCATCAAATTAATTGAAGCAGTTACTTATAATTTGTAATGTTGTTGCAATATCAAACACAGCACTTCAACAAAGCTATTTTTTAAAGAAAAGTGTTAATTGATAAGGTATGTAACTACTTTATATCTTCAGATATAAATAGGTACAGTATAAATAAAATGCACTCCCTTATCTTCAATATATGATTACACACTTATTGACAAGCAGATTTTATAAAATTCATGACATTGAATATTTAATAAAATGTTGTTTATGAACAAAAATTCCTTTTCCGTGATCATTAACTTTGTATAAAATTTCCATTGCACCAATTATGAACTTAATGAAACTAGAGGTATGTAATTGACCTTGAATGAGCTATAAGTTAATAGAAAATATTCTTCACTTGACATTGAAAATAAATACCTGGAAATACAAAAAATAATGTCACTCTAAAATTCTAAATTAAAAAATCTTTATGGGTCTCTTAGAACCTTCTGAGTATATGTCATTGTCAAAGATCATTTAAAACTAAGTAGTTATTATTTTTAGCTAAATACAAATAGCTCTAATATAAAAAAAGTGCTGTAACTAGGAAACTTTTGTTTTCTCTCTCAGATTTTATCAAAATATACCTATTTATTATATGGAACACAATTTCTACTAATAAAAATGAATTATAAACCTTGAGAAGAATGTCACCTGTTCAATTTATAGGTCTGTTTCAATTTTTAATCAGAGCTTCACTTAAATAGTTCTTTTTTCATGATTAAAGAATGAAGGAATTGTTAGGAATTGACCTTGGTAATTGGGTTCTAAAGATGAAAAATTTTACTGGTGACAGGATGACAGGAGTGAATGATTAACAAAAGAAAAGCAAAGTTTCTATTAACTTGCTGTACTTGAAAATTCCTCATTCATAAACATGTCAGTTTACCACTAAACAAGAATTATTGTTGAGGACAATAGAATGCTCTATATTATTTTCCCTGTTAACCTGACTACAGATTACAATATATCCTGAGAGTAGGGAATATTTGTAAAGTTAAAACAATTGAAGAAGAGGAAAATGACAGGGATCCTAATGAGGAAAAAACACTGGCATTATGTTTTAAAATGCAAAGAAACAGGAAATAATAGATTTGCATGTTATTCTAACTGTATATTATTTAGAAAATATCTAAGATTTATTATGATATTAAAAACAGTATATTAACTATGAAGTTGATGAGATAGCTAAGGTAGTAAAGAGCTTGCAGACCAAGTATTTTAACCCAAGTTTGGATACATAGCACGCATCTAAAACTCAGGTGTGGTAGAATTACTGTGTAATCTCAATACAGAGAGATAGAAACATTACAATCTTTTGGGATGGGTGGCCATCCAGTTTTTCCAGAAATGGTTAGCTCCAGGTTCATTGAAAGAAAATGCATCAATAAATATGATAAAGGAAGACACCTGATATCAAAATCTGGTCCCCTCATGCACATACACCTGCATACGTGCACCTGCATACACATATGGAAAACATACAAGCCTGTATGCTACACAATCATATGCACAGACACATAATACACAAATGTATCAATACAGTTTAGTGTCTATTAATTATTCAAACCATTGATACTACATGAAAATAAAATACAGTTTTCTTTTGTGGCTAAGTAATCTTCAATATGTCACACTAAAATTTAAGCAACTACTGGCATGTGAATATCCTGTAATGGAGTGTAAAATCTCACTTATGGGAAGAACCATGGAATACGAGTGATCAGAACCCAAAAGGAACTTGTCCTGTTGAGCTTAGAGGCTGCTTCATCCAGTGTTGTTGTTGCTGGTGGTAAATCTCTTTCCCTTTAAACAATAAAACCATAATACTATTCACCAAATCCCTAATTGTTGGCTAACAATCGTGGTCAGACATGATTTGTTACTGGTCAATTCAGAGTTTGTCTACAGTTTTCTAGGACTAGGAATCCATGTGTTACCTTCTGTTGAAGAAGATATTTTAGTCACTGAATTTCCTATTTAAACCCAAGAGTAAATTCTTTTTACTCAAACTTAGAAAGTCCAAGGACAGATTAGACCTATTGTAAAGTTGGAAGGATGAGTATACAGCTCTTTGTTCAACTGATGATGTTGCACATAGAAAGAAAAACGAAGACTCTAGATGTGAACTCCCTGAGCACTGGCAGGTTTTAATAGACCTTTTTATTTTATAAACAAGCCAATAATCATGATGTACAAGATTAGTGGTAAATCAAAGTGGTATCTAACTTCAATGTGGTAAAACTGAAAAAAAAAATTATACTATGATCAAGAATATTAAGGTGATACATGAAAGACTATGAAGAATTGTCTGCCACAAAATGAAAAAATACTGAAGCATTCATAGAAAAAAAAATGTGTGCCAGTTTCACTCTTGTCAAGGCTATCCAAGAGATATTTTACAATAAGGCTTAGGACACTCAATTAAAATCACCCCCACTGCTCCATCCAAGTCGCTGGCATGGATGTTAACAGTTGAGAAGTAAAGAGCTTAAGGGGTATGTGGAAACTCAATATAACCCTGCCTGTTTCCTCCCGTTCATCCTTCATCTTTTATTGAAGGATGAAATCAAATAAGCTGACAATAGCAATCTCAAGTGAGGAGGCATATCAATAAGGACTCTCATTTATTGCTTATGAGAATGATCAATAAGATTGCCCTTCAGGGGAAAATTATTTCAGTTTTTAAAATGCTAAATGGAGCTTTTGCATACAATCTAATCTTTATGGCAAATGTTCTTTACTCAAATCACATGAAAAATTCTGCTTGAAAATATGACAGAATGCACATGATAATATTATCTTTATTAATCGTCCTTCGGCATTTGGCGAGAGCTTGGGCTTGGTTCCTGGGTACTCTCCCAGGAAGCTCAGGCCTTGGAGCATGAAACCAGATGTGCACACCATGCCAGAAGAGGGTGCAGCACCGGGTCAAAGACACTCTGAGCTCTGAAATTCAAGCCAGGCAGCAATGAGGGCCAGGCCTGACCTGGGAAGCTGGTAGTTGCTTTGTGAGCAGACAGTAATGGAGGCTTACTTGGAGCTTGGAAACCAAGAGAGAGGCAAGCAGAAGTCTTGTTGGGAAACAGCATCATGAACTCAGGTTTACATTTATGTAACTACAGATATTGGAGTACCTTTATCTATATATGTGCATGGGTTTTTGTTTACATGTTTCCTTACTCTAGAGACAATACTCTAGTGCACCTAGAGACAATATTAACAACATTGAGCCTATCACATGACTGAATCTTTATATTCTGAATCTCTATATATATTCATAGACTGAATCTCTCTCTCTCTCTCTCTATATATATATATATATATATATACATATATACATATATATACATATATAATATTTAATTCTATTCTGTAGTCTATGAAGCTTGGACTCTTTGTAGAAATGTTTGATTTGAAGATTAGGGAGACAAATGTACAAGAAAAATCTTGGGTTCTTTAAAAATCCAGAAATTAGTTAATCCAAAAAAATAATTTACAATTTGTTGGATGTGGGGATGTAAGCACACAGGAAGATAAATCAGGAGCACTATGGGTTGGAGGGAAGCCTACGTTAGTTCTAGGTCAGGCTGAATAGAGCATGAAACAATCCCACCTGAAAGAACAGTTCACTAATTAACTAATGAAGATGAAAACCTACATTCATAAATTTGAGCAGCTAACAGCACTTCCACAAGGATCAGAGACATGGAAAGAGATCTCTTTTTAGCCACGAAACCCTAACACAAAAATATGAAAAAGGAAGTAAAAGGTACAGTAGTGATCAGAAAGAAAAGGAGAAAACACCATTTTAGATGGCATTATTTCCTGTACAGAAATCCCCACATAACTGATTGAAAAACTAAGATAAGATGGAAAAATAAGCAAGTATAGCAAAATTTGGGGAATACTGCAGTAATGAAGTCAAGTATATTCCTGTGAGTTTAAAAGGAATTAGTGGAATTTGAAATTTAAGACAATATGTTGTGTATATAAAATCTCCAAAACAGAAGCATGAGTGTTTGTCTAACAAAATAAAGAATAAAAAACATATGAGAAAAAGATAGAATTCCATTAAAATACAATTTAAAAGCCCAATTAAATAGACAGACTCCATATCGAAATAAAATACATGACTACAGATAAATGACATTCTGATCAAAGTAAATCTATGTCATAAATACAAAAAGGTCAATAGTTGGCAAGATTTATGTGGGAGGAGGAGATTATTGAGTAGAGTACAGTGGCTTGGAGAGCAGAACCTTTTCTCTGCATGCTTCTGTGGTAAAAGGTTCATATTACAGCACATATACCCTAGCCAATGAAATTTGGAGCGCTGAGATACTGTACTATCTTAATGTCAGATGTCAAAGTTAGCGAATCACTGACAAATATAGCCCTTCGGTGAGGATGCTGATGTGAAGGAAGGCTATGTAAATGTGGGATAAAATGTTCCATTTTCATCTTTGTACCTTCCTCTCAGTGTTACTGAGAACAACAATAACCACAAAAACTACACAGAATCAACAAAAACTTGAAAACAAATACACAACTAACAATAGGAAACATTAAAACGGCACTGGTTCCCTCCAGAAAAGATCCTCCAAGAGAAAACGCATAGAATAAATTTCCATTTAGCCATGCATCCTTGATTGATAGAAATTAATTTCAGAGTAAACATAAATGATAAAGGAAAAAAATCAATCTCTAAAGGAAGATACTTTTCAATATCTTATAAAAGTGATCTTCTCTCAAGTTGGCAGAATACAGTTTTAGTTTTTAAATTTAGCTTTTAAAAACACCAGAATATGGAAAAAATGCCACAAGTAATCAAATACACTCTACCTCGACCCCAGTCATCCAGGTTTAGCATTAATGATGACTTTAGGGTGAGCGTATGATCCTTTGGTAAGTAAGGAATGTGACATTTTTATCTATATAGTCTTTCTACAACTATAAGTCTATAAGTCTATAAGTCTATAGACCTATAAGTGTAATCATAAGAGAAACACCAGACTAATTCTAATTATGAAACATCCTATGCAAGATTTTAGTGCTTAAATTTTAACAAGAGCCTCAAAACAAGGCTAAGCTGAGAAACTATCAGTAAGAAATGCCTTGAGAAACATTTAAAAATATAGAAATATTTATATACATGATATCTTTCATGAGATTCCGGATTTAAAACGTACCAGGAAAAATAAGCTATCTGTTGGAACCAATTAATGATATTGTGTCAATTACACATCATTATATGACCAGTGCACAGTAGCAATCTAAGCTGGGCACAAGAAGGATATTTCCCATTGGAGATCTTGGAACTCCATTCTCTTTGTCATTTTCCTGTCCAATCAAGACTATTCTAAAATAAAAATTTTAAAAAAAGGTTGATTAGTTTGCAAAGTTAACAATTAGAGGTTTTGTAGGTAGTTGGAAGATCTAAAGATCTGTCAACTACTTTGAGCTTTAAAAGGCTAAGCAAAACATTTTCTGTTGTGGAGCAGGTGGACTGGACCACATCATGTTGCATAATTAAAGTACCCACAGACACATTGGAAAATTCTATTTGTAGTTCAAAAAACTAAGACGTCTGTCTTGCTCGTGGCACAGGATGCTCCTTCTTGTATCTCAGCAACATTGAAGGAGAAATTTTATTATCTATTGCCAGATAATCAGCTTGGTAGGAAATACACACCACAAACCATTAGTGTGATAAAGACTTGCTTAGCACTTGAAAAGTCAGCTTGGTAAAATTAGTATTTTGCTGCACTGCTTTGAGAAAGTGTCATTTAGCTTTCACTATCATTATATTTGCAGACAGTCATTTATTAGATTTTGTTGACAATTTCTTTTCTTAGGACATTAGTGTTTATTAGTGTCCTAAATAGGAAGAGAGATAGATTTTGAAAGAAATGCTATCTAAGGTAGAAAAATATGTAAAAGAAAGGTAGTAAAATCTGAAGTAAGAAACATGTTCCTTTGATTTAAAATATGAAAAGGTGGTATAGATGTCAAATATTTCTGAATCTGTAATTATCAATATTCACATGGTACACTGATGCTTTCTTCCTATCTCAAATTTAGTTCTTCATTAGCTTTGAAATTCATATTTTACAATATGTATAACCTATGTTATGTGTTTTGATCTTCCTCTCTACAATATTGGTTTGGACTCTTTGTGGCCTTTATTTTTATACAAATGTTTGAGATACAGTATTTTTTAGTTTAGCAAGATGGAATGCTAGTGAGTTTCCCCTGGTACCATTCTCACACTTACAAATCCAGGACATGTGAAAGTTTGTAATAAACTGAATTTGTGATCCTTCTTGCTTTATTTAGTGGTAGGAGAAAAATGTTCCTCTCCTATGAATTATATGTTTCCTTTTTATATAAAGTTTAGTTCATCATTAACTTTGAAACACACACACAAATACATACATACAAACATACGTACATACATACATATAGATATAATGTTATAATTTAAGTGACTTTACTCTTTTTATTATTACTTTTGTATTTGCAATGGAAACATCAACAATAGAAAAACAATTTTAATTATGTACATACACACAGATTTCCACAAATGTGTGAGACCCAAAGAAGATCCATGTATTTAATGGTATTTAATGATAAAGGTATCACCCCAAGGCTTCCCTTCTCTGAGAAATAGGGGAGGGGGAATTGGGGACAACAAGGAGAGAGAGTATGACTGGGGGAACGGAGGGAAAAGTGAATAAAATTTAAAAATCGCATCACCCCAAGTTTGAGAAAGAAATAGATGCTTTTGACTTCTGGTAGTGGGGGTATGGAGGGGATCATCAGTAAGGAGTAGACAGGAAAGGCAATGCTTAGGTTGCTTTCGCACACACATGCCAATTAGGCAATAAAATTTCCTAACAGCAGATATCTTATTGAATAGATAGATTTATTCATGAAATTCCCTTTATACATGTTAACATGCTTTAAAAATTGGACTGCTGTACTTGTGGTGGGAACATTTTTTGATGTAGCATATTCTGATGCCCCTCAGCCATATTGCAGGGAGGTACATGACAAAACCCACCAAAGCATATGACTTTTTATCATGTGTAACATTTGTAAGACTTCTTGTGCTATATCAAGATGATGGGCTTGCTTATAGATAACTATAGCCTAGGAAGTGACACGTAACATTGGAAGAGATAATTTTCTTTTTAATATATAACCTCTTTACCCTGTAAGTGGGTAAAATCCCACTTACAGATGGAAATAAGTTATTGCTGCATTCGTTTCAACATCAGTGGGTAAATATGTATATAATGTAGAAAATGATACCAAATGATAAGACATCTAAGATATTGTGATTATTTATGTTATTATAATATGACAACTCAATATAAAAGAAACATCTGTTGTTTCTAATTATACCTGTTCTTGAACACTTTCATCACACTAATTTCAGTTACTATGTTGGCATAATTGGATTTGCCTTTCCTTTCATATAATTTTTGTTTGAGCACACTACCTGAGGTTTCTGCCCATAGGGAAAATTTAATGAGATGATTTAAAGATATAGCATACAACCAAAGCTCATTTTCATTTATTCCCTGTCACATTTCTCATTACTTTCTTCAGAGTCAAAACTGTTTTATCCTCTCCAGCTGGATATTATTGGGGAAAAAATAAAGATTAAACTGCAACATAAATACTTTCTCAGAAAGTAACTTTTATAATAAATTAAAGATGAAGAAAGCAACATAGTATCCAGAAAATAGTTTTTCTTATTAGCTGTTATAGACAAACTCTTTATTTCATTTTGAATATATTGAGTCAATGCTTATATCAATCATATAACCAGTTGACAGAGCTGACTGTGTTTTCTCCATCACTGTAGGTCTGCTGTACTCAGTTACAACTCAATCTGTAATCTAGTTGAGTAGACAAGTCCTAGCATCTGTAAGACACTAATACTATAAAGTAATTATCTAATTACTTATTAGTTTTTCATGAAAAGGATAGATAGAGATTACATGGACGACAAATTCTTAGGAAATGTACATATATATCTGGAGAATGAGTGAAGTTGGGATATATCCAAAGAAGTAACAAATGCATGCCAAAGGATGAACAGAGGTGTAGGTCAAAGAAAACATGGACAGATATATGAGTAAGAAACTAGACAACATCTCACATTTTTCTTCTCAAAATTCAAAATTGGCCCAGAAATTTGTGGACAAAGGGGTTGAACTAGAAATGATCAGAATGAGTTAGTTCACCCAGAAGCAGAAAGAGTCAAATGGTATATACTCACTTATATCTAGACACTAGCCCAAGGGGCATGTCCCATGAAAGTCTTCATTTCCAGGAAAGTGGGTCAGAAGGGAGGACATCCTATTGTGACTTTAGGTGAGAGAAACATGGGAGAATGTGGAAATAGAAGGACCCAGAGGGTTCTAGAAACCTACAAGAAAAACATTATGATGGGAAGATCTGGGCCCAGGATTCCTGCTCAAACTATGACACCAGCCAAGGACAATACAGGAAGTAAGCTTCGAACCCCTACCCAGATCTAGCCGAAGGACAGGACATTCTCCACTGTTGAGTGTAGAGTGGGGACTGACTTTTACATGAACTCTGGTGGCCCATGTTTGACCACGTCCCCTTGATGAGGAGGCCTGGTGGCACGCAGAGGAAGGATAACTGCTTACCAAGAAGAGACCTGATACCCTATGAGCATATACAGGAGGTGGAGGTCCCCCTCAGTCACAGACATAGGGGAGAGGAGTAAGGGGACTATGGGAGGGAGGAATGGGAGGATACAAGGATGGGCTAACAACTGAATGTAATATAAATAAATTAATAAAAGAAAAAAATCCAAAATCGGCAAGAATGACAAGAGTAAAACTCTTCCACAGATGAAAGTTTGGATGAGAGATTAATATAGGGGAAGACTGACTATAATGCAAAATAACTATAATTATGAAAAAAGTGAACAAATACACACTATATCCATAGTGCTATACATTTAATGTTGCATAAAGCTTGAGATAGAAAGAACTGCTCTTCTAATGAGGGAGAATCAATCTTTCATCCCCTTGGACTTTCTCTCACATTTATTTTGACTGTAAAAATGCCTAGATTCTTTTATTTCACAAGTAATTACTATAGTGGCTTTAGCCCTTTGTGAGTACTAGAGATACTTGTCACTTTATTTATTGGCTTGAATTTCTCTTGAAACTCATCATAAAAGTAGAATCTCATATTCCAGTATTACAGTTGACTGCCAGAGAATGATAAACTGTTTTCCAGGAGATCATGTGGTCAAACTTGTTGAGAATAGATTTCTTTAGTTAATGTATATGGACTGTTCATGTTCTGTCATATGTATTAGCATGTCAGGAAGAGGTTGTACGAACATTTAATGATGAGGATATTTTCCTCCTCTTATAAATAACCCTGTGTCTAGATAAAAACCAGGAATAAGAAGTGAATTATGATTTCAACTCAACACTACTTCAAGAAGTAATTTACTTAAAAAATGCATACTTCACATTTTACTTGTATTGAATATTTTTGGTATTATAGTATGAACTCAGATATCCACTATGGAATAGAAGATGTGTTTCCCATCTGACAAATGCTTCAGAGTTGTATATCCAAGTAAAAGACTACAGCATACTCACCTGAAACAAGATCACACTTCCCTCCACAGCAGCCATGACACAAGATTGTATCACGAGCAGAAAGAAGGTCATGCTGCCCCCACTTTATATTAACACTAAAGCATCACCACAGCTGTAAAAGCCTTTGCTTGTGTCAGCAGTGTTTCTTACTAGGTCTGAGCTACAGTTCAACCTCTATACCTGGTGGTCTAGTTTTACTTCATTAATTACCAATTGAGCATTTTTTGCCAGGCATATACCTTAAAATAATATTCTTTCTGCATCAGCTTTGTATATCAAATAATAAGCAAATTTAAAATTTTGTAGATGTATATGAATTTTAGAATTATTGCTTTTCATTTTTGAGAATTGTGAATGATAGTTTTAATTGGGGTAGCATTGGATCTATAAATACGCTTTGGTAGTAAGATCTTCTTCACAATATTAATTTTACCAACCTATAGCATTTCCATTTTTAGTGTGTTTTTCTTACATATTCAGAGAGCTAAAGCTTTTATTGTAAAGGTCTCTCACAGTCTTGTTTGGGTTTATTCCTAGACGTGTTATTTTTTTTTTTGTGTGAGGGTATTGTAAATGGGTATATCTATGGTCTGCTTCTCAGTATGCTTTTTTTTCATGTATAGAAAAGCTATGTATTCATGCGTGTTGATTCTGTATCCCGAATCCTTCCTAAAATTATTATTTACTAACATTTTTATTGGTTTCTTATTATAATAGTTTGGCATTCAGATAATAAGTTAGGTAGCAATAAATATCTACTTAAAAGAGACCTTTTTGGAGAAAGGATTGATGAGAAATTGTCAGTGGGGCAAAATTGAATCTCAAAGGATTTTCCATGCCAAAATCTGGAGAAAACAAATTTTTATGAAAAAGATAAATATGTGTCATGTCTCTGGAGGTTGGGATGACCTTGACTTATTTGAAGAGTAGAGAGAAAATTATTGTTACTGGAGCATGAAGTGGTTTACCTTTGCATCTAATTCCCTAAAGATTAACCTTAAGGGGAAATTGACGTGAAAACGAGTCATTCAAAAGGATACTCAAAGTTTAGAATCATGGATCTTAATAGAACGAGAAGGTTCTGTACAGAGGAAAGTAGGAGACATACACAAGATTTAGGGTGAAATAACAGTACAACTTATGTTTTATTTAGTATAAATCATTTTTGAAAATGTTTGTTTTTGAAACAGGGTCTCCATGTGTAGTCCTTGCTCTCTTTTAGAACAATATGTAGCTCAGGCTAGCCTTTCTCTCACATAGATCCTCTTGCCTGCGTCACCCATTTGGTGAAATTAAGGGCTTCATCAGAGAAAACTCATTATTAGAGTTGTATGTTTTTGTTTTGTTTTGTTTTTCTGAGACAAGGTTTCTCTGTGTAGCCTTGGCTGCCTCTGCCTCCCGAGGGCTGGGATTAAAGGCCTGTTCCACCACGCCAGCCTGGAGTTGTGCTTTAAAGTACCTTTCAAGACTGATGTGAAAGAAAGTAAAGAAGGAAAATAGGATGGGAACAAGGGCACAAAAGAGCGATGTGGAACAAGGGCACAAAAGAGAGATGCGGAAGCTCAAGTTAAAAAAAAAGATATAAAAAAAGAGTAAAGAGTTATATAAATAAAGAAGGTAAGGTAAGGTGAGGTGAGGTGAGGTAAGGAAAGCTAAGGTAGTACATGGGAGGAATGGGAAGGGAGGGGACAAGAGGTAGCAGAATAAACCTAATCTGATGTGAAAGAAGTTGATTCTAAGGGAATTGAATTGATAAAAGAGATTAACAGGCGAAGACAGATATTTAACATCTGAACATGCTCAATACATTGATTCCATACAATTTATTGTGATTTTATATATAGGCAATGTACCTACAAGGTCACAATCCTAAACAAAAAACTAAAGGCAAATAATGAACACTGAGGGTGAGAGAAATAGTCTTATCCAGGGAACATCTAACAAAGTTGTTATCCAATACCAAATTAATTGCCATGAAAAAAACATATAAATAGACTAAACAGAATAAACAGGTTATATTTAAAAATATGGATATGGATATTCATATAGACAAAAAGGCGATGAATACAAAAAACAGTAGAGGGGTGTATGGGAGGGTTTGAAAGGAGGAAAATATAGGAAGGAATGTTGTAATTATAATCCCCCCAAAATAAAAATATTTGTAATAATAATATCTTGGGAATTACATGGACAATTATGTTGTGGTATTTTCTGTGGAAATTTTATTTGTAGATGAACAAGGTTAGGAAGCAAAAACTAAGAATTTTAGACCCTTAAGGAAATCTTGGGATAACAAATGGATATTTTAGAGTAATGCATACTTGAAAAATATCTACAATACATAGTTCATACAATTCACAGACAGAAGGGCTAACATCAATAAGTAAAGTAGTAGAAAGAAAAGTAACTCGCAGAAAGAAAGATAAAAATATTTTTTAACAGAAAGTCACAGCCAAGAGTAGTAAATGATACTGAATGAACAAAAAATGTGAATATTTGTAAACACATACACACACTTTTTTAAATTACACAACTACACAACATGAAGAAATGATCCTGTGACTCTGGATATTATACAAAAAAAGAATCTTTTTTTGGTGATGTCTTTTCCATTGCTTAATGGTCTAGTTAAGTACAACAAGGAGAAGATGGGGGATAACCTTGAAGTCATTGGTACAGGAATAGAACATCAACACTTCAGGCACAAAGATCAACAATCAATAGATGGAACCTCAGGAAACTGAAAAGCCTCGGCAAGGCAAAAGACACTATCAATAGGACAAAATGGCAGCCTACAGTCTGGGAAAAGATCTTCAACAACCCTACATCTGACAGAAGGCTAATATACAAATATATAAAGAACTCAATAAATTAAACATCAACAAACCAAATAATTCAATTAAAAATGGAGTACAGAGCTAAACAGGGAATTCTCAACAAACTAATCTCAAATGTCCAAGAAGCACATAAAGAAATGCTCAAAGTTCTTAGTCCTCAGAGAAATGCAAATCAAAAGGACTCTGAAATTCATCTTACGCCCATCAGAATGGCTAAGATTAAAACTCAAGTGACAGCACATGATGGAGAGGAGGTGGAGAAATGCACATACTCCTCCATTGCTGGTGGGAACGCAAATTTGTACAACCACTTTGGAAATAAGTCTGGAGGTTTCTCAAAATTATTGGTAATATCTATACCTCAAGACTCAGCCATATCACTCCTGGGCATATACCGAAAAGATGTTCCTCCATCCCACAATGATGCTTGCTCAACTATGTTCATAATAGCTTTATTCATAATGGACAGAAACTGGAAACAACCTAGATGTCCCTCAACTGAAGAATGGATAAAGAAACAGTGGTACATTACACAATGGCATACTACTCAGTTATTAAAAATAAAGACATCATGTAATTTGCAGGCAAATGAATGGAACTAAAAATATCACCCTAGGTGAGGTAACCCAGACCCAGAAGGACACACATGGTATGTAATCACTTATAAGTGGATATTAGCCATAAAGTACAGTATAACCCTGCTACAATCCACAGTCCTAAAGAAGCCAAGGAGGGCCCAAGGGAAGACACTTGAATCTCATTCAGAAGGGGAAATAAAATAGACATCCAAAGTAGATGGGTGGAGGCAACTGAGTGGGAAAAAGAGTAGGGAGGTTAGCAATGTTGGGGATTAGGTGTGTGTCATGGGGACCAGAAAAAAAAAAAGAAAGAAAATCCATGAGCATGCATCTATGGGGCAGGGGAGGCTCCTGGCCTTCTATGGGGTGATCCTAGCTGAGACTTCTAGCAGGCAAGAATAGAACCTGAAATTGACACCTCCTATAACCATGTGTGACTTCTAGTGTATGGAGTGGGACACCAACCCATGCATAAAACTTTTAACTGAAAATGTGTCCTGGCTACAAGAAGTGTAGGGATAAAGATGGAGCAGAGATCAAGGGAATGGCCAATGATTGACTGGCCTAACTTGAGACCCAATAACTGACAACATTGATTATACTCTGCTCTGCTTGGAGACAGGTGCCTAGATTAACTGTGTAACTATGTTCTGAGAGTCTCCATCCATCTGCCTGTATCTGATTCCATTGGCTCCCTTAGGGTCCCTTTCCCCTAGCTGGGCTGCCTTGTCTGGCTTCAGTGGAAGTGGACGCACTTACTCCTGCTAAGATGTGAGGTCCCTGCATACCCATGCAGGTATCTCTTAGGGGGCTCCCCTTCACTGAGAAAAGGGAGAATGGGGAACTGATGGCCTGGAGGTGGGGTGAGGGTGAGACTTAGAGGAAAGAAGGAAAGAGGATGGGATCTGAGGAGTCTAATAAAAAATTACTTCATGTACCTTCTCCACTGCTCATGAATCACTGAAATGATGTCACTGTGCTATGTCTTAAGAAGACAAAGATGATCTCTCTCTCTTTCTGCGTAGAGTATTTTAAACCTTTTCCTGTACACTGAATTGCCAGCTTTGGTATTTTCTTTTTCTCTCTTTAGAGAGAGCAGGGAATTGTGCTGCTGCACCAAAATTCCAAACCTCTCACATGGCTGTTATGTGGTAGAATTCTGGCTTGCTTCTCTGTGACTGTTTCCTGTGCAGCAATACAAAAACATGATGTCTGCTCTACTTGTTCTTATGAGAAACATGAATTAATACAAAAAGTGCTGAGGATTACTGGTGGTGTAAGACATGGACTGCCATTTTCTCTCTGGTTAGTAAATTTCCTACAAATTATTTCACAGTTTGGGTCCATAACCTCTTTTCTCATTGTCAGGGGCCAGAGCTGGTCATTCTCTTTGCTATCTATGTGTTTTCATTTATATTTTGTTATGTCATTGCTGTAACCCTGTCTCTCCTAAGATGAACTGCTCCTTTAGAGTCATTACTATATTACTAGTCTATCTCCTGGAGCAAGATGTGTCCAACTACACCACATCAATGGATGCCATCTCATGTGCTCAGTAGAATCAGGTGGCAATTGTCAAAGTATGTTTGCCCTGAAACTAGGATTCAGTAGAACATTTGGATGTTTTTCAGAGGCTCACGATTTGTGTACTCTAACAAGCTCAGAGTATGTTATTACACATATAATAAACAGGGAAATAAACAGAGAGACATGTTTTCTCTACTTACTACTTAAAAGAGAAATCATTCATTCTAAATTATGAATAGAAGTAATTTAATGTTTATGTGCTTATTAATATTTATGAATGGATATATATATGTTTTATATGAAAATACATTTGTATCTGAATAATGTTACTTATATCTTTGCAAAGAGGGCATGATACAATTGAGTAACTATAACAAGTCTTTGACCTCTGAGGTCTACAGAAATGATATCAGGGAGTTTTATTCAAATAACCCAAACCGTGGAAGATTCATCTCTCATGTAAACCTTGTGGTGAGCTTATTTAATTTGTATCCCTTCTGTCCTATACACACAAATCATATTTCCAAGGTTGATCTGGAAAGAAAACCTAAGGCAATGTGAGGGTTTGCATACAAAATTCCTGTTGTAAAACAGCATTATATCTTTGTTTACGAGTATAGCTGGTTACTACTGATTACAAACCTGGGCCTGTCTGAATGTATCTCAAAAGATTTTTGTCCCAATAGAAAACTAACTCCAAATGTTATTTTTATTATTATATGATAATTACTTTCTTCTTATTTTATCACCTTATCCAAACTACTAGTTTTTAAAAATGTTCTTGAGTCATCATTCTAATCTATTTCACCCTCAACAAGTTGAATGTATTTTGACATACATCATTCACTTGAGAGCAAAAGGAGGCTATTTTCTGGACCTTTGCACACCTCATGAACATGGCAGTTTTTATTTGCTTATGTACATATTTTACTTACTATTTTCACTCAGTGCCTGCTTTAGTGTATTTGAGATCTTTCAGAACCAAGATGAGTCTTTTACAGCAAAGCTATAGGAGTAGGATTTTTTTCCTTGATTGGCTCTCCACATTAGAATCCTACTCCCATAGCTCTGGCTGACACCAACGCCAAAATATACTAGAAATTCCGAGTCACTCATAGGCTTCTTAGTTACTTTCCCAGTGTTTTCAGATTAGTTTGTGAAGAGTCACACTTCATATCATGGACTATATTATATATTCCCATAGGGGTTCGTATAGATATATCAATATTTTTCACACCTTATATTCAAACAAATAAAATTCTTCATTACCCTATGACTTGAATGGTATTGTTATATGTTAGCCAGTGATTTTCTGCAAGTTGAAGGAAGCAACATGCAATTTCAAACTGAATATTATATTTTCTAAAATCATGTAGTTGGGAAAAGATAGCTAAATTTTGATCAGCTACACGCTCAAATATTAATTCAGAAACATATGACTATAAAGATAAATTCTCTGTTAGTTTCACATGCATGATTTCATTAGAGTCCAATGATTTTCTGAAATAGATTTTTAGAAGCCGGATTTTGTTTTTGCTCTTCTGTTCTTCTCGTGATGTAAGAGTTGTGCGTCCCTGGCAGTGTTTTAAAGCATGGCATCTACAACTGGGCTTACTTGCATGCTTTTTTGAATGCTTGGATTTTTTTAAATGCCTCAAAACTTCATACAATATGCTAGTGAAACTTAAACAATGATATCTACAGTTTTTTAAAATGAGGTTGCTGACTTTATTTAGCTTAAACCTTGATTGACGTAGGATACCTTAACTAGTGGAAGGTTATTCGGCCATCTAATTTAAATCAGAAACACATTTAGCTTGCTCTTTATCTTTTCTTTCTTTCTTTCTTTCTTTCTTTCTTTCTTTCTTTCTTTCTTTCTTTCCTTAATACTTACTTTCCTTTTTCTTTCTTCCTTCTTCTTTCTTTTATTCTTTATTATCTGCTCCTTCTTCAAAAATATTCATTTCAGTTCAAATTCCACTGGCCTTCACAAGTGTTCCCCAATGGTGAAAGAGTATCTTCTTAGTTTATTTTCTATTTAAAAAATGAGCAAAGACAGGTTATTGTAAAAATTTTATAAGTGGTACAAAATGATCTAAATGTATTTATTAAAAATAAAAACATTTAAAACTCTAAGGAGACTAGTGAAATAATTTATTGGTAAAGTCCTCATTATGAAATTACTAGGACATCCATTCAATCCTCAAAACCCATATAAAGAAAGGCAGGTGTCGTGGCACATTTCAGGCCTTAATAGCAGTGTTGGGAAACTGGAGACAAAGCATCCTTGGGGCTTGCCAGCCAGTCAACCTAGCCTATTTAATGAGTTCTGAGCTAGTGGGAGATGCTGTCTCTGAAAAACAAACAAAACAACTTGAACAGTGCCAGAGGAACTACCCAAGGCTGTATTGTGAGCTCTATATACACACCCATGCACAGACAGAAACAAACAAATTTACATAGTATTCTTGTTACAGGATTGTTTCACTGAGTGATCAGATAGTTTCAAGTAGTTAAGATAATCAAGGAAGTAGTAACAGCTCCATTAAACATCACACATTTCAAATGCGTCATGATATAATACACAGTATGATAATTAAAAGATGATCATCTCGTGTCTGTAACTATAGGCAAGTCCTTGGTTCCTTGGCCAAATAGGTTTTGGACTTTCTGTAAAAAGAAGGAGGTAATGTCCTGGTGTTATGTTTGTAGATTAGAAATAATGGGTACAGTGCACTTAATCAAAAAGTTTTCTATAGTAAGTACTGTTAAAAATTAATCTCAATCAACATTAAAAACAGCTTCCTTTTAAAATTACCACTGAGTTTCTTGGAAAAAACAACAGAACAACAACAACAACAACAACAACAACAAACAAGAAGAACAAAGGCCAACTTGACAGGGTTGTTTTGGTCCCACATTGTGTCCTTCATCTTGGTTCTGTTTTTTTCCCCTTGAAAATGAGTAGTTTTGTTTGTTTTGTTTTATATCATATTGCCTCAGGAACTGTGTAGGGATCTAGTTTTTCTGTGAAGTCTTTGTCCTCAGCTCGGATCCGCCCATACTAATCTGTAGTTTTGTACTGGAAATTTATTAACAAACCTGTACTTTTTTGAGCATGTGAAGGACTGTAAATACAATGTGGCTTAACATGCTATCCTGCGCTTGAGTTCATATGATTTCCCAAGCCACAGATCCCAGACCTTTGGAGAGTGTTGTGATCGTAGTCTAGTAGCCTTCAATGCCTACAGAGTACTGAGTGAACCAAGTTACAAGAAATGTGTTCATCCTAATTTTCTTATCTTTCAGATTATTAAGATACATATTTGGGAATAAAAGTCTTTCACTATGCGGTTTCTTACTGATATCTTATTTTATGTCTTAAAATAAAAGCATAGTGGTCCTTTAATCCTGAAATCCATTTGCCTTAGTTTCTTTTGTGATTGCTTTGACAGAGGATTCTAAACAGAGCAGTTTGCAGAATAAAGTGTTCATTTAGTTTAAACTCTAGATTACAGAAATTTAAAGCAAAATCAGACACAGTAGCAGGAGCTACAGTGAGCTGCTCACATAACATTCATGGTCAAGAAGGAACAGAGAGTTGTCAGTGCTTACTAGCATGCAGGTGGAGTTAATTTTAGGGCCCTAGGCTCAGAGAATAGTCCCTCACACAATTAGAATGTATCTTCTCACATCAGCTAATGTAATCATAATAACAGACATTCCCAGAGGCCCATAACTCAGGTGGTTCTAGATTCTGTCAAGATGGCAGTTATTATTATGGTCATAAATAATGGTCTTTGAAAACACCATTTCAATGAAATTACAAACCAGTCACTCACAGTGTGTCATGTGCCTGGAGTACCATAGCATAGAAATAATGTTCTTTCACTGAGCATTGATCTTTAATTGCTTATGCCCTATACTGTATTTGCGTAGTATAGGCTATGTCCAATTGATAACTACTTGCACCTGAAAGATTACTTTTCTCCAAAGGAGTTTGAGTGAGTAAACAAACCATTCTCAAGGGCTGTCCCCATGCCCAGCAGTAGAAGGCCAACACTAAATAACTCCAATGGTATTCTTGAGGGTTTTGTTTTGTTTTGATTTGTTTTCACGCTATAATGTTTTAGTTGAGGACCTTTTCTCATCTTATGGGATTTTTGCTTGTAGATCATGGATTCTGAGTGCTTTTATGGAATTTCTATGTTTGCCAATGTATGTACCTCTGTGTCCACATGTTTGCTTTTTGTGGGCTTTTTTGTTTGTTTGTTTGTTTGCATTGTCCTATCCAGGTTTTTTTTGCTTATATTTTTTTCTTTTTTCCCTTTCTTTAGATTTTTTTTTTGTGTTTGAATAACAGGAAGCAAGAAAAAATGTGGAATTGGGTGGGTGGGTATCTCTAGGAGTCAGGAGAGGGAAAAGGATAACCAGAATGTGCTATATGAAAAAACCTAGTTTAATATAAAAGAAAATACAGTAAATCATTTGTGAATAAATGTTGTGAACTTTGGAAAAGTTTGTAGTACCTTGACAGGACTGCAATGTGGTGTCTTTTAGAGTTTTCAACCAAAAGAAATCCCATTTTTTTCTAGCCTGATATAGAAGATGAAAAACAGCTTGTTGAAGCATCTTGTTATGCTGATTTTTTTTTTTTTTGGCTGAGTAAATGCTTACACCCTTGGGAAGGGCAGAAATGAAGTAGGAATGACCAGGGTTTGGGGCTTGGAGTACAAAGGATTGTGGGAAGGGGAGAGCCAAAGCAGGAGAGGAGGAAGAAGAGACAGAATCACCATGGGATAGATAAAAAAAAGAACCATGTGGCCAGGAAGAATTTACTCTGAGGATCGGTGTGGAGAGAAGCAGCCCAGATGGAAAACATGTACAAGTATTTATGGGGATGTTGGATGAGAAGCAGCCCTAATAGGAATGATAAAGCAAATGGCATGGGATGTGAGGCTGGGAGGTAACAAGGTAGGTCAGGGTGTTTATATCTGCCCGGCCCCAGGTAAAATAATGCTTATTTAAAACTTATAATGTGTCTGTGCCTTTATTGATATGGTAGTGAGGTAATAATAACCACCACAATAATTATAGGCTATTAATAATAAGCACTTGTATTATTTTATTGTCTACAAGGGTGCCCTTTCTCAGCCCCTCTCCCACCAGGTTCTCTCTCTTCATTCACTTCTGATTTCTATTATATTTCCCCTTCTGAGGGAGATTCAAGCATATTCCCATAGGCCCTCATTACATAGCATCTTTAGGTCTGTGGGATATAGAGTTGCTGGCCTGTACTTGATGGCTAATATCCACCTATGAGTACATACCATGTGTATATTTCTGGGCCTGGGTTACCTCATTCTGGATCATATCTTCTAGTTCCATCCATTTGTCTGCAAATTTCAAGATCCCTTATTTTTTAATAGCTGAGTAGTATTCCATTGTGCACATGTACCACGGTTTCTTTATCCATTCTTCAGTTGAGGGACATCTAGGTTGTTTTCCTATTTCTGGCTTTTATGAATAAAGCTGCTACAAATGTAGTTGAGCAAGTGTCCTTGTAGTATAGAAAAGCATCTTTTGGGCATATGCCCAAGAATGGTATAGCTGAATCTTGAGGCAGAATTATTCCTAATTTTCTGAGATAGATCCGGATTGATTTCCAAAGTGGTTGTACAATTTTTCACTCCCACCAGCAAAGGAAAAGTATTGCCCTTGCTCTAGTTGAGACCCTTAGTAGCAGGGCTTGTGGAAACTGAAAAAGCCACCCTTTGTCCAGAAAGGACTCCTAGTGGAGGGAGGGGAACACCAACTAACCCACAAAAACTTTGATGCAAAATGTACCCTTCCTACAAGATGTCCAGGGATAAAGATAGAGCAGAGAAGGGAATATCCAATCTGGCCCAATCTAAGACCCACACCAAGAGAGAGAGAACTAACTCCTAGATGCTCTGTTTGCAGATGGGAGCTTAACATAGCTGTCCTAGAGGCTCAACACAGCAGCCAATTGAAACAGATGCTGAGACTCATGAGCAAACATTTGGCAGAACACAAGGACCCTTGTGGAAAAGTTTGGAGGCAGGAGATTGCAAGAACCGGGAGAGGACAGAAACTCCACAAAAGACCAGCAAAGCCAACTAACCTGGGCCAAGGGAAGCTTGCAGAGACCGAAGCACCAGCCAAAGGCCATGCATAAACTGGACCAGGACCAGAGTGACCCAAAGAGCTGCTTGGTCTTCATGTGTTCCCTAGGAAAGGGAGTTGGCTGTCTCTGACGTGGACTCTGTTGCATGCTTTTCAATCACTTTCCCTGGCAGGGCTGCCTTGCCAGGCCACCAAGGGGAAGAGGATATGACTTATGTACTGGAGAGCATTGGTGGAGGGGCAGGAGATGGGGTAAAGAGAAGAAGGAAGGAGAGAGGGTGGACCTTGGAGGAGAGGAGTGAGGGGCCTTTGGTTGGGGTGTAAAGTGAATAAATAAATTAATTAATTGAAAAAGTCATCCATTCATTTAGACTTTTCCAGTCATGTGGAGTACAGGTTTTAAAGTAAGACCTAATGATTCTTTGGATTTCCTCAGTGTCTGTTGTTATATTCCTCTTTTTATTTCAAATTTTGTCAGTTTGGATATTATCTCTCTGTCTTTTAATAAGCTTGACTAAGGATTTGTCTGACTTATTGATTTTTCTCAAAGAGCCAACTTTTAGTTTTGTTGATTCTTTGTATTCTTTTTGTTTCTGAGTTATTTATTTCCACCCTGTGTTTGATGTTTTCCAGTGAGCTACTTCTCTCTGGTGTGTTTGCTTCTTTTTGTTCTAGAGCTTTCAGATGTACTGTTAGGTTGGTAATGTGAGATTTCTCCAATTTCGTTATGAAGGCTCTTAGTGATATAAACCTTCCTCTTACCACTGTTTTCATTGTGTCCCATAAGTTTGGGCCTGTTATCCCTTCATTGTCATTGAAATCTAGAAAGTCTTTCATTTCTTTCTTTCCTGGTCATTGAGAAGAGAGTTGTTCAGTTTCCATGAGTTTAAAGTTTAAAGTTTCTGTTGTTGTTGAGGTCCAGCTTTAATCCATTGTGGTCTGATAAGATACAAGGGATTACTTTAACCTTCTTCTATCTGTTGAGGTTTGCTTTATGGTAGAGCATACAGTCAGTTTTGGAGAAGGTTCTGTGTGGTGCAGAAAGGAAGGTATATTTGTGTGTGTGTGTGTGTGTGTGTGTGTGTGTGTGTGTGTGTGCATGTGTGTGTGTGTATAATGTTTTGTAGATATCTGTTAGGTCCATTTGATTTATAAAATTGTTTAGTTTCATTATTTCTCTGTTTAGTTTGTCTCAATGACCTTTTTATAGGTGAGAATGGGAGGTTGAAGTCTCCCACTATTAAAGTGTGGGGTTCGATGTGTGATTTAAGCTTTAGTATTGATTTTTTACAAATATAAGTGCCCTTATATTTGGGGTAAAGATGTTCATAATTGGGATGTCATCTTTGTGGATTTTTCCTTGGTGAGTATGAAGTGTCCTTCCCCATCCCTTCTGATTGCTTTTGGTTGGAAGTCTATTAAATATTAGAATGGCTACTCTCATTTTTTTCTTGGGTCTCTTTGCTTGGAAAAACTTTTTTCCAGCCCTTTACACTGACATAATGTTTGTCTTTGTTGCTGTGGTGTTTTCCTTGTTTGCAGATAAATGATGGATCCTGTTTTTCCATCTACTCTGTTAGCCTATGTCTTTTTACTGGGGAATTAAATCCATTGATATTGAGAAATATTAATGACTAAAGATAATTGATTCCTGTCATTTTTATGTTGAGGATAGTGGTGTTATATGTGTGAGTGTGTGTGTGTGTGTGTGTGTGTGTGTGTGTGTGTGTGTGTGTGTGAGAGAGAGAGAGAGAGAGAGAGAGAGAGAGAGAGAGAGAGAGAGAGAGACTTTTCTTTTGGTTTTGCTTGTGAGAAATTAACTGCTTGGGTGCAGTTAGCACTCTTGCTTTGGAGTTTTCCTTCTAGTGTACTCAGTAGGTTGGATTTGTGGAAAAATATTGTTTATATTTGTTTTTGTCATGGACTGCCTTGTTTTCTCCATCTGTGTTGACTGAAAGTTTTGCTGGATATAGTGTTCTGGGCTGCCATCTCTTAGGGTCTGCATGGTATCTTCCCAGGCCCTTTTGGCTTTTAAGGTCTGTGTTGAGAGGTCTGGTGTAATTTTAATAGGTCTACCTTCATATGCTACTTGGCTCTTATCCCTTGTAGCATTTATTATTCATTCTTTGTTCTGAACATCTAATGTTTTGATTATTATGTGGCAGGAGGATTTTCTTTTTTGGTCCAATCTATTTAGGTTAGAAAAATATCCTTCTGTGATTTTATCGAATATACCATAGGATAATATAATAAATTACAAGAAATGTGAAAAATGTTCACCTTTAAAACATTAGAACAAAATGTTTTGGCATAAGTGTGTGAAAATAACACTCTATTGACTGGTATAAAAACAATGAAATTCACCATAAAAATAAGCATTCATGTAGTTGACATGCAAAATCAGTATGAATATACATAGTCCATCTTCTGTATGAGAAAACTGACATTTTATAGTATACTATATGATAGCTTTATAGAAACTCACATACATTCAATATTCTTTAATGGCAAGTTCTTTCCAATAAAGAGAATTCCAATAAGACTCTTGTGAACAAGGAAACAGAAGTGAAAAATGAGACAGTAATTACCTTATTTCTTCCTGAATGATAATTTTTAAAAGCTTCACCCCTGCCCTATAAGATGCACTTTGCTAGAATTGTGCCGCTCCATTCTCATTTACTATTTCTGATACTTTATAGGCCCAATAAGGTGAGATAAAACACAATCTCTAGAGGGAAAGAAATGAAACAAAATGATTTTTGGCTAATAAAACTGTTTACTTTTTAAATTTAATATATAATTAAGTGTTTCTTTTTTCTTTGTGCATCTGGAAATTCTGTAGTTTAACATATTTTCTTAGTCTAAGAGTAAATGCTGTAGCCAGCAGGTGGAAGTTGGTCTATTGGAAATTTTATGGAAGAAGAGCCTGTGGCCAAGAGATGTGGGAACCAGGCCCTACTGGGATGCCTGCCTGTCTTGCTGTTGCATGTCCTGTTTTTGGAAGCTTCTGTGTCTGTGCTTATGTTGCTTAGCTGGTCATGGTTACCGCTCTGAGAACGCACCTCTCCCTTCCTTGGGACTCTCCCTCGTGTGCGCAATCACCTCTTGAGGGATTTCACCTGCGAGTGTCATTCTTTTTTCTTTTTCCATTTTCCTGCTTTGCTGCCTATAAAAAGGCTCTCTGGACACTGAATATAGGCTACTGCTCTCTTAGCACGAAGGACCCGCTGTTTTACTGTGTGTTAAATCCACAGTCCCTCGTCCTTGACTTGGTACCGTGGTGGCGCAGGTGCCACAAAGAGAATCACGTTTTGTACCTCAAATTTAATGTAAGAACATTAGGGATCCAGGTGAAGAAACTTCACCTAGATAGGATACCAAGAAATATATTAAAATGTCCTCCGAGCTCACCAGATTCATATGATATTTTGTTCATTTAAGACCTTAAAAGCTGGAAAGAGAGAAGGTGGCATTTCACTGATGCAGCAACCGACAGAATGACTTAGCGGCCGGTAGTGTCCCTTCAGTATCCCATGTTGCTGAAACCAGCATGTAAGGGTTTGTGTGCAAACACACTTGAGGGCATCTCTCTCTTGCACCGAAAGAACAAATGTCATTTGTAATAAATGGCCATGGATTTTCAGCACAAACCTAATCCTTGATAGCACTACAGTAATAGTAATCATCTACGTTCACCAAGAAGACTCCTTTAAATAAGGAAGAAGAGTTATGTCCATTAGCCTAAGTACTCACTGACCAATCTGCAGTGACAAGTGTGGGCATAGTGGACACTGGGACAGAACAGTTAAGGGGACAAGTTTATCATAAACTCTGGGAAACCCTGTTTCCGTGTTTGAGAGCATACTGGGATGTACGTAAAACCGGGTGAAGTAAGTGCTCCTTCCGAGGGAAAACTTGTGTTTTTTGACCTGAAGGAAAGCGTTCCCTTTTAATAATTATGTTCAGCTGATGAGGCATTTGATTGTTTAGCAGTGTTAAATAGCCGTAAACATCAGTGCAAACCTACGGTTACGGTGAAGATGTCTTCAGATGAAAGGCTCATCTTTTGGTGCAGTGTTTGGTGTTCATAACAAAATGGTACAATAATAAACTAACAAACTAACAAACTAAAAAGACTCTGAAAGTTTAGGTAAATTAATATGGTTATATAACAGGTAACCAATTAGTCTACCTTACCTAACATTTAGGAGTGCTTCTATGAATGATTTCTTGTATTGGCCCATTTCTTGACCTTTCTTCTTGCAGCACTTTTATAGTCCAACTTATGAAATATCCTGCTAAGCCCATTTAGACATAAAATCAAAGTCCCTATTCCCTACTGGCGATGGATTATCCTCAAACCTGTCTTCATCAGCACCACATGGAATAAGTTAACAGAAATCCACTACACCACATACCTCCTGTCACTGACTTCTCAGCCAGCTGATCCCCACATCCCAAAGTTTCTCCTGGCTTATAAATTCTAACTGTTAAAAATAAATTTTAATGATTTTTCCCTTTGATAATTTTGTATGTGTATAAAGTATATCTCAAGGACTGTAGCTCTCTACTCCCGAATGTCCCTCATGTTATTATTACTTGTCCCATGCTGCTGATAATTATTTTTCCAACATGCACATGTATTTTGTTTTAAATAGAATAAAAAATATAGTTTCATTTCACAGAGGGCCTTTGAAATTATCATTGTTATTCGCAAATTTCACCTCATAGAACTTTACTAACTTGTTGAGTGCCTTTAAAGAGTAAGCAATCAAGTGTTTTCTTGCTCCTCAAATCCAAATTTACAACATTTTCTACTTTATATTTAAAAATATACACTCTAAGGGTCCTCACTCTTGCTGCTCCCCTGGAATTTGTGTGTGCCTATGAATATATTTCTCTACATGTCAGCAATATTATGCCTGTACCTTGAAGAATATTGAAAGTGAACCTCTGGTATTTAAATGGAAAATACCACAGATAACTGGATTTTATTAAAGGCCATCTATTTTGTCATATATTTTAATTAAAGAAAATTATTTTTCATATATGCTTATGCAGTTCCAAAATGCAAATGTTAATATGATATCAATAATCACTTACTCATTCATACTCTTTTGCGTATGGCATTTACTTTAATTGCTATAAATAATTATCCTGTTTTGTTGATTAACACTAATAGATATATACTGTGCATTTTAAAAGATTGTTTAAAAAACCCTAACTCTATTATGTGTATCCTTGCTTTTTCTGTCCTGTCGTCCCATGCCTGTTTATCAGAAGGCCCTATTTGTCTCTACTTCCCAGTGTTCCTTGTTCCAATAAACTAAGACAACAGCAGCACCTGTCTGCTGCAAATATGCTCAGAATTCAATAATAGATTCTGATGAAAACCAAACAAGCAGAGAATACAATGTGGAGATAGAAGTGTTCAAATTTCTTTTTCTCCAATTGTTCTTCATTTTTGTTTGGCTCCTGCACTGTTTTCATTTTGCCCATGCCACAAGAAACTGCATTTCTTACTACAGCTGGCAAAGGCACTATTTATGATTAAACTTCATTTTGTGTATGTGTAAACTTCGTTTACAACTAAATATGACTTGAAGTAGAGTCTGTTATGAAGTTAATATAAGCAAAGACACTATAAATTTATAGCTTTTTGTATTACCAATATTTAGTGAGAATAGGTTGCATTCTCTTAAATAAAATTAATATTAAGATTGCAAAAATTCACTAGCTGCCGATTACAGATTGGACTGTGTGTGCTTTTCTTAGTGCTGCATTAAGGGTAGACATTTCCATTTCATTTAGAGGTTGTCTTACCTACCTTTACGAAGTGCTTTTCAGGCTCACTATAAATATCCCCAAGTTTTAAAGAGGATCTTCCTGAAAACATTCAAAGCAGATTTCAACACAAAGTATTTCTTCTCATTCACTGTGTTCGGTACAGTAAATAAGCCACACAGTGTATTTCAAATAAATGAGGAAGCTGCCTATTTCCAGAATACCATCTAGGTTGGATCCAGACCCCAATACACTAATTTGTAACCACTAGCTGTTCGCTTATATCTTTTGTATTACTCATTTAGGATTGATATGGAAAATAAGATGGTAAAAATATACTAGAGTCTGCACTGTTGATAAAACAGGGTGGAGAAGAGAAGACACCAGACCAGTCATTGTTTGATGCAGAATAGAATGAGAAAGGATCTTGAAAAAATCTGGAATGATTGGCGTTTTCCTTAACAAACACCCCATGTACATATAAGAAATGAAGTAGTTAATATTAAGGACTTCTATAGATGTCACTACATTGACTTTCTCTTATTTAAAAATCTTAACTCCTTGTGTTTTGTTTTATGCTTGATTAGACAACGTCTTATTATTAGCTGTTGATGGTGAGCTGTTAATCAGGGATAATCTATATATTGCAGGCACAGTCCAGCCTGATCTTCCAGGGTTGTGAGATTCCATGTGTGTGTCACTATGCAAATGACTTATGTTTCCATAGGATATATTTTGGAGAAAGAGGAATCATTATGTTACTAATAGATAAATTGACTTAACTTAAATCTATTTGGTACACAGGGACTGAGAAACGGTTCAGATTTCAATATTCTTCTAGTGGAGACAAATGTGGTTTCCCGCATTCTTCTCAGGTGTCTTAGAAACACATGTAACTCCAGTTTGGGAAACCTGATACTCTTGTACTACTTCTGCAGGCATTCTCACACATATGCTGGTATACATACACACATATACAAATAAAACTAAAAATATATAACATACAACTAGCTATCCAGCAAATAATGAATCTCATACTTAACTCCCAACTGTTACAATTAGTAAGCCTTGGGTCTGAATCACGACTTACACCACAGAATCCTTTGTGATATACTCCGGTTTTATTAAATTGTGTCTCTGGAATTATCTGCAAAATTATTAAGGCCCAAATTTTGAAGGTGAAATCTTTTAGAGTGGCAGAGACAGAAATAAAGTAAATATTATATAGAGGCTTGGAAATTCTCTCTCTCTCTCTCTCTCTCTCTCTCTCTCTCTCTCTCTCTCTCTCTCTCTCTCTTTCCTCTCTCTCTTTCTCTCTCTGTCTCTCTCTGTCTCTGTCTGCCTGCCTGCCTGTCTGTCTGTCTGTCTGTCTGTCTGTCTGTCTCTCTCTCTCTCTCTCTCTCTCTCTCTCTCTCTCTCTCTCTCTATCTCTCTCACACACACACCTTAACTCTCTCCTTCCCTCTCTCCCTCCCTCCCCCCTCCTTCTTTCCCTCCCTCCTGCCCTCTCCTTCCCTTATTCTCTGCCTTCTAAGTTCTTTTGATATAGTAATAAAATTAAAACACTGTCTTTCTATACAAATATGCAGAAATTTTATGTAATATAAGCTACACTAATAAAACTGCCTAAGGAAATTCATTACCTGTGGTGTTTATTTTATGTATACATTTTTGTTAATCTTATAAGGTAACACCAGTAGATAAATATAAAGATTGTTTCCATACATATAATGTAGGTGTTTATAAGTCAACACCAAAGCAGAAAAAAAAATCTTTTCTGAAAAGAAGAACGACTAACATTTTTATATATAGGTACATATGTCTTGATGTAAACTAAGAATGAAGTAAACTTTCTTCCTATACTCATGATAATTTAATTTCCCTGCTTTGATTTCAGTTCACCACACTTGTCACTATCTAGGGACTTATCTTGAATAGATTATCATTGCTATTATCTGCTCTGTATTCCAGTTTAAACGTTACTTGCCCTAGTTCATTCCCACATTTTACAAATTATAGGGACACAATGGCGATGCTGCAAGTGCTACAAGTGCTATGTTATTGGCTTATGTGAAGAAGAAAAATATCCAAACTGCATTTAAACATCCTTTTAAAGATCATATGTTAAAAAATTGTATCCCGTCATACACAGGCACTTTGGCAAAATAATGTCTTCTGGCTTTACATCCTTTCTTACTGATGGTCTTAGAAGAGAAGTGCCTGATCCCTGTCACTACTTTTTAAAAAGACCAAGATCCTCTTCCTTATGATCAACTGAATTCCCACTTTTTATCATCAAGTTCGTGTCTTTAGTTTTTCTTGAGAGTCTATAAAATGCATTTCCCTAAAGACTGGAAAGGGGAGTCTTTATGATTGAAAATTGACCAAATCACACAAATTCTCTTAAAGGAAAGAATTTGTGTCATAAGTTCAGGAATAAATGTCTTCAAAGAGAAGAGTACCAAGTATTAAAAGGTAAACTAGATTTTAGGATGCGGATGTCTTGTCTTGTCTTACACAAAACCTGACAATTGCAGGTTTGAACAGCTTATTATATAGTTATTGCTGCCTCTTCAATAACTCATTTTGATATTTTGTAATTTGCCAAAGTGTGCCTTTGTGATCCCACAGGCTCTTAACTACTTTGTAATGAGTGTGTATGAACAGATGGAAAATGTTTTCAATTTCAGAGAAAACCACTAATGGCTGTCACCAGCTATTAGGAAGGCTCAGGAGGCTCCGTTTTATAAAGAAGGGTGTTGTCATGAAACTCTTTATTTTTTAATGAAATGTTTGCTCATTTATACCCAGGTTGTAATTTAAGACTTCACAGTTCTAAACATCTTAGAAGTATAGTTGGAAATTATTCAGTGCTAAATAGCCTGGAAATCTAATCTCTAAAATATCACCTGAAAATGCTACTGTCAATCTGGGTCATTTGATTGGAAAAATGTGACCTGCTACAAAAACAGTTTCACAAAAGAGGCAGATAGATATATTT
>OU015756.1:36303473-36324018 GCA_907169655.1 Acomys percivali | reverse complement strand
ATACCCTTGATCTCCTTTTGTTGTCTTATTGCTCTGGCTAGAACTTCCAGTACTATATTGAAGAGATACGGAGAGAGTGGGCAGTCTTGCCTTGTTTCTGATTTAAGAGGAATTTCTTTGAGTATTTCTCCATTTACTTTGATTTTGGCTATCGGCTTTCTGTATATAGCCTTTATTATGTCGAGGAAAGTGCCTTGTATCCCCGATCTCTCTAAAACTTTAAACATGAATGGGTGTTGGATTTTATCAAATGCTTTTTCTGCATCTAAAGAGATGATCATGTGGTTTTTTATTTTCAATTTGTTTATATGGTGGATTACATTGATGGATTTCCGTATATTAAACCATCCCTGCATGCCTGGAATGAAGCCTACTTGGTCATGATGAATGATATCCTTATGTGTTCTTGTATTCGTTTTGCAAGAATTTTATTTAGTATTTTTGCATCGATGTTCATAAGAGAAATTGGTCTGAAATTCTCTTTCTTTGTTGAGTCTTTGTGAGGTTTAGGTATCAAAGTGACTATGGCCTCATAGAATGAATTTGGTAATGTTTCATCCAATTCTGTTTTGGAGTAGCTTGAAGAGTATCAGTATTAGCTTGCCTTTGAATGTCTGGTAGAATTCTGCACTGAAACCATCTGGCCCTGGGATTTTTTTTGTTGGGAGACTATCAATGATTGCTTCTATTTCTGTAGGGGAAATGGGACTATTTAGCTTGTTTATCTGTTCTTCACTCAACTTTGGCAAGTGAAATTGATCAAGAAAATCATCCATTTCCCTTAGATTTTCAAATTTTGTGGCATATATGTCTTCAAAGTAGGATCTTATGATTCTTTGTATTTCTTCAGTGTCTGTTGTTATGTCTCCCTTTTCATTTCTGATTTTGTTGATTTCAATACTGTCTCTCTGCCTTTTAGATAGGTTGGCTAACGGTCTGTCTATCTTGTTAATTTTCTCAAAGAAACAGCTTTTGGTTTTGTTGATTCTTTGGACTGTTTTCTTAGTTTCTAATTTGTTAATTTCAGCCCTGAGTTTGATTATTTCCAGACGTCTACTCCTTTTGGGTGTTTCTGCTTCTTTTTTTTCTAGGGCTTCCAGCTGTTTTGTTAAGTTGCTTATGTGCGATGTTTCTGATTTCTTTTTAAAGGCACTTAGTGCTATGAGTTTTCCTCTTAACACTGCTTTCAAAGTATCCCACAAATTTGGGTATGTTGTTCCTTCATTTTCATTGAATTTCAGAAACTCCTTGATTTCTTTCTTTATTTCTTCCCTGACCCATGTGTCATTTAGCAGAGAGTAGTTAAGTTTCCACGTACGTGTAGAATTTTTGTTGTTTCTGTTGTTGTTGAATTGCAGCCTAAGAGCATGGTGATCTGATAGGGTACAAGGTACTATTTCAATCCGCTTGTATCTGTTGAGGCCTGCTTTGTGACCTACGATGTGATCAATTTTGGAGAAGGTTCCATGGGGTGCAGAGAAGAAGGTCTATTCTTTCTTGTTTGGTTGAAGGTTCTATAGATATCTATTAGATACATTTGACACATGGCATTGGTTAATGATGTTATTTCACGGCTTAGTTTCTGTTTCAATGACTTATCCTTCAGTGAGAGTAGGGTGTTGAAGTCCCCCACTATTATTGTGTGGTGATCGATGTGTGGTTTGAGTTTTTTTAGAAGATCTTTTACAAATGTGGGTGCCCTTGTATTGGGAGCATAGATGTTCAGAATTGTGATGTCATCTTGGATGACTTTACCTTTGATGAGTATGAAGTGTCCTTCTGCATCCCTTTTGATTAATTTTGGTTAAAGTCTATTTTGTTTGATATTAAAATGGCTATGCCTGCTTGCTTCTTGTGACCATTTGCTTGGAATATTTTTTCCAACCTTTTACCCTGAGATAGTGCTTATTGTTATGGGTGAGATGTGTTTCTTAAATGCAGAAGAATGTTGGATCTTGTTTATGCACCCATTCAGTTAGTCTGTGTCTTTTTATTGGAGAATTGAGACCATTGATGTTGAGAGATATTAACGACCAGTGACTGTTAAGAGTCTTAATTTTGATGTTGTTTCCAATCGAGTGTTTGTGTAGCTGTATTTTTGCCATGGTATAGTTACCTATTTCCTGAGTAGTTTTGGTTGTAGCTTGACCCTTTGGGATGGAGTTTTCCTTCTAGTACCTTCTGTAAAGCTGGATTTGTGGATAGGTACTGTTGGAATTTGTTTTTTCATGGAATATTTTGTTTTCTACATCAATGGTTATTGATAGTTTTGCTGGGTAAAGTAGTCTGGCCTACCATCTGTGGTCTCTTAGGGTTTGCAGGATCTCTGTCCAGGCTCTTCTGGTTTTTATGGTCTCTGCTGAGAAGTCGGGTGTAATTCTGATAGGTTTGCTATTGAATGTTATTTGGCCCTTTTCTCTTGCAGCTTTTAATATTTTTTCTTTGTTCTGTATATTTTGTGTTTTGATTATTATGTGATGGGCAGTTTTCCTTCTCCGGTCAATTCTATTTGGTGTTCTGTAGGCCTCTTGTATGTTTATAGGCATCTCTTTCTTAAGATTGGGGAAATTTTCTTCTATGATTTTGTTGAGAATAGTTTCTGGGCCTTGGAGTCTGATATCTTCTCTTTCTTCAATGCCTATTATCCTCAGATTTCTTCTTTTCATGGTGTCCTTAATTTCTTGGATGTTTTGTGTCAGGAGTTTTCCAGATTTGGCATTTTCTTTAATGATTGCTTCAAGATCTGTGATTGTATCTTCTAGACCTGAGATTCTTTCTTCCGTCTCTTGGATTCTGTTAGAAAAGCTCACCTCTGTGTTGCTTGCCTTCTTCTCTGAGGTCTCACGTTCTCGTTTTTCCTCTTTTTGTGTGTTTATTATTGAATCCATTTTTGTCTTCAGATCTTGAACTGATTTTTTTACTTCTTTCATCTGATTGTTTGTTTATTCCTGAGTTTCTTCCATTGCCTCCTTATAGGTCTTCGGAGCTTGAACCGTTTTATTTATTTCTTTCATCTGGTCGTTCTCATTTTCCTGAAAATTTTCCAGTTCCACTCTATGTCCTTCTTTTATGTCTCTCACCTGTTTGGCTGAGTCTTCCTGTATTTGATTACGAATTTTATTTGTTTCCTCCATTAATATGCTCCTTATTAAGGATTTGAGGTCATTTTCTTGTATTTCCATTGTATTTAAGTTCTCTGGTTTGTTTTCTTTGGGATAGCTGGAAACTGGAGACGCCATGTTGTTTTGGGGTTTTTTACGTATGCTTTTACGCTGTCCTTTAGACATCTTGCTGGCTTTGTTTTTGTTGGGTAGCTTCCAGAGTTGGATGGAGGGAGTCTGATGATAGATTCACTTGTATTCTCAGGATTTCTGTAGGCTCGAAGCTCTAATGCTCCACTTGTGTGGACAGCAGGAGGTTAGCCCTGATGTTTCAGACTTTCACAGCCAGTGATCCTCAGCTCCTCTGTGCTGTGGGTCCTGCAATCGTTCTGGGTCTCTGAATGAGCGTTGGGTCAGGCCAAGATATCCACAGCCTTCTGAGTTCCCTGCCAAGTCCAGCCAGGGACACTGGGCCCGAACCACACGCCAAGCTCAGCTAGATTCTCAGGGCCTGAACTGTCTGCCGAGCTCAGCAAGGGATTCTGGGCCCAAAATGCACACAGGGTACAGCCAGAAATTTTGGGCTGGGACTGCGCAACAAGTTCAGCTAGGGGTTTTTGGCCCAAAGTGCGTGCTGTGGTCAGTTATGGACTCAGGGCCCAAACCGTCCGCCAAGCTCAGCCAGAAATTCTGGATTCAAACTGCACACTGTATCCAACTAGAGTCTTAGAGCCGGAACTGTGCTAAAAGCTCCATCAGAGTCTCTGGGTTCAATCTGTCTGCCAAGCACAGTTAAGGACTCTGGCCCTAAACTGCATGCCGAGCTCCACCCGAGTCTCCGAGGAGGAATTATGCACCAATCTCAGCCAGGGACTATGGACCCACACTGAAATCAGCCCGGTACTCCGGGTCTATACTTTGTGGATAGTCCAGTCAGAGCCTTGGGGCCGCCGAGCCTGTGCGCACAGCTCAGGTAGAGACTCTGGGCCTATTCTGCCCGGCAATTCTAGCTAGGGCCTCTGGGCTGAATCTGTGTCAGTGCCCCAGAACTGCCCGCTGAGCTGAGTTAGTGTCTTGGGCAGAACTGCTCGTTGAGGTGAGCTGGTGCCTAGGGTGGACCTAAGCGCTCCGCCCAGTCTGCGTCACATCAAGAGAACTGTGGCTGCGCCGAGCTGGTTCCTAGGGTGGACCTGAGCGCTCCACCCAGCCCGCGCCACAGCAGGAGAACTGCTGCTGCACCGAGCTGGGACCTAGTGTGGACCTGAGCGCTCCTCCAAGCCTGTGTCACAGCAGGAGAACTGTGGCTGTGCCGAGCTGGGTCCTAGGGTGGACCTGAGCGCTCCACCCAGCCCGTGCCACAGCAGGTGAACTGCGGCTGCGCCGAGCTGGATACTAGGGTGGACCTGAGTGCTCCGCCCAGCCCGCTTCACAGCAGGAGAACTGCATCTGCGCTGAGCTGGGTCCCAGGGTGGACCTGAGCACTCTGCCCAGCCTGCGCCACAGCAGGAGAGCTGCAGCTGCGCCGAGCTGGGTCCTAGGGTGGGCCCGAGTACTCAGCCCAGCCTGTGTCACAGCAGGGGAGCTGCTGCTGCGCTGACCTGAAGCCTTGGGCAGAATTGCTTACTGTGCTGAGTCAGCGTCTCCACGGCACTGAGCTGAGCCCGGGACTCTGGGGCCGAACTGTCCACCGAGTCCAATTTGGGTCACAAGGCACCCCGCGACCCAAATCCTGTCCAGAGTCCCCTCTCCCTCAGCTACTCCCACCGGCCACCACACCAATCGCCTTCACCGAAAGGCTCTGAGCTGCAAACCTTAGCCGTTGCCGCTGTTGTCGCTGGAGCCGCCACTGGTGCTGCTGCCTCTGCCGCCGCTGCTCCAATCTGAGAACATCCATGCTCCTCCCATGTGTAGGGGCATGCAGGTCCTCCACACCCTGGTCCCTCCGAACCGTGGAGCACTCCTGCTGCCGTGGTGTTGGGACCCCGGTGTTCCTGGCTCAGAAATCCATGCAATTCCCTGAATTGTTCACTGGAGCCTCCAAACACGGTCCACACTGCTCGGCGCCATCTTGGATCCCCTAAATAACGTTTTAAAAATAGATCAGTGCGGATATAAGGTAAGAAGACTACAATAAAGTAACCCACAAAGTTAAAGTAAATGACTATTGAAGAATTTGAGAACGCTGAAAATACATTTTTTTTTTTTTATTCACCAACATCCCATTTTGCTGGAATTACCTGTTCTAGTGAGCAAGGTCAGTCAGTCTCCCTGATCTTTAATATAGATTCAGCTTCTCCAAATAACATCAGTCCATATCATTGAAAGTAGGCTTATTCTCAGTAATCCACCCAGTTATCAGGTGGACAACAGATCATTTCCATAAAGAAGATGTTATTCTCTTCATGTGCTTGGTATCAGTACCATTCACTTACATAGGTCACTTATAGGAAAATTCACGCTGTTAGAAATAGTTATTTTGTGATTTTTTTAGCCATATGAACTTCTAGTTGAGAGTTTAAAATTTATTTGGTATTAGTTAGATTATGGGAGATTATCATACTTTAGGCATGAAATATGTATAACATTGAAATGTTACAGAATGAATTTTGGGAAACTAAGGACAATGAAAAGATCACTTTTTTCACACAAGGATGGACTGTCAATATTTATAATCACATGCACATATGCATGAATTAATAAATAATGAGTATATACGCATATTATACCTAAATTACACATCTATATGCAAAATGGCATTACCTTCATTTGAAAATATTTTAATGTCAAAAATCAATATTAAAGTAGTGAAACATTATATTTTTAATTAGTTATGTTGATAGACAGAGACAACTCAGAATCAAATGAAGTCTTTCTTAATATTTGTGCCTCTTGTTATAATTTTTTACTCTTGTATGTTCCCAGTTTTTAACAGATTGGTAGATGTTCCTGTCATTTTGATCGGTAATGTGAACTCTACATCTTCAAAGTCATCTTGTTTGATAGCGCCTTTTATATATTTATTCTAAAGGATAGGTTTGCTTTTTAATTTTACCCTGATTTTAAAACTTTTACAGACTATGGCATTTAAAGTTGTTCTTACAATCCTAAATTTATTTGACAACAAGACAAGTTAACTCCTGACAACACCCAGCCAACCTCAAAGAAGATGATGAGCATCAAAGAACCTTCTTATGGAGATGACTTCAAAGGTGGCAAACAAGCCACTGGGCAAAATGTCCTCGTTCCTGCCACAAACAGAATCTGTCTAAAATTGGGCAATTTAGATGCAGGCAGAGTCAATGGCCGCACTCTGCCAAGTCAGGGTAAGCAAGTCCTCAATAGTTCCTGCCCTGTGAACAAGTCTGGCAGAAATATTAGGACAAAAAGCTGAAGAAGAGGCTCCAACGTTATGAAGTGTATTGGGTGACTGGTCAGGCAGTAAACTGTCGTAAGGCAATTTTTACATTTTGGAAGCTGCTAACCCTCATTGATGGTTCACTCAGGAATTTAAGTTTTATTCCTTCCCAAGTCTATGAGAGGCATTGAAGACAAAATAGTATAGTTTTATAATCAAGTTTAGTTGGTTAGGGGACAAGATCATTTTAGATCAAGATAAAGAAGTTAAGCTATTAGAGTTGAGATAGGATAGATATTGAATTTCATTCAGAAATTTAGACCCAACAAGACAGGAAAGACACTTAACTTCAAATGGGTCGAATGCAGATGGCCAAGTCAGTATGAGTGTAACATGTATAGAACTCATTATTTTCATGATGGTCACAAGGTTCTCCTGCTGTATGTAGTTTGTTTTATACATGTGTAATAAAATAAAAGTATTTAAAAAAATAAGTCCTTGCAACATGTGGTTCCAGGCCATTCCAGCTGGGAAATTGCAGAAAATGGTCCTGACCAAAGTCCATCTTTCAGTATTTAATACGTAATAAATGCTTGCTTTAAGTTAAAATATAAACCTTTTATGTGTGTGGTACATGGATATATGTAGACATGCATAAAGGTGTGGAAGCCAGGTGAGGACCTCAAATGTACTCTTTTATCAATCTCCATCATTCTCCATTCTCCTTAAAAGTATTACTCATTCAACCTGGACCACGCCACTTTTCCTTGTTAGGTGTTCCCAATAAGCCCCAGAAAAATCTCCTGCCTCTATTCCTATGTCACCACAGCTTCAGTGCTAGTGTTATAGACGTAAATGACAAAGCCTATTTTCATTTGTTTGATTGTTTGTCTACTCTGGGTCTGAGAATCTGCCTCAAGCTAGTATAACAAATATCTTTCTCATTGGGACATATCTCCAATTCTCCTGCTTTTATTGAAAATATGTCTTTGTCATCTGCATAAAATGACCAGTGATACGATGACTCTTGCCTTTAGAGGCAAGAGTTTATGTGATGTTAAAATACATTAACTTAAATCAGCAATACCATGTAGAGTATTAAATTCCTCTAGTTACATTTAGTTATGGTTACTATATGGTTTAAGATATGTGAGCCTTCTCTTTCTTATCACACAATACCACTAATAATTCATTGGAAACCTCACCGAGGCTTTGAAGAACACCTCTTTTGAAGATGATAAATATTATCTTAAGTGAAGGTTTATTATTCAAGCTTGGGAGGTTGGCCCAAAGTAGTGCAGAGGTAAAGCAAAGTTTACATTTTATCCACATCAAAGCACCAAATTTGGAAACATCTTATAGAGAGATTCTACTTCTACTTTTTGACCTCTGCTAGATTAGAGAGTAGGAGTTTGATTACAGCAAAGAAATTGGGAGAAGAAGAAGAAAATATTTTCATCATCACTCATTAGAAAACAAAGCTTTATTGGTCAATGCTAAGAGTAACACTAAGATATACATATAAAGAGAAATATTTAGAAGGCAGTTTCACATCATGTTCAATTAGTAAAATGCCAGTGATAGGGTCTATGCACTCCTCACCTTTGGTTTTAAAGGGGTCTGTCCTAGCAGTTATAATTTTATTTCCATGGAGGGAACTTGAAATCCAGTCACAAAGCTGTTGATTACCTTCATGAGGGGTAAGTCACTATTACAGCAATGAGGGCACATTTCCTGGTCAGTATTGTGAAATGCAGAGTCCACAACTGGCATTGTTAATGGCTTTTCTCCAACATCAGTGTCATTAGTATCTTCTACCACTATTAAAATGAGCCAGCAATGAAAACAATGGTAATCCACAAGAATAGGCTAGCTTTCAGCTCAGTTCCAGCTTAATTTCTCTCTGACCTGTGGTTAAAGGTGTGCTGTCTTCAGCAATCGTATCTTTACATCTCATTCTGAAAGACAACAAACAGTTATGGGGATACTAGTCCATTATTGGCCTGACTGTTTGGGAGCCATTTAAAGCCACACTGACCAAACAGTCATTGGGGTATTGCATACCTGATACCACGTTACACTTTGTAGCCCACGTTTTCTTGGAACAGTATCATCTCTCCATGTAGGTTAGACCATTTTTGTTTTCATTTTAATTCTATTTATTTATTTCATTGTTATACTATTTATTTCTCATTTCCCCATCTCCATGCATGCTTGAACACTTTCATCCACAGTATTCTTCCCTCCTTTAAGTTTCATACCACATGTGTTCTAATAATAGCTACCCCTAATGTCTTCCTGTTACTTGCATAAATGAGTCAATGTGATTAGATAAATGACCGTAAATTCTTAGTTCTAAATAGGATATTATGTCATCACTTGAAGGCTCAGAAGAATATAGAGAGGGTGCATTAAATTCATTAAGCATAAATGTATGCCCTATGTATGAGGTTTAATGATGCTATAGTTTACAAAAGCCATGTTAAAAATCCAAAATATCTTAAATATATTTAAATCAGACTTTAAGAAAATAAATTCATATTTTAATTTAAACAACAACAACAAATGTAAGAGCAAGTGTAGGTTTTGAACTTTTTCAAACTCACTTTATTTGAGGATCTTTAATGTTTATACCTCCCTTCCAACCGACCTACCCTAGATAGGAGAGAAAAGAGGTTAATGGGAACAGGAGAAGTAGACCTTTTTAGACTCAGTTCCTTGGAGTTATTCCATTGGCCTACTTGGCAGGATTCCAGCAGACCAGTTAAACAGCAAACCAACAATTCAAAGAAGGTGGCTGGAACCCGGAACTTCAGCCAGAACCCAGAACCTCGAAGCTGTTCTCTCTAGGATGATCTTAAATGGAATGATGAACAGTCAAACTAAAAAGCCCTGCCTCTTGTTTTGGGATTTACATACATATATCCTCTCAGAGTCCATACTAAGATATTTATCAGTTGGCAAACACCATACCCCCACAAGAGGCAGTTCCTCTTCCACTGAATAAACATCACCTGTTCTCTCATTAGTCTGTTTTCAGCAGAAAATCACTGCACACCCTCACAGAAGTCTGTTTCACATCCCACACTTGGAATCAAAACAAAAGCGTGTTTACCTCCACTACAAGCAAGAAGGTAGGTACAGTGACATAATGTGTTTAGGATATGCCATGGCTATTTAGCTCCTCAACTTACAAAAGTAGTATCTGTATAAGAACTGCATCAGACTGGGCTTGTCAACAACTTATCACTGATGAAGTAGAGGCACATGAGGCCCCATCCATGACAGAGCAAGTGTGGGCAGTTATGGGTTATGGAGAAATGAAATAGTTCTTTATTTTGTAGTCATTGGTAAGATGCCCCCATTCAACTAAATAACTCCTATCCATGCTCATAAAACAACTCTAATGCAATGAATTGGCGCGTGCGCACACACACACACACACACACACACATGCCCATGTGCATACACACACTTGAAACTGTGAAGCAATACATTAAAACAAACCCATGATATCAAAGAAAGAAATTTGAGAACTACCATGTTGATTAGTTTGAGCTGTGAATTGTAGGCTCACAATGGAAGTAAAGGAAGATAAAAAAAAAACTTCCATGAGAGCTTGACAGCAACTTATCACTCTGCATTGTCCCTGCCAATGAGTCTTTCATCATTGAGAATTTTGAGGCCCAGGCCTGTGCAAGATCCAATTTTAGGACCTAGAGATAAAGTATAGACATTATGAAAGTAAATCAAGAGTGTGTCTTTAGAGAGCAATGCTCTAGGAGGCAGAGGTAGAAATGAAGCAGGAAGAATGTAAAAACATAATATTCAGAGCAGAGCCAAAATGGTATTTGGTTTTATTTCATGTTTATTCTATTCTAGGTGTGATCTTAAGTTTTTATGAATACAAAGAATGTAAAGGGTGAACAGCACTTTCTTACCATTCTCTGCAGTGACTGAGTCTCTTGAATCAAACTGGCAATGGAAAGATTAATAAAAGAAGAATGCATGAATTTATCACGTGCGCATGATCATTACTGCAGTGAATGCACAACAGCAAACAAAATGAAGTTTACAAGCTGTGTGCCCTTCATTGGAGAGGGAATTAGGGATATGTGTAATTTAATAGAAGTGTTAGATATCTTTAGGGGATAGAAATGAGTTTGAAGAACAGACAATATCCCATGGTACATTTGTTTTTTGTCTCGTGTTGTCTAGTCTGGTTTTAATTCCCACTAGTCTAGCCCCACCCACAGCAGTTTGACGGCGCTGTAGAAAAAGAATCAAGACAATTACACACCTTCTGAAGACACTTTTTTTTTTTTTTTGTCAGACAAATATACTTCAAGATCTTCAGTGTAATCCCCTCACTGGGCTAAAAGAGAACAAAAATAATCGATCAAGAGACGGTGAGCGCTGGACAGTCCAGCCAGAGGGCGATGGTTCTGCTTAGCCTTTCAAGGGACATAGCGCAGGATATCTCATAGTAGTCCCCACAAAATAAAAATGTCCTGTTGCAGAGAGTTGGCAACAATAAGTAGATAAACAAGAAAGATAAAAAAGAACACAAATACCCTATGAGCATACACAGGGGGAGGAAGTCCCCCTCAGGCACAGTCATAGGGGAGGGGAATAAGGGGAAAATGGGAGGGAGGGAAGAATGGGAGGATACAAGGGATGGGATAACCATTGAGATGTAACGAGAATAAATTAATAATAAAAAAAAGAACACAAAAATAGCTTTGTTGCCAAGCAGAGATGGACTGTTGAAATTTATGACATTCTGCCCACTCATATTCTTTCCCAGGTTATGATGACTGAAAGGAAGACAGAAGCATAGAACAACCAGCATTTATCCACAGAACTCGAGGCAAAGCTGGAATATAGATTAGCTGCTAGGCCCATCCTGACTTCTTACTGCTGAATTTTGAATTCAGGAATAGTTTCGCAAGGTCAAATGAATTGTAAATGAAAGAACTGAGTATTCTTTCAGAAGAGTGCAAACCAATGAAGAAACAAGATGAAATTCACCTACATAATAACTTTGAAAGTATACAATCATTGAAATTTTCCTTAGCTTAAATAATGTAATTGCCTTAATACTTAACATGAATTGTATAATTTCAACACATAATTATTATAAAAATCATTTATATTTTAATATATTTACATTTAAATTTATATTTAGGTATATGAGTATCTCTACTGGCTGTGTATGGAGTCGGGAAAAGGTATGGAATCCAATAAAGTGCAAGGGGCAGGAACTACCAGATGTGGGTGCTAGCAGCTAAAGATGGCTGTTTTGGAACAACATCAAGCTCGCTCACCAGTGAGACATCTCTCAGCTCTGCACACCTTACATGGTATACTTTATAACAAGACTTTAAACCCTGGGTTTATTTCTATTTACGCACAGCTCAGCCTGGACTCCGTCTCTTATGATGTTTTTTTGCCCTCTTTTTTTTTTTTTTCCAGTTTCTCCTGCCTGTGAGACTTTCACCTGTAAGACCAAATCTGTTAGGATTTCAATATAGATCATGGAGGTCTGGGTTATTTTAACAATTGATTTTTCATTTGGAGACTTCCCTGTTTGTCATATTAAACAGATGCTTACATTTTACCAATGATGAGGTCTGGTTAGCCAATAACCAAGGTCGTCATTTAAAGGGGCAAAATCTTATGTGAAAGTTCTTTTGCCTTTCTTTTTTGTTCACAAAATATTTTGTTAGAATGAACCAACTCGGAAGCATTCCTGCCTGCTGTTTTAAGCATTTGATTTTGTGTTCCTCAACACACAGAGGTGAACATGCCTCCAAGTATGTCAATTTTTATTTCTTGAACCAAACCTTAGGCTGAGCAGAATATTGGGAACGTAGTCACTAACTGAAGACGCTCAGGAATATGTACCCTTAGCATGCCTTTGCTTTCCATTCACCAAGAGCTGCACCTGTTGCCTTCATCAGTGGTAGCAGACATTTTTTTAATATGAGAAACTGGAACTATATCTGAATTAATGCAATGCCAATTTGTGAATTCCTAAGCATCTTAGTTTGTTGGCTGCTGTAGAACTAATCTCTGTGAAACTAAGTGTTAAGAATAAGGCTGCAAAATTTGCCCTTCCCCCTACGCAACCCCCCTTTCTTTCATTTTTTTCCTGTAGCAACAAGAATGTGAAGGTCAGGATGAAATGTTTCAAGACTATTTGAAACTACAAAGTACCATGAAACTAACAAGAAACAGTTTTTCTCCTTGCTCCTGAGTTTCATTGGTTAGAGAATCATTATAACCTGCCACCTTGCTGAGTTGAATGTATTTTTAAGTCCAAAAGGCAAAAGGTGCATACTCATGAGTGACCTTCTTGTCCAAAACGCTGAACAGTTTATTCCTAGATAGTGACAGTTTTATGATATTTCTTGTCCTAACAGTTGACTCAGGAGTTTTCTTGCTGTGACTCTTCCAGAGCCTTAGTCACAGACAATGCTTGAACTCAATTATTAAAGATAATTCTATTTAATGTAGTCACCCCAGAGTCAAGAACTTCTAATCTGAAAAGTAAGATTGTAAGTATACACAGTGTCACAGTACTGTAAACGGAACCACTGCAATTCTGTTTTTATATTGTTTCAATGCTAATGTAGTTATTTCGGTACATATGAAAATGAAAGAAAATTTCTCTAATGCCAGTTGCATTCTCAAGGTCTTCAAATTCAGACATTTAACATGGTAAAACCAAATAGAATAAATTGTATAATACTTTGAAACCATAATTAGTTTTAATTTTTAACTCTTTACAAATGAATATTTATTTGCAACATGCTACTGTCTTGTATTGTCTTTGTTTAGTTTGATTAAATATGGAGATTTTTTTATCATTATCTAAATTACAGTTTTCATTAACAAAAGTTGAGGCAATTGGTATGTCTGCCCAACCAATAAACTAAAAATCTAGTCAATCAATAAAGAAATAAATATGTATTATCTTTGTATTTACTTTCTAGAGACATTGTAAGGGCATATTTAATTCCTGCAAATACAGTTATCTAACTTCTTTTTGCCTTATTTTGTTACAATTTACTCAAGATACTGACTTCACAGAAAAGGTTATCTGTCAAATTATTTTTCATATTTTCATAAAGTATATGATTTCAAGGATTTTTTTCACCTAGATACAATTTTATTTTGTATTTTTTCACTTGACGTTTAGGGACTAAGGTGCTAAATTTTGACTAGCACACCTCTTATGAGCATGTCTAGACTTAAGTACTGTAAAGTATAGTGTGAAGCTAAACTCCCTGATGTATCTCTGATTCCAAAGTAGTATCCTTGTAAACAAATTCAGACACCACTTGCTAGTGTTGCGCAGGAAGCTGGAAATCAACTTTCTGATCAGGCACATTGACACTACTGTGACCATGAAATTAGAGTATGAAAAGGGTACTAGTGTACTAAGGAAATTTTGGCATTGTCTCTCTGGTTTAACTTCCCAAAATCTGTTCTGTAATATAATAGGACATCTTGTGTGCAATTCTGTTATGTTCCTCGACAGTAAAATGGTTTTCTAGCTGTAAATTCGCTAGTCAATCGACATTAAAAGAAAAATCACCTTTGTGTGTCTATACTTATTATAGGAACTCTTTTTTATTTTTAAAATTGTTTTATTATTTAATTAATTTCGTCAGATTACATCTCAATTGTTTTCACCTCACTTGTATCCACCGCTCCTCCCTCCCTCCCACTTTCACCCTATTCCCCTTCCCTAGGTCTACGACCGAGGGGGACCTCCTCCCCCACTATATGGTCATAGGTTATCTATCAAGTCTCATCTTGGTAGCCTGCTTATCCTTTCTCTGAGTGCCACCCAGACTCTCCACCATGGGGAAGTGGTCAAATATGGGACAGCAGAGTAAAAGTAATTACCTTTCCTAGTTGGGGAGGAGAGCAGGCATTGGAAATATCACAGTAATACAATCATACTACATATGTGCAGCTTTACAGAGAGAGGGCAATATTCACAGGATGCAGAACAGCAGCTAACTCTCCAGTATACCCACATTAGCATCCTGAAACAACATGGGACTTGGTTTGTATAAAAATGTAGATACAAGCTCTGCTAGAAGAAAGTTATTGCTTTCTAAATTCACAAAGACCAAATTCCAGACAGAACTTTGATTTCCACATTAGGATCTCCTCAAATTAGGATTCAGCGGCACCTCTCAGACCACTGTCTTTCAGAGTTGAGTTAATACTAAACATGTATATAATCTATTAAATTTGAGAAATTTGAAATTTGGGAATAAAAATGGAAGTAGTGTTGCACTCACAATGTATGAACCATGCGGATGAACTATGGGGAACTATTTGCCCCGTCTACCCTGAAAGGATGCTGTTTGCACTAAGGGAAGAATGAGAGTGAAGCTCTACTCTCCCTCTTCAGCAGCACTCAAAGGTGGAACAATTGCAGTCCTACCTTCAGATTCTGAAAGGTAGTACTCAAATCTACTCATGCCTATGAAAAAGTAAATTTCAGTGTGTGCAGACTTTTTTTCTTATTTTATAACAGATTTCTTGGTTATTTGATTACAAGAAAAATCCTTTCAGTGGGGGGAAGGGATACCCATATGGGTGCACATTAATGTGCTTCTGTGGTTTTGGTGGTTCCAGATTATGGCAACTGCTGCATGTGCTGTAGTCCATGTAAAAGGGATAAATGAAGATTGGGGCTCTCATCCTCAAGTTGTTCTTAACTGAATAGGTAGAGTGACACTATCCTGAAAACCAAATTAAAGAGCTGTCTGTCTTCTTTACATGCTATGATGGTTAATTTTATGTGTCAATCTAAGCGAGCTATCAATTTCCCATGAAGTTGCCGAAATGTTATTTGAATCTGTCTGTGAATATGTTTCTGCAGAAGACTGATATTTGAAGTAAAATAGGTTGGCACAACGCAACATGGGGCATTTGTGTTTTGTTTGTATAATAGAAATTGCAAAATTTTAAGCAGAGGTGGAAGCATAAGTGATTGTAAAGTAAATTACTTTGAGGTTGTACAAATGTTTCGTCTGTTTTTTCATGAGGTAAGATATAATAATGTCAATTTATGTAGGAAAGTAACGCCTCAGTAGTGTTAATAAATCAGTGTATGTTTATGAACCAATGTCAACAATAGGATGTGTAATAAGGGGAGTTGTATATACATAGGAGACTGTGGTTTTAAGACCAGATTTGGTTTTGCTGTATTTTTAATGATACATTGTTATATTTCTTGAGTGGTATCCCTGAATCACTAATGAAATCATTCACAGTGTAAGACTTTCTAATATAAAAAAGTAGTAGTTAACTCATTCTATAAGTGTAAGACTCAGTTCCTTAACTCATCCAAATAGTATACATCAGTATAATGAATGATTTATAATTTACTCTAAATTTTATTAATTTTTAAAATATAAAATGAGTTGTTTGTTTTACTTGAATCCTATGACAACACAATATGAATGAATAAAGTCATGAATTAAAATAATATATGAAAATGGATCTTGTATTATAGCTATAAAGCATGGTTTTAAATATTATTCACTGAATCTTTGCATTTTTTATATAGTTATCTATTTGAAATGTGTTAGTGAGTGAATTTTGATGTTGTCATTGTTATTACAAAAGTTCAGTAATGGAGCTGAGTAGTAATTGCAAACATAAAAATAAAAACTCTAGTGGCTTTCTGCACCCATATTGTTGGCAGTGAGGATGATAGCAAGAGCACCTATGACACAGAGGTCAGGAAAAGAGGATGAAACCTCCAGTCACCGATTTCTTTTAGGAAGTTTCATTGCAAAGTCACTTTCATTGAAATACATGGTATGCCCACAGGAACAGTTAGGATTTCAGGGCTGTTAGTCAAAAGTTTTAAAAGTTATTATAGTTCAAAAATGAAATACAGACTTTAGTGGAAAAAAAAGCAACAATTTCCAGACTTTTAAAAGAGGATGCTTAACAGCTCTATGAAACTAGAACTAACTCTATTTACAAATGCAGCAATATGTTTCTCAGACTCGATATCAAAATCTATCAAGACTGAAAAGCTAAAATGTTATTTATGAGCTATTCCCTCCTGGTCTCTTTTTATCCAAATCATATTTGGAGTGAGATATTCTGTGAAAGAAACCATGGTTTGCTGAATATACTGGGTGGCATTTGCCATATGCCTTTATTGAAGTCCCAAATCATATTTGTAAAGAAAGAGTCAACACAAAGCATTTTCAATTCCTTTGCTGATGCACACTATATAATCTCCATTACTTATCATACTATATGAGGGATCTTTTTCAAATTTACTATGCTAAATAGGAAAGGAAAATAATATTTTTACATAGCTAGAACACAAGATTTCAAGGCGATTTTTACATCACCAAATGTGTGTTTTACGATTGGTTTGTTATAAGCATTTTATGAGATGAACTAAAGGCACTTTTCAGTGATTGCATGAAACAGAAGATATTAAAAAAAAAAAGGAAAACTGTGTTTATATATCTCATAAAATTTTGTTCCCTTAGAGATATATTACAATAAGAATACTTTTAAAAATAAATATGAAAGTGATATATCTTTGAGGTTTATAACAACTATTCTGAGTTTGCTCTTTCGTCCTCAGAATCAATATACTGACCTCAAAGCTGATCAAACATCCATGAAGGGTTTCAAAGCCTGGGAGACAGACCTGGTTAGGATGGAAGAATGTACACAGGACAGAAAGATCTGCAACTAATTTTAAAAATAAAATCAATTCAGATCTAACCAATGGACAGCTCACTCTCCATGGTTGTGGGGAGATCAGGGACTGCCTCTGACATGAACTCAGGTGGCCCCGATTTGATCACTTTCCCAAGGTGAGGAGGCACAGAGACACAGAAAGCAAGGGGAAGCAGGCTATCTGGATGAGACCTGATAGGCTGTGGTCATAGGATGGGGGAGGAGGTCTCCTTCTGACAGTGGTCTATGGGAGGAGAATAGGGCAGAAGAGGGAAGGAGGGTGGGAATGGGAAGATACAAATGAAAGGATAACAATTGGGATGTAATATAAATTATATTATAAAAATTTTAAAATAAGATCAATTTTGCCTTAAAGATATATAATTTTACTTTATTTAAAGCTGTGTGCCTTAGTTTGTTTTGTTTGCTTGCTTGTTTTTTGTCCTATGCTGAAATTACTGACCAAAAGTAATTGAGAGGAAAGGGTTTATATCAGCTTATTCTGTTCATTTCTACATCACAGCACAACATCACGAGAATTCAAGGCTGGAACTCAAAACAGAATTTTGAAACAGAAGCTAATGAGGGCTTGCTCATCATAATTTGTTCCCCATGGTTTGCTCAGCTTGTTTTCTTAGACCACTCAAGACCACTTACCCTGAGCTGACCCATAACGGGCTGGGTCCCATATCAATCTTTAACCAGACATACTCACTGTACTATCTGACAGAGGCAATTTTTACTCTTCCCAGTCCACCTATATAGCTTTTGTCTATTTGATAAATATTATCCGGCAAGCTGTTAGCATGAATATTCTGGGTATAAAAGTCTATATATTGAATACTCAATAAAATCTTTCAAATAAGTGAAGTCAAGGTTTCTTATTCAATGCTAGTTGTTAAAATAATTACCTAGCCATTTTTAAAATAAAAAGTAACCAACAGCTTTTACTTTGGAACACACAAAATAAAGATAAATCAGAATTTCAAGCAAAATAAGACTACTGAACAAATAGTGGGTGAATAGATGTTTGTGAAAGAATGACAGTTTCCTCCACGCAAATGACATAAACATCTATAGCCTGTTATATAGAAAGAGAATTACTTTGACTGACACACAGAATTTTACACACACCAAGATAGGAAACATATTCTCATCAAGGCTACCAAATACAAAGAGCCAAAACACTATGAGTGTAACATTTATATAATTCCTGATTGTTTCATAGTTCTTCTTGCTGTAGTAGTATAGTAGTTTCTTGCATATATGTGTAATAATATAAATGATATGGTAAAAAAGGAAAACAATAAAAATTAAATTAAATTAAAAAAAGAAAAATAGAATTATCATAAACCTGGGAAGATAAATGTCTTAGTTTTCTGAGTCAAAAGTACTGTCAAATATATATATATATACATATATATGTATATATATATATATTTAAAGAGGAGCAATAATAAGTCAATAACAAAAATATTACAAACAAAATGTTAAAAATTTAAGTCATTGAGATGTAACCTTATTCTACATTTATTAAAACATGTTATATTCTTACAGGTATAAAGAATATATTAAAATGAATAAATCCTCTATATTTATGAAACAATATTCTGAAGGTGTACTCTGTGCCAATCACAAGGTGTGATGCTCTATTTATTTTATTAATCCCATAATTATTATTCAATCATAAATTATTAACTATTATTAATGGTGTACTGCTTATACATAATTTTAGTAAAAAGTAAAATGAAGTCTCATAAATTGACAACTCCAAAGAGCTATAGCCAACAGCAATACATCATCTTCTGTATATCCACATATGATGACCAAAGGCCTTCTTTAAAGTGTGCTTTATGACTCCCTTGTTTTCATTTTAATATTTTATTTTGGTTTAATATTCTTAATTTGTATTTCTCATGAATAAATAGTTGATTCATTTCCTTTATATGATAATATAACATGAAATATGAATGGAACTATATTTTACTCTGAGGCCATTATACATATTTATTATTTATGTTTTCATTATGTGTTTTGGTGAATGCATTCATTAATTTTTGTTTGTAATATAGATAAAACACACTTACTAGGCCTATATATATATATATATATATATATATATATATATATATATTGGTTTATCTTATTCAGGTGTGACAAATACATTGTACACAATTCTGACATCAGTCTATACTTCTAACATATTACAAATTAGAATGCACAAATTAACACTCTCGTATTTTCATAACTGCTGTAGGTAAAACTATTAAATATGAATATTTACTATGTATCCTCATTTAAATTATTATAGGAAATTCATACAGTATACACACACACACACACACACACACACTATTTTCCTTTAGAATCTATATCCTATTGTTCTTATGTATATGTGTTTAGTACTTGCCGAAAGGATTAGATAATAAATCAAAGGAAACATCTCCTGTATGAATAATTCTCCTCATCTCAAAAGTCCCTCTCGGAAGTCACAGTATCTCTTCATTTAGGAATAAAGCCCTAAGATTACCATATTTACATTGTCATGTCAACTGGTTTTGTCACTGTTCAAGTCTTGTTTAGGTAACCACACTTGAAATTTCTTGGGTGTGGTATCTGTGTCATATCTAGATTTTCAGTCTTACAGCCGACTTTCTCTTCTCATGACTCTTACAGTCTTTCTTCCCCTCTTCTATGAAGTTCTCTGAGCCTTGTGTTGTGTTGCAAATGCATCAATTGGAGACAGCATCACGAGGTCAGGTTTTTTGACACTTTGATCAGCTGTAGATATCTGTGATGGCTGCCTTTTGCTGAAAAGAAAGCTTCCTTGATACAGAGTGTAATATCCCCTTGACTTTGGATAAAAGGATGGGTCATTTAGGAAAGTGTCAGCAAAAGATTCTTTAGAGCCCATGCTTTTACCAGGCACAGGTAGATGGCTAGGTTGACATTACCAGCCATGAATTCTTTTTTATTGAGTTGGCCTTCAGTTCTACTATAAAGCTGTTGATTTTATACAAGATATCCCAAAGGTGTAGCTATTGTAATAAATTTCTCCCTTGGGATATCTTGCCTTGCTGCTCATAGTTGTGAGTCATAGGCTTCATACCCTTGGGTAGGACTACTATTTGCTTTTCTGGGCAACTTGTACAGCATCTTTGGATACCACTGGGGCTAGTCCTAAGAAAGGAAGCTTCCTTGTTATTTCCCGGTAGATTCTTTTAATGCTTTTGTCCAAAGTATGTGGTGCCTTGCCCAAAGTAGTAAGGTTTTCTGAGATTTCCAAGGAAACTTTCTTGTCTACAACTAGTATTTAAATAGCCTTTCAAATTTTCTGTATCTATTT
>OU015756.1:36167300-36298853 GCA_907169655.1 Acomys percivali | reverse complement strand
AGAGAGAGAGAGAGAGAGAGAGAGAGAGAGAGAGAGAGAGAGAGAGAGAGAGAGAGAGAGAGGGGGAGAGAGAAGAGAGAGAGAGATTGAGAAAGAGATGTGGGGGGAATCAATGTAAAAACTAAAGCTAAAAAAGTGATTAGTATTATATCCTCTTACACAACATATGTGCACATTACCCATATTCTGTCTTCTCTCATTACTTAGTATTATTTTTCTTGTTTTTGTTTACATATCATATGGTAACCACATCTATATTTGTTTTCAGATATACAGTCCTTTGCGTTTTGATTTTTTATGGGAGTCCTTGGTGTGCAAATCTGACTGTGTAAATCAATGGGTCTCTGCAACTATAGCTGTCTTATGTGTCTTGGGTTCTTTTAGCTCTTTATTTTGTCCTATTCCAATGTGTTTGCTTTTGTTTTCTTTTATATTATTATAATTGTCCCCTAGCAGACTGCTTTTTAATGAGACAGAAGGAAGGTGGTTTCAAGTTGGAGAGGAAATGGGAAAAAACTGGGAGAGTAATAGCTGGTTGAACAGTAATCAGAATATAATAAATAAAGAAATTCTATTTTCAAAAAAGAGAAACTTTTTATTAAAATTATATATATACACATATATCATATGAAAATATTTTGTTTATTTTCAATAAGGTGAAAAACACATTGGCTAAAGGCAACTTGGGGAAGAAAAGGTTTAAGGGTTTTTCTCTCTCTGTCTCTTTCTTTCTCTCTCTCTCTCTCTCTCTCTCTCTCTCTCTCTGTGTGTGTGTGTGTGTGTGTGTGTGTGTGTGTCTATGTGTGTATGAATGGTTTATGTTTATCTTTTTAAAATATTTAATATTTTATAATTTATTCATATTACATCCTGACTTTTATCACCTCGCTCATATATTCCCATTCATTCCCACCCTCTCTCCCTTTTTTGCCTTAGTTCCCTCCCCTAGTCCTCTGACAAGAGGGACCCTCCTCCCCCATCATCTGACTACAGCCTATCAGGTCTCATCAAGATAGCCTGCATCCTCTTCCTTTCAGTGCTCACAAGGCACTACACTAGACAATCTAATGAAGGCGTTTTCTTCTAGATGACTCTAACTAGTATCAACTGAATAATAAAAACAAAAACAAAATACAAAAACAAACAAAATACTCAACAACAGTGATTGTAATAAAGAGATCAAATATGCCCACCAACATAATATAAGAGTTCACTTTTTCTGTATCTTCACTAACATGCATTATCAGTTGTTGATGACAGACACTCTGATGGGATGAAGTGGTATCTAAACACAGTTTTTATTTGTATTTCCCATGTTTTGTTTTTTTTCATGTTTCCTGCATCTTTTTTTAAAAAGTGTCTATTTAGTTCACTTGCCCATTTATTGATTGACAGTTTTATTTTCTCGAGACTTAATTTTCAATTATTTAAAAATTCTGGATATTACTCCTTTGAAGTGTGGGTGGCAAATATTTTCCTTCATCTTGTGGTTGATTGCTCCCCTCCTGATTATTTCCTTTACTTTGCACAAACTTTTATTTTCATGTAGATCTATTGGTTGACAATTGGGAATAGTTCCTGTGTTATTAGGTTTCTGTCCCAAATGGAACCTGATAGTATATGACTGTGATTTACCATCTTCCAGAATGTTAGTACCCTGAGAACCTTCCTGCTTCTATGACCAGCTCTTTATAGAGCTGTTATTCTATGGGTAAGCAGAGTTGTTGTGAATTTATGATTGTAATAGTTGTATTTAGTCTAGAGAATAACATTTCATAGCTCTTTATCCTATACTTGAGCTCTTATATTCTTCCCAGCTCTGCTATACAGTTACCTTAGGCTTAGTAGAAGTGGTATGCATGTCTTGTTCAAGGCTGAACACAATACAATAGCTTTGCCTCTGCACTTTGAACAACTGTGGGTCTCTGTATTTATAACTAAGTATAAGAGAGACCTTGCTGATGAAGACTGGAAGAAGATTTTGTCTGTGAGCATAAATATAGACATTTGTAGAGCATTCTGTTGTTATATTAATATAGTTAAAGATCAGTAATAAGTTACCCATCTGCACCTATGACCTCTCTGGGCCTTGTTTCTTAGCCAGCCATATGTATAGTGTCAGACATTTGTTTTTCAAAAACTATAAATATGAATATAACCCACCTGGCAGATCTGATTCCTGATTTATAAGCTTCATAGCTGGGCAATCTCCATGAGACCTATCTCCATGAGAAGCCTACTTATCACTTTCTTATGGTTTGAATTCTAGCCCACATAGGAGAGTATGGGCTTGTATCCACATTCAACCATGATATGTAGCATCTTCTGTAACCTTATTTTCTAGTTCTGGCAGTCAAACAGGTTGACAGGAACTTGTATTGTCTTAGCTTCTGTAGCCCACCTCAACCATCTTTGTGATGCTACATCATACCAGGGATTGTGAACTATGTTCACTGACTCATTGCTCCTAAGAACAGAGCTATCCAGCCACACAGGGCAAACCTACAGTCCCCCATTTGTCCTTTTTATTTGGTCCACACGAAAGTAAGCATCTGTATGATTTTTCTCATACCCTTCTTTTTCTAGCTAATCTAGCTGAAATTTAAAAAAATAAGATGCCAGATAACAGATATTATATAGAGAAGTTCATTATATGAGCATGGGGAGAGAAGAGCAAAGAGAAGGTAAGAGATAAGAGGGATGGGCGAGGTGGGTCTGTCCTGTTATTTACTTGGCATTTAAGACAACCTCTGCAACCTAAGAGCTCTTTTTTTCTCCAAGTTAAAAAAAAAAGCAAGAGTAGAAGTCTGAAGCTAGGATCTGCCTGTGAGAGAAAACATGCATTTGTCTCTCTGGGTCTGAGTGATTTCATACAATGCACTTTTTTCAGTCCTCTCCATTTTCCTGGAAATTTCATTTTTACACTTGAATAAACATAACCAAGAAAATAAAGACTTCTATGATGAAAAATTCAAGAGACTGAGAAAATAAATGGAGAAAGGTACCAGAAGATGGAATAATTTTCCTTGCTCAGGAATTAGAAGAAATAATATTGTAAAAATGTCAATTGTTCCAAAATCATTCTATAGATTCAGTGGAATTCCAATGAATTTCACCACTGCTATTTTTCAAAGATATAGAAAAGGAAACACACATACACACACACACACACACACACACACACACACACACAGAGAGAGAGAGAGAGAGAGAGAGAGAGAGAGAGAGAGAGAGAGAGAGAGACATACATACACACACACACAGACACACACTAGTATTTTGAGGGCAGAAAATAATAATGATATTGAAGACAACCCTCTGTTTTGTCTTTATGCCACAGAGGCATAGTAACAAAAATATCAAGGTATCGGCACAAAATAGAAACATAGATCAATGTGGAAAATACAGATACAAGTCAACATACTGATGACTACCTGATTTTTTTGACAAAGCTATGAAAAATTTGCATTTTAACATGGATACTGTAAGGGCAAAATTAAGGCCATATTCTATATTCAGCAACCAATGCCGTGGTCTGTGAATGTTCTTTAAGAACTTGTCCTCCAGGTGACTTCACTTCTTCCTGCATTCCAGGAATTAGTTTTTAAACCATAAAATCTTCAAGAGTATTCCATAGTGTAAATGTACCGCAGTTTCTTTATCCATTCTTCAACTGAGGGACATTAAGGCTGTTTCAGGTTCTGGTTATTATGGAATACTACTCAGCTATTAAAAACATGGAAATCTTGACATTTGTGGACAAATGGATGGAACTAGAAATGATCATAATGAGTGAGTTAACCCAGAAGCAGAAAGACTCACATGGTATACACTCACTTATATTCAGCACTAGCCCAAAGGGCATGACCCATGAAAGTCCTCACTTACCAGGAGATTAGGACAGATTTGAGGACATCCCACAGGGACTCTAGGTAACATAAATATAGGAGATAGGGAAATAGAAGGGCCCAGAGGGTCCTAGAAACCTATAAGAAGAACATCGTGACACGTGGATTGGGGCCCAGGGAGGTCTGCTCAAACTATTGCACTAACCGTGGACAATACAAGTAGTAAACATTGAACCCCTAGTCTGATCTAGCCAATGGACATGATATTCTCCACAGTTATGTGGAGAGCATGGACTGACTCTGACATGAACTTTGGTGCCCCGTATTGACTACCTCCTCTTGGTGGGGAGGCCTGATGGCACTCAAAGAAATAATAAGGAGGCTACCAAGATGAGACTTGATAGCCTACGACCATACAGTGAAGGAGGAGGACCCCCTCAGTCATAGACCTAGGGGAAGGGAATGTGGTGAAAGCAGGAGGAAGGGAAGGAAGGAGGAACAAGAGGATACCAGTGATGGGAGAACAACTGAGTTGTAATTGAATAAATTAATAAAAAAAGTCTCCAAGACTATTTTTGTCACATGGTAAAGGAAAGTTAAAGTTAAAAGTTTCTTCTTCTTCTTCTTCTTCTTCTTCTTCTTCTTCTTCTTCTTCTTCTTCTTCTTCTTCTTCTTCTTCTTCTTCTTCATTAAGTATACAAGCTTATAAATAGTTGAAAAATCAAGATAAGAAATTATTTTTATTAGTAATTAAGTTTGTTCTTAGAAAATTTTTCACACATGCATAATATATACTGATCACTCTCAATTTCTCTGGAGACTCAGTTTCCAGCCATCCTGGCAAAAGGTTGACCTTCCTGTGACCCAACCCTCACACATTGCCTTTGAAGCTCTGGGTCAGTAACACACGACCTTGTGGATATTGCATCAGTATCAGTGGTCATTCTGGGGTCTTGTGATCTGGGTGATCTCAGTAACGCCGGGTGATCTCGGTATTACAATAATATTATCTTCAATGAATTGTACCATTAAATCAGGATATTCACATAGAGGAACAACTAAATGTTTGCTTCTCTCCTTGAACAAAACTCAACTCCAAAAGAGTCAAGAACAGGACATTCTCTTCAGTTGAGTGGAGAGTGGGGACTGACTTTCACACAAACTCTGGTGCCCCATATTTGACCACGTCCCCTGGATGGGGAGGCCCTGTGGCACTCAGAGGAAGGATAGCAGGCTACCAAGAAGAGAACTGATACTCTATGATCGTATACAGGAGAAGAGGTCCCCATCAGTAACAGTCATAGGGAAGGGAATTATGGGGAAAATGGGAGGGAGGGAAGAATGGGAAAATACAAGAGATGGGATAAAAATTGAGATGTTATATGAATGAATTAAAAAATAAAAGAAAAGAATCTCAACTTAAGACATGACTCTATAAAGCTGCTTGAAGAAAAATAGGAAGTATAATGCAAGGCTTTTGTGTGCCCCACTTTAGATTTACCTAAGACAATAAGATATCTATATAGTTTAAGGTTATCGGCTTTTTGCTGGTGCAGACTCTTAGCTGCTAATGTAACTTTTCTACCATTGCAACTTTCTACAAGGTTCTGCCTTAGTTCTGCCTCTCTCTGTATATCCTTGAGTTTCCCCAGCATGGATGTTCTACTGGTTTTTCTTGGCTCAGCTTCAGCTTCCAGCTCTTTATTATGTAAAAGACCACAATCCTTAGGCAGTTGGCCTTGGGATCCACATGAAAATGATTACATTTCTCACCACAGCTAGCTTGCCTTTCTTTGGACATGGCTCAGTGGCCAAGAGTGCTGCCTTCTCTTCCAGAGGTCCTGAAGTTCAATTTCCTGAAACCATCTACAGTGCTATCTGATACCCTCTTCTGCAAATAAAACACTCATATTGCAATAAATAAAATAAAAAATAAAAGCAAAAGAGAAAGTGACATTTACATATCCTGTGGTGTGGTACTGCTGGCTCCAATTAACAAGTGAAAATACCAGGACTGACCTTCATACAATGTACAGGAAGGTCATCCCCACAGGAGTACACTTCAACATATAGGCACAAGTAATGCTTTACTGACTAATACTGCAGTAGTACAGGAAATAAGACCAATAATCCCCAACAAGGATCCCATGAAACTCTAAAGCTTCTGGCCAGACAAAGAAACTATCAGTAAAGTGAAGAGGCAGTCCAAAGAGTAAAATAACATATCTGCTAACTATATCTAATAGTGACTAGCGAATAGAATATAAAAATAAACAGTAACAAAACCACCAAGAATACAAACACCCCAATTAAAAACAGGCTACAGAGTTCCTAAAATGAGAAATAAAAATGGCTAAGAAACTGTTTTTTTTTTTTAAAGTATTCAGCATCCTTGTTGTGTTATATAATTTTCTGTTACTATAATTTTTAGTTCACAGGCAGATCCACTAGTCTTCCTCTCGGTTGCTTAGCAACCTCTGACATCATCACCTGCCATCAGGTTTGTACCAGTTTATAAAAGGACCAACCTGTCACCTCATTTCTCTTGTGTACTATCACTTCCTGTTTCTTCCTCTCTGTCTGTCTCCCTAAAGCCTCCCCGCCGACTCCCCTGCTCTCTGTCTCTACTTCTGTTGTTCTCTACCCTCATAGTCCACTCAGGCCTTAATCCTCTTTTCTTTCCTTCCCTCAAATAAAGATCTCCATATCATATCTGTTGTGTGGCATCTAGTTCTTAATTAGATCGGTGCATTTTCTGCAAAAGGCACTTCTGGTACTGTCTTGGCACCCCGGAAATGTTCTACTGGCTATACCACCCACAACAATTTGCCTTCTGTTCCCCTGATCTCTGATCTCCAGGTGCCACTGACTCACTCAGTAGGTTTTCTCTCCTTGGCCAGTGCAAGCAGGAACTGCTGGCGCTTTTTTCTGGCCTTCATACAGACATCTTCCCTGGGTGTGACTTCCTTCTTCTACTGCCATGGTTTTCTTTCCCTCTTTCTTGTATACCGAAAATTCTGTTACGGGCATTTGTCCCGGCCAATGGCAAATTGGGTGACATAACATTTGAGCAGCTTGTGCCAACTCATTTCTAGTCTCTCCTCTACCCCGCAGCCTTCTGGGATGCATTTCTCTTCATCCATCCATGCAACCTAACTCAGACCTCCAAGCGTTTTAGAGACAGATAGCTTGTAATTGTCTTATCACACCACCCAAGCGATCAGGAACAAAAAAACTGTCCTTTCAAAATCATGCCTTTTTTTTTTTTTTTCTGCTCCAAAACTTAGTTTTAAGCAGCCTGATTGCTGCTCCCACCGGTGGCTACAGACCAAGCGGGGAACCTGACCACTCCGGAAAAGGAGGCTCTGTGCCTCTGGCCTGGATCTTCCAAGCTTGGGAACCCGCACCAGGCCAGCTGCTTTGGAACATTTTCTCCTTGCGACCATTTGCCCCCAGCCCTTGGCTGCTGCCACTGCCACCCCTCGGGGCTGAGAGCTGAATGTAGGCGCCAACGAGTCCAAGGCCCACTGGCCATCCAAGGCCTGGGGACAATGAAGCTGGCACACCGCTGGCCCAAGCATCCATCAGCCTGCCCCTGCAGGACACCACCTGGTGCCCATTCTTTTCTTTCTTTTTTTTTTTTTTTTAACTTTAAAAAAACTATTATTTATTATACTTTTCATATTATATCCCGTTTATTATCCCTTCTATAGTATCTCCCCCTTCCCACCCTCCCTCACTCTTCCACCTTATTCATCTCCCCTAGACTTCTGGCTGTGGGGTGGATGGGGTTGACCTCCCCCTACCTTCTGGACACAGCCTATCAGGCCTCATCTGGACCATTCTTAATGGTGTCATAGTGTGGCATCTCACTCTTAGTGGTAACAATAATAAAACATGGCTAAGGAAATTCATGGAAGAAAATGTTTAATTGATTTTCCCGTGCCAGAGAGTGAGAGTTCATGACATTGGAACAAAGGTATTGTGGCAGGAACATCATAAACCACAAACCGCACGCCTTTAATCCCAGTCCTCGGGAGGCAGAGGCAGGCGGATCGCTGTGAGTTCGAGGCCAGCTTGGTCTACAAAGTGAGTCCAGGACAGCCAAGGCTACACAGAGAAACCCTGTCTCGAAAAACCAAAAAATAAAAACAAAAACAAAAACAAACCGGAGGCAGAAAAAAGTGCACTGGGAACGGGGAGAATCTTTAGAAACCTTAAGTTGTCCTCCAGTGACACACCTTCTCTTAAAGGCTGTGGCACCCGCGCCACCGCGGTACCAAGTCGAGGGCGAGGGACTGTGGATTTAACTCATACACACACACACACACACACACACACACACATGCACCCACGCACGCACGCACGCACACACACACACACAATAACACAATAACACAACGAGTCCTTCGTGTTAAGAGAGCAGCAGGCGCAGCAGCAGCCGCGGCAGCGTTTATTATTCACCTCCAGAGTTCCAAAGAGCCTTCTTATAGGCAGCAAAACAGGAATCCTCCTCCTAGGTGAAGTCCCTCAAGCAGTGATTGCACACAGGAGGAGCACGGTCTCAGTGCAGTAAACATGACTAGCTAACCAAGATAAACACAGACATAGAAGCTCCTAGAAACAGGACATGAAACAGCAAGACAGGCAGGCAGTCCAGTAGGGCCTGGTCCCTACAAAAGGCCACACCTCCCTGGTCTTAGCTAATAGCCACCAACTGGGGACCAAGTATTAAAATTCATCAGCCTCAAGCCGGGCATGGTGGTGCAAGTCTTTAATCCCAGCACTGGGAGGCAGAGGCAGGTGGATCGCTGTGAGTTCAAGGCCAGCCTGGTCTACAGAGAGAGTCCAGGACAGCCAAGGCTACACAGAGAAACCTTGTCTTGAAAAACCAAAAAAAAAAAAAAAAAATTCATCAGCCTCCCTGGGGACCACTATCATTTAAGCTACCACATGTGTCTACGAGAAGCACAAATTGTGTTACTTTATGGTCTCATCTCACTTTAGATAGAATAGTTGCCACAACAGTAATAGCCATTAATTGCCCATAGCTCTTCCTCTATCAGTGAGTCCTGATGAGATTCCCCAAGTCAATGTTCGCATGCCAAGTAGAATTGTTTCTGTTTGGTTCTAGTTTAGGCAACCATATTGTTTTCAGTTTCATGGGCATGGCTTCCCTGTCATATAGAAGGCACTATCTCTAAACATAGTATCTTCTGATACTATGGCTCTTACAATTTTTTCACACCATTTTCAGCAGTTGTCCCAGAGCCTTAGGTATATGGTTGTGTTATAGATGATTCTAGATGTGTCAGTTAGAGATAAGACCCTTGATAAGTCATGCAATCACACATGATCAGCATTAAACACATATAAATAAAAGCAACCCTAAAGGAACTTAGCAAGATGTTTGTGTATGTGTGTGTGTGTGTGTGTGTGTGTGTGTGTGTGTGTGTGTGCAGTTGAAAGTTCATGAAGGGAGGAATTTTGTAAATACATTACTACTATATTAAATTACATAACTAAACAAATATATTTTTGAAAACAATACCAGTAACAATCAATACTGCTTATGAATATTGGGGAAGGGAGCCTCTATACTCAGTACAATGGTGAAGTAGTGTAACACCTTGGAAATTAGTCTGGATGTTTCTGAACAAAGTATAAATAAACCTACCATATGTCCCAGCTATTTTACTCCTGTACATATACTGAAAATATTCCATGTCCCAAGACTGGCATTTCCATATTCACTGTTGCCACATTTATAATGGCTAGAATGTGGAAGTGAAAGACATGTTCATTAACTGAAGAACCAATAAGGAAAAAAGTTGCACATCTACATGGTGGAGTACTTCTCATATGTAAAGAAACTCATGTTTTATTACCATTTATTTAACCTATCATTCCAACAAACTGAAACTGAAACATAGAGATTTCAGTGGAAAGCCTTTAAGCTTGATAACATAATGACAAACATTCTTTGCAGCATAATGTATAATGTACCAGCCAAGTAAATTTTAAATGGCTCATTTAATTATTACATTTACATATGAGGCAATATGCAGCTATCAATAAGAATTATCTGAACTGTAACAGTTGACTTTTGGAGGATTAGATGAAGTATTTTTAAGAAAAATGAAACATGCAGAAAAAAGTGTAAAAGTTGTTTTTGATGAAATAATGACTATTATCACAATAACCTATAGATAATTGTAGATAAGACATAAAATTTAGTGATTGTGAAATCATGAAATAATGGATAATTCTTTGAAATAAGGAAAGAATATGAAATTGTAGCAGAGTAGACAGTGTACAGAACAATTTATATCATACTTTGCTAATGTGTTCTTGGAGTTTATTTTACCTACAGCAAGGAGGATGCACTTCATGCTCTTAAGAATGACACAAACCCCGTATTTGACCACTTCCCCTTGGTGGAGAGATCTGGTGGCACTCAGAGAAATGATAAGTAGGCTACCAGGATGAGACTTGATAGCCTGTGACCATATAGTGGAGGAGTAAGTCCCCTTCTGTCACAGACATCGGTGAGCGGAATAGGGCAAAAGCGGGAGGGAGGGAGGAATGGGAGGATACAAGGGATAGCATAACAATTGAGATGTAATCTGAATAAATTAATTACATAATAAAAAGGAAGCATTTAATTATTTAACATTACACATAATTTGCTTTCCATGTGAATTTATTCAAACAGTACCAACAGGAAAAATCAATAGTTAAATTCCTAAAATCTGTCACTCCCCCCCCCCTCACAGATAATGTAACACTCATGTTTGCTCCAGTGTCTATTGCCATCCTAGCTGCTTAAGGGTGTCACTTGTTACACAATAAGAAACTGTGCATGGGTTTCAATTTCTTTATAAATTTTCGTTGTACTTGAAAAGGGAGTTTTTCATACAGTATAGTTCTTTTATATGGAAGTAGATTCTTCTCTCATATGATATATTCAAGCACAGTTTCCCTTCCTCCCTCCTGCCACCCCTCCACAACTTTCTCCCCCACCCCTGTCTACTTCTAATCCATCCCCCTAGAGAAAACAACCAAGAACAACTCAACAAAATACAAGAAAACATGGGAAAGTATATTCTGTCTCTAGTTTCACTTCACCAAACTTCTTCCAGATCCTTCCTATTCACCGAAATTCACATGCTTTCTTGCCTCTGTCATTAGAAAACAAACCGACATCAGAAAAATTAAAATAAAATAGAAACAAACCAACCTGAATAGAAAAAATGGAAGAAAAATATAGCCAAAGGGGGAAAAACGAGAAATATATATTTTTATTTTTCAAGATGAAATAAAATTATATTGCAAGAAATCCTGAACATATTAATATTAGAGAAGTTTGAAACATATTATGCACTTGTGGTGTTTGCTTTATGTGTGATAACATTTCACTTTTAAACAGAGTTAAACAACAAAGTGGAAAGGATATTTGTAATGTCTTGCATTCTTGGCATTTTATTAGTCCATAAAGAAGGCAAATGTTTCATAAATAATAGCAACCATTGTGGGCCAGATGAAAGGGAATATGTTCTCCTGAATGTTATGCCAATATAGACAAAGTGAAAAGTTCTCATCTGGGAACAAGCGCTATGCCCTTATAACTTAGATCCAGGTACAGCACTATGAAATGACTCCAGGTTAGAAGCAAGCCTGGTTATGTTGACTCCTCAGCAGAAGTTGATCTAGTAGAGAGTTTTGCTTGAGGGGTTCATCAGGACTCTCACCTTTTATAACCCAATGTGTTCAACATTTCCATCAGCAAAAATACTAAAATTAAACTCAAATGACATCGTCCACAAAGAATTAATAAGAAAAACATTCAAGTTGATTGAAAATGGTCATTAGTCATTTCTACTCTACAGTGCTATTAAACAGGCCTTGGCAGAGAAGACACAGTGCGTCTGCACATTTCATGAAATGGTGTGACAGTTGGCACAGACAGGAAACCTCGGTCTGCCACTCTTTCACAAAACCAAGTTTGATAACTTTGAGAAAATTAATGTTTCTTATCATGCATCTTCTCTTTCCTCTAAGCATAACCCAGATTCTTTTGTATAGTTCTGGATTGCTTTTCTTTCCTAAAATTTACTAATCAAGCCCTTTCACAGCAGCATCTTGTTTTAAACAATATGTCATCAATTTCATAACAACCACCCCTACCCCTCCCCACGCACACATACGCACACACACACTCACAGGACTTAATCTCTAAATGCTAGTCATATTCCCTTTAGGGAAGTGGCTTTGTGTGTTCAGGCCTTTGCTATGCTTCTTACACATTGCTGTGGACTGAGGATGGTCCCTCCAGCTTTGTCAACAACCCTGTTATGGATGGCAAAAATACATTAACTTGTGCGATACTATTTAGTTATTCATTACAAACTGACTGTAGATTTTGTGCCACTGTGGACCCTTTGTTGAGTGTACATGCTCGTAACTTTAGACTGTAAATAGTTCTCAGAATTGAAGTGTGGAGGAAGTTATGTTTACCAGTTTTGAGCTGCTTTTATTTTTAAGATAGTCGTAGGTGTTGCATGAAATGTAGCTGACCTGCCAGGTTCCATCTTCAGTGGCTTTAGAATAGTTTTTGTCCCTGATGACACTTAATGGTGTTGAGTTTTTAAAAATGTACGTTAAGTATAGATTTAAAAAAATTACATCAGATTTAGTTCTCCTTGATTGATGCTGTTTTGGTCTACCATGGGTACTTTGTCTGGAAGCATTATCAAACCTAAAATTCTATCTACATTGAAAGAATCATAATAAATTTGGGGGTCTAAATTGAAAACATGATACATAAGAAAAAGTGGTAGTTGGGAACAAAGGCAGTTCTTAAAAGCTTCAAAGAAGAAGAAAATAAACAAGGAATGTATTTTAAAAATACCGAATAGCCACATGTCAAACATTAAGAAAGGAAAAACAAAATTAAATTTTTGTGGGATTTAGCTTCACTGTGCTCAGATATATGACCAAAAAGAGAAGATTTTGCTAAGAAACTGGACAAATTCACTATGAAAAAAACTCACACAATCACCATTTCTCTTTGAAAACTTTACCATGAAGAGAAGAAAGTAATATGTTGGAGGATTTGATGTTCCTGGTAGGGAACATAGGTTTTTGTTTTGTTTTGTTTTGTTTTGAGGCATTGATATTTTTAATGTGACAATTTGGGGAACATCATCGTACAAATGTCCAGGACATTCTGCTTGCCATTTAAACCAGAATTTTGGGCAACATTCTGAAGCAATGGCATACACAGGGGTGTATGTAACAAAAGTACATTTCAATTTAAGTGAGAATGAACAAATGGAAAAGAATTGGCTCTAAGACATAGATAATAATTGCAAAATAAAGATTAAGAATGTCAAAGAATGTTCGATGACAACTCAGGTGAGGCCATACTTCACACAACCAAGGGACACCTCCATAGTATAACTTTAGGAAAAAAGAGACACTTTATAATACACATCTTTTGTTTCTTGTAGAGAAAGAAGTGACAGCTTGCATCTGATATAAACGTCTATTTTTATCAGTGAAGCATAGGAAAAGTAATATTCTGAGTACAAAGAGATATGAGAAGGGCCAAAGGTTTGGATAGCAAACCCACTAGAAAACACAATCTCTCTGGGAAATGCGAAGGTTCCTTATGTCCCTGGAAATGTTAAAACATGAGAATAAAACCCTCCGAAGTGTGATTTTTTTTTAAAGAAATTCCCTTCTCTCTGCTTGTCTTTTAATCGTAGGTTGAGCAGAGTTCTGATGTGGCTCACAGTGGATGGCTTTACCTTGAAGTACGTGATAAATTGTATATAGATTCATGAAGAGATTTTTGGAAAGATTATCCTCAAGGCATACTAATTTCTTAGGATAATGACAGGAGTTCAGATGAAAGTATGAACTATAGACTCCTAAATCTTTGTTAATCAATGACCAAAGACTAAGTATTTTAGAGGCTGCTACAATGGGGCTGGGGTGAGGAAGGAGTGTTAGATTAGTTTTAGAAAGTCATGAGTAAGACCTGTCAAGTTAAGAGTACATGCAGGTATAAATGACATTGTAGAGCTGGTAACAACTCTTGCTACTATATCTTCTTGGGATGGTAGAGGAAAGAACAAAGAGAGGGAAGGAAAGGAGCAAATGATAGGCTATGAGAGAGGAGAAGAGAGTAAAGGATGAGGGGTGGGAGAGAAAAAGATGCAGAGAGAGAGAGATGCAGAGAGAGAGAGAGACAGAGACAGAGACAGAGACAGAGAGAGATGCAGAGAGAGAGATGCAGAGAGAGAGAGAGATGCAGAGAGAGAGAGATGCAGAGAGAGAGAGATATGCAGAGACAGGGTAAAGCATATAATAATAAAAATTTTAAATTAAAGATTTAGCATTAAGAGATCTGAAACTTCTAACTCTGAAATCTTTAGCATCAATATACAGTGCTTTTGCCAGCTAAGCCACCTTGCTGTAGAGTCCTCAATTTAAAAATGTTATTAAATTTTAACTTTTTAGAGGCACAATTGGCCTTCTTGATTTGAGGTTCCTAAACGTTCAGTCTTTAAAGATGGATTTCTGGGTAATTAAGCAACAATGCTTTCCATTAAAATAGTAATTTATTTATCACTGAAAAAAGTATAAATATACTCATTATGATTTTTCTTATAATACATAAAAGTAAGTTTCATAAGCAAATAATTGTATTTTGTAAACTGTCTTGGATATGACATGCTAGCCATACAGCTTGATATAAATAAATTCAGTTCTGAGTACCTGCTTTCCCACATCTGAATATTTCTTTCAGTTTTGGATCATATCACCCTCTTTCTTAGCCTGTTCTTTAGAAATGTAGGTTTTTCTCAAGAGGATAATCCTGTTTAGCAGTTGTCAGCTTATTAGTGTACAGTCAAGTACTACGCATTTAAAAAGATCATTGTTATACAGAAAAGCCAAAAGCAATATCCTTGCTTCTTACTTAGTATAATTATAAGCTAAAAGCTGTACTTAAATTTTGGTCTAAACTGCTTGAGTAATTCTTCTATATTTCCTCAGGTTCTTATATTTTGATGTAAACTTGAAATTTACCTTGCTCGTTCATCCCGATATTATACTCTAGAGAGGGGCAAGTATTGGCAAACCATTATCAAAGTAACTTAGTATGAGGTTAAGGTTGGATTCATTTCTTTATGTGGTTACCCACATAAAGAAGGGAGGATATTGAATTAAGATACACAGTAAGTCAGGAAGGTGCTGATGAAGGCCTACGCATTGTAGATGGGGACTACACTGACTCTAACTCAGATTATCCTTACATCCATTGAACCGAGGAAAACAATATTTTGCACAACTGTCGATCTGCTAGATTATTTTCTAGCTTGTGTTGCTTTACTGGTCTGTGCAGCTTGCATGCTGAGATTATTCCCAGTAAAAGTTCATATTTTTCACTGGCTCATCTCTAGAGGATAATCAAATCATATGAGTTTTAGAAGGCTATGTTTCAAGTATAACCAAATTTTACTTGTGAAAGAGCCATGACTTTGTTCATCAGCATCTGTGAAACACCTTTAGCAAATGGTAACACACAATGCAATGCACAGCAAGGAAATTCCCTTTTCAATTTGCTTTACTCTATATAACTTGTGTGGAATAGTAAAAATTATATATATATATGTATGTATGTATGTATGTATGTATGTATGTATGTATGTATATTCATCAGCCTGTGGAAAAAAGTTCAGTTTGGTCATAGGACACATTTTGAAGAGTCATACATTGGAAATAATGTAACATGGGCACGATTTCTGGAAAGTGACTAGCCAACCCACTGAGTAGTCAGCCTCAAGCATAACATAAGATGATATAGGCACACTTTGGAGTACCTTTTCCATTTCAAAATGACCTCTTATCGCTCCAGAGATTAAGTGTTGTACTATGTGACACTGTCACTTTGGTCACAATTAATCAGGGAGAGACAGGCTGCTGCATCCTGCTGGGTCAATCTAGCTGTTTCTCTAGAGATTTCTGGATTGGGATTCATAGAATAGACACTCTGGGACTCACTGCACGTAGTTGAAATTATAAACTGTAAAGTCAGGAACTGTGGGTTGCCCATCCACAACCATGACTTTTGACAGAGTGGTGCTCACTAATATCTAAACACCAAGATGGACATTGGCGGGAGTTGGGGGTGGCAACTACAAGGGAATCAAAATGCACCTTCGTTGTTTAATTCCTTTATCCAGCTCCATGAAATTAACAGTAGTAACTCTATTTTTCAACCTTAATAAATTCCTCCAACTTCTGTTTAAATGAACTGCATGGTATTTTTAAAATATCACATGGAATCTTCAATGGATGGCACATGTCGTGTCACCAGCCTGTCAGGAGGACTGTTTTCAGCACACGTGTCCCACTGCCTTAAACAGAATGAGTGTTCACACTGCATATCCAGGAAAGGCAAGGAAAATAACAACTCAGTGGGTGTTCTTGGAAATCTTAGCAAAATATGCTGTATTCAGTTTTAACATTTTCTAGCCAAATAAGCTATCTATTCATTATTGATTCTGTCTCTATCTACCCATATAGCTTTCAGAAAGACATCTTGCCAGAGAGTTCCTGGATAAATTTCATTAAAAAGATAAGCAACAATTAAAAAATAATTAAAGAGATAGCTCTTTAAAATTTCACTTACTTGATAGCATTTATGAAGAGTTTCTTATTTTTATTTTTATTTTTTTATTTTTTAGTTTTTACTTAGGCTACTTGTGTGTGAAGAAATAGTTTAAAATATCCTTAAATATTCTTATTGATGTTTTTATGGACATGCCGTTGCCCAGACAAAAGGGAGGACTAATGGATATACAAAAGCAGAATCAGTTATGACAGATATTATTATCATCAATGTATTATTGGTAATCATGGAAGAACGATGGGTGGTTACTGTAGCAGGAATAGCACTATGAACATTGTTTAACATGTGCATATCTGGTGTTAATTAGACAGCTACCAATTTATTTTTCCCATTATTTTTCAGAGTACTATGACAACTGGTATTACTATTTTGCAGATGAAAAAACATAGTGGTATTAATGATAACTTATAGAGATGTTTCAGATTTAATTATGTATTTAAATAGTATGTTGATAAAGGGATCTGAATATGTGTGACCCACCCTTTAACTTTGACTCAGATTCAAGAAGCATTTCTCTTTCTTTTGAGGCTTTCCCCTGCCGTATTGATCCTCTTGGAAGCATGCCACCTCAATATTCTTAAGTATTTAATAAAGATCATGCAAAAGCCATCAGTACAACCTCAGTACTAATGAGGAAGATCTAATTTGTCTCAGTACCAGCAAACTAAATATTATTGCCTAAGGCACAGAGGGCCTATAGTCCTTAACATTTTCTTTTCATTTTTCAAGAAATTCCTTTCTTCCTGATGTTAATTTTCTTTTCAAGGTATGACATCCTCTGATAGTTGAAAATGAATGACAATTTTTTCCAACTTTAGCATGACTAGGTTGTTAAGATTATAAATGTGCATTCGCAGACACTTGAACATTGTTCACAAATTGGATTTCTGAAGTGTTGGCAATATTCTCTTTGAGGGATTAATCTCCCCTTCAATAGAGATGGGGAGGAGGAGCCAGCCAATGCAATAGTCCACAGACTTTATCACACTTGGTTTTAAAACTCAAGACCCTGATTTATCTGTGGAGCAATTTTTCAACCTTGTATCTTATATTTCTGCTTTGCCAGCCAGGTCACACACTCCCAGTACATAACCAACATTTGGTTTATGAATTCTCAATGTTTTCATCCTTATTTTCATGTCGGTCCATCTTATTTCAAGGATTTGAAGACAAGAACCTGAGTATAAATATTTTACTTCACTTATCTTTACCTTGTAAAATCCAGGGATAAGTAGAAAAAAGTTGTAAGTTTGACAGCAACTTAATCAAAGGTAAAAACATCTATCTGTGTCTTCATTTTCAACGGGAAATGTCATCTTTTTCAGAGAAGAGGTTTCAGCTTTATACTCAGGGAGGAGGTTAGAGCACCATTTGTTCTTTGTGAGACCTAGAAAGTCTTTTGAGAGTACAAATCATATGACTGCTTCTAATATCTAAAGGGATTTCCTGAAGCACATAGAACCCAGGCTGTGATAACAGGGTTTGCCATGAACTGGCAGGTTATTCATACGACTTCTTTTTTCAAATATATTTTATTAATTTATTCATATTACATCTCAATGGTTATTCCATCCCTTGTATCCTCCCATTCCTCCCTCCCTCCCATTTTTCCCATTACTCTCTTCCTCTATGACTGTGACTGAGGGGGACCTCCTCCCCCTGTTTATGCTCATAGGGTATCAAGTCTCTTATTGGTAACCTGCTATCCTTCCTCTGAGTGCCACCAAGCCTCCACATCCAGTGGACATTATTTGCAGATGATATGATAGTATATATAAGTGACCCCCAAAATGCCACCAGAGAACTCCCACAGCTGATAAACACCTTCAGCAAATTGGCTGGATACAAAATTAACTAAAAAAGTCAGTAGCCTTCCTATATACAAATGACAATCATGCAGAGGAAGAAATTAGGAAAAGTACACCCTTCACGTTAGCCACAAGCAATATAAAACATTTAGGAGTTACTCTAACCAAGCAAGTGAAGGACTTGTTTGAAAAAAATTTCAAAACTCTGAAGAAAGAGATTGAAGATGACATCAGAAGATGGAATGATCTTCCTTGCTCTTGGATCGGGAGAATTAACATAGTAAAATTGGCCATCTTATCAAAAGCAATTTACAGATTCAATGCAATCCCTGTCGTATGACTTCTTTTCTTCCACTACTGCTGTTCTCTAAAACCACACAGTAGCGATCTATAACAAAAGATGCTATGGTAGAGTACGGAGGGAAGGGTGAGAGGGGGAAACGAGAGAAGTTCATTGTAATCTCAAGAAGACATTTCTAAAGCACATGTTCATTGAGTTTTGTTTGTTTCCATGTATAGATAATTAACTCAATTTCATCCTCTAAGAAGTGATAGCAGAAGTCCTCAGAATACAAAAGCACACATTTCAGAAGAACACTTTTTAATTATTGAAAAATAATTGAACTCTCACATATGTGTAATATTTCAATATTTCAAAGAGATATAGACACCTCAAAAAAATTTTGTAGTTGTATAAGAAAAAAAGAAAATTTTAATTGTTGCAAATTAATGCTTCATCTTCAAGGAATATTTACATGTTATAAAATAAAACATTAGTATGTAACTAATATAATGTATCGGCAATAGCAAATATCACCCTAATAGTTTAGGGTAATATTTTCAAAGAATAAATTAAATGATTGGATATAAGTAAGCTTCTTAATTATTTTCTAAACTAAACCTCATCTGTGTAGGTTTAAAATCTATCTTAAATTTAAAAAATCCTCAAAAGTACCAAAAGTGCTGGGTTATATAATTAATGTAAGCATTATAACCTGACAAATTAGAGTTTGATGTATAGATTTTACCTCATAATTAATATATATATCTACTTTTCATATATATAAAATCTATCTACTTGTACAATCACATATATATATATCTGCCTTCACATATATTTGTAACATATATATGCATATGTATAGATGTATACATAAAATACAATAATATTATATTATATGCATTATCTTTTTTTATGCATTTCATTTCATTTATTGTTCCTTTAGTGAGCATTTTCAATCATTAGTGTTATTAGAAATATATTTTTTTTACCTTGTAGATTTACAGAATTTGGTCATTACCCATTGCTCATCTTTTAATTCAATTTCTTTACATTTGTAAATTACCTAAGATAATTTGTCACAATTCAAACTTCTATAACAAATAACTATTTCAAAATAGTTTTCATGATGCAGGATTGAAATAAGATTTATTAATTTTTAAGACTTTCATTGAGGGGCTGGAGAGATGGCTCAGAAGTTAGGAGCACTGACTGCTCTTCCAAAGGTCATGAGTTCAATTCCCAGCAACCACATGTTGGCTCACAACCATCTCTAACAAGATCTGTATCCGTAATAAATAAATAAATCTTTTAAAAAAGACTTTAATTGGATATTAAAATATATTTTAGAAAAATGTGAAAGGATCCAAAGCTGCATTAGTATTTCTTCAGTTTTAGTAAGACTTTGAATCACAAAAGACTCAATTTTTTAGTGAGAATTTTATATGGAGACTATAGTTTTATAACATTTATCAAGTGTTCTGAAACCTTACTTAGTAGAAAATATTAGGAACATGGAGCTCTTTTCAGCAGATTCACTCCTTGGCATAACTTCAATTTATCTCTTAGGGTGATTGGCCTTCACTTATCTGTTCTCGGTGTAATACTTTATTATTAAATCTAAGTTTTTGGGTGGTGATGATGATGATGATTATTCTTATAGCTATGTTTATGTACAACACACACACACACAAATGCGTACACTCATATATCAATGAGCATAGTATCAAAGTGCCTTCTAAATTTTTATCGCTCCACTGATAAGTTATTACAGCTATCATATTTCATCAGAACATATATGTACATGTACATGTGCACATATATGTATATGTATATATGTGTATATGTGTACATATATATGTATATATATGCATAAAATTTGTTAGAAAAATAGATATTCCTGGAGCCTGTGAGCCCCTCAAGTATAGTATTTGGCCAGATTAATCAAATCATTTCCTGTGCATAAGAATCAGAAATGTCAGTTGCCCCATAACATCCATGCCATTCTGTAACCATGTACATATCTTATAATGAGAATTGCCCACCAAAACTTGATCGTAAGCAAGAAGAGACTTGGTACCCTATGAGCATATACAGGGGGAGGAAATCCCCCTCAGGAACAGTCATAGGGGAGGGGAATAAGGGGAAAATGGGAGGGAGGGAGGAATGGGAGGATACAAGGGATGGGATAACCATAGAGATGTAACAAGAATAAATTAATAAAAAAATTTTTTAAAGCCTTATTACTGAAGACACCAAACTATTTGTCAAAGGACATAGAGAAATGAAGTTGGTACTGATGAGCGAGCTCGCACTTTGCTGGCCAGCTTCCATTTTGTGAGGGAATAGGTGCTATGTGGAATACAAGACAAGAGAACGTATCAACAATATGATCTATCTGAAAAGCATGTGGAATAATAATTGTGGATGTAGAAAATTCCATTTAGTTTAATCAGGGTCTTCTGGGTGATTCTGTGTAAACTGTCTGATCCTAGGCTCGAATTGATGATGCCATTTAAAGCCAAGGGGAGCCAGTTGAGGGTACACAATTTAAGGTAGTGATTGGCTCTTTACCTTAATAATAACCATGGGTCAGCAGTGAGGAGTCCTTTATCCTAAGCCAAAGGATGTATTCTAGAGTTGGTACTCAAAAACTGCTAAAATCCCACTATGGGGAATGTGTCTGAAGTTTATACTTACTTGTGTTGTTTAGTGTATTTAAAAACATATTGAACCACCTTATATAGGTGCATGTTTTCAGAGGGAGAGAAAAATCTTTCAGTCATGATCAAAGAAGCCCCATTTTCCCATGAATTGTAATGGAATTGGAGTGCTGAGAATAAGTGAGTGTTGATTGCCCTTCCCCAAAAAAAGACATCTACAGCTTCTACAGGGCCTAATGAATATTGTGAATGAGTAAATGGAAATATTTCAAGAGCCAGAAGAAGGCTTGAATAATGCCATTTTCTTGGCAATAAATGGTCGTTTCTGATAGATTATCTTCACTGATGAAATGATCCAATTCAAGCCAAATTAGATTATATAAATTTAGGTTTATTGGGGGCAGTCCTGAGGTGGGCTCACTGGTCCCAAGGACCAGGGCCATGGAAGTCACCACGCAGAGGGAGACAGAAAACTGTGTGTGTGTGCGTGTGTGTGGTGGGGAGGTGCAGAGAGAGAAAGCACGCATTCAGACAAAGAAGGGGGAAAATGCAGAGAAGAAGAGCGGGGCCAAAATATCTGGATTATACAAGGAAGAACTTCTGGGGGAGGATCCTAGGCCCTGGGCTGGGACATTCAGGCCTGAGGGCAAGCTATGTTATCCATGCCTTGGAGCTGGTAGGGACTGAAGGATGCTGGGAGAACCTGGAGGTCAGGTTGATTTGGGTTAAATGGACACCTTGGCTGCTTATTTCAGGCCTGAATTCCAACATCCTAGCATTTTCTTGATAATAAATGAGTAAGGGGTGACTACTTTCAGCTGACATTGGGGTATCATTATGTGGGAGGTGGTTGTCGAAAAACTAGAATGGGGCCAAGTCTGGGAAGAGTTTGCTGTTTTACTTGCTGGTTATGGGACCATCGAGGACTACCCACTTTTGAAACTGTCTTGGATGCAAATTTTGTAGAAATACTCAGACCTGACAATATGCTGGAACTGATTAAAGTTAAGGACTTTAGGAAGAAAAAAATATTTCTTGAGTATATTTTTGAAACTTTTAGGTCCATGGTCTTGGTAGATGGAGGAGGGGAGGGGTCCCAAGATGAAGGAAATGGAATAGATTCCTTCCCTCAGGAATACAAATGTAGAGAAGGAAACAGGCTCTTGATTGACAGTAGTTACCTGTAGCCCATTTGACCTGTGAGAGGTGGATTCCCTGAATCTTACAAGAATCTTTTTAAGTACACAAAAAGAAAATTATATATGTTAGTATTAACACTAATTTAAAATCTGTACTAAAAGCCACATTGTAGAGAAGGCAGCACTTTATGCTTTGTGTCATAGTAGAAGCTGGGAAACAATTTAAAATCTTGCTTTCATGATTATGAAGTAGATTTTATAGTGGAGTTAGACTAAAATGTTTTCAGAACTCCATTGATTAATGTAAAATCTTTGAACAGTCTTAATAAAATGGAAACATAGTAAGAGAAAGAAATCTGAAGCATTTTCACTCCTTTTATGTACCTTAAACCACTTTCTAATCACCATTGAAGATTTAGTCCTCCAACCTTCATAACTCACCTTTATCAACTTTAAAACACTTTCTTAGAACCTCAAACAGTTTCTTAGGTACTCATAACTTGAGCCTTTGTGGCCTCAGGCCTTACATAAACTTTACAAATTATCCAAGATTATTTATCATGGTGGTTGATTACTGGGAGTAGTCACTATAAAGTGAGTTCCTTTAGATAAAGGAAGTGGTAAAAAGTTACTTCTTTCATTAGTCTAGTCTTCAAACTTGTCAGAGACCTGAGAAGGATAAATTATAGCAGGAAGTAGAATCTAAGTGGCCTGTGTATCAACTAAAACCACAGAGACTTACACATTGCCTAGACGGCCACCCTACCTTGCTCATGTGGTGTGGACGTCTTCATTGGGGCCACAGGTCCCAGCATAGTGTCAGCCTTTGGTTGTCAGGCTCTGACAGAATTTTCTCTGAAGCAGGAACTTGGAAGGGTGTCCTGTCTTTGTCTAGGCAAAGTAAAGCAGTTAGTTTAGCAGTGTCTGCCAGTCCACAGTATCGGCAAGGTCCTGGTAGCAGAAGAGGCATTGAGTCAGTCTTGCCCAGTTGTTTAGTGTACCACAATCCAGGTGGAGCCCTTTCTCTTGTGCCTATATTTTCTTGGAGACACTGGGAGAGGGGTTACTATTAGGATTTGGTATATTCTCTGACTCTCATGGTAAGTTTCAACATCTTGAATGCAATATGTAGTAGGTCTCTGAGGTGCCTGAGGACCATCTACCTATCTAAATTATATTTGAATAGACAACTTTGTTTCTAGTTACCTGTTCTGGGCTTAACTTTGAAAACATATGCAGGAGGCTATGTAAGGCTAATTCCTGTTAGGTTTGAGCCTAAAACAAAACAAAAGCAAAACAAATTATGATTAAGAACTTAATTTCTTTTAATATCAAAATAACAGATACAGCTCATAGAGAGGCTGGAAACATTGTTGATTCTATTATATTGCGCCATTATAGGCCATTGCAGTTTTCTGTACAGTTTTCTGTTTATCCAAATAGCTACAGCTTAAAAGACAGAGAAGTCTCATGAATGCATGTAGGTACAGTTTAGATACCTCAATTAAGTAAATCCAGTGGTCCAAGAGCCCAAAGGCAAATTCTGAGCCTAGGCAACTGGCATCAGGAGATTGAAACAGAATTTATTCACACATTCAAGAAGAGTAAAAACAAGCCATGCAGTGGGTACTTAACACTCATACATTTAAAACAGACAAAATCTTTTATTTCTTCCACCTGTACTTTTAAGGGAAGAGTGCCTTGTTACTTGTTCAGTAGTCTTCTTTTTGGCGGGAGGGCATAGTGGTTTTGTATTGGCAGCAGACACTAGGTGAGAAGGTGCTGTTGGCCCTTAGTTAAGATGGTGGTGAAGCTATGACTTTTCCATAACAAAGATGGTTGCTAGCCCTGTGGCTATCCTCAATCAAGATGGCATTGAACCATCTTTAGCTGGTCCCAAGGAATGGAGCCAGGGGATTCTCTATGCAGAGGAAAACGGAAAAGCAGGCGGGGAGGAAGAGAGAGAAAACACACATGTAGAAAGAGAGGAGAGAGGAAATTCAGAGAGAGAGAGAGAGAGAGAGAGAGAGAGAGAGAGAGAGAGAGAGAGAGGAGGGAAACAAAATGTCCGCTTTGGGGGCAGGGTCAGAATCCCAGCCCTTGGGCTGGAAACTTCAGGGCAGAGGGTGGGGTATGGTAGCCATTCTCTGTAACAAGTAGGGACTGAGGGATGCTGGGAGAACCTGGAGGCCAGGCCCTGTTTTGTTAAATGGACACCTCAGCTGCTTGTCCTAGATCTGAATGTAACAATTTCTGTTACAAAGTCTCAACAACTAGGGATAGCTACATGAGATCCATCTTTTTCTTGAAATATTTTAATAAATATTTAAATACATAGTTATGTAAATAATTGTACTTGTTATAGCTCATGGGAACAACATATACCTGGTGGCAACTTCTGTGAAGTGTAACTCAGCAGAACAGAGGCTCGATCCTGTATTCCTGTCTAACCCTGAGGGAATCACTGTTGCTCTATAAACCTTAATTTGAGTACTGGTCTGAACTAGGGTTGTATCCTTAATTTTACCCATTACAATTACTTTATCCTACAATTCATTTTGGCTTTTTTTTCCAGTAAAACTTTAGTTTATTGAATATATTTTATGATGTTTTTTGACCTCTCCCAGACCTTTGCCACCTCCCTAACCACTCAACATCCTGTTCTTTTTCTCAGAAAGAAACTCACACACACACACACACACACACACACACACACACACACACACACAAGAAATAAAAACAAACATAAAATCAATAATCAAAAAAAAGTATACAAAAAACAGAGTCCATTTTGTCTTAGCTATCCACTCCTGAGGACAAGGCCTGCTTCAAGTCTCTCAATTTCTGGTTGTAGCAGTTTGAAAGAAATCAGTCCCATAACGTCTTACAGAGAGCCACAGTTAGATGGTGTGTCCTGGTTGGAGTAGTTGTGGCTTTGTTGGAGGAAGTTAAGTCCCAGTCCCGTCCTGATGCCAGATGCAGAACTCTCAGGTACCTCTCAGCACCATGTCTGCCTACATGACACCATGCTTCTGGCTATGATGATGATGGACTAAATCTCTGAACTGCAAATCCAGCCCAAATTAAATGTTTTCCTCTACACGACTGTTTGTGGTCATGGTGTCTCTTTACAACAATAAAACCTTAACTAGGACAGAAGTTGGTACCATGAACAGGGTATTGCTGTGATAGGCCTGACTATGCTCTGTTTGGAGGAATGTGGACTTTGGATTAGAAAAGCTGTGGACATGCAGAAGGGCAAACAGAATAGACACTGGAAGCAGGTGAAGAGAAGAAACAGGAAGTGAGCCTACCACAGAGGTCTCCTGAAAGACTCCACCCAGCAGAAGATCCAAGCAGATGCTGAGTTACACAGCCAAACTCTGCAGTGGAGCACAGGGAGTCTTATGGAAGAGTTGGGGAATAGAGGGACCTGGAGGGGTCAGGAGCTCCACAAGGAGACCTATGGAGCCAATAAATCTGGATGGAGGAGGGGAGTGCTGTACAGACTGGTATACCAACCAAGGACCATGCATGGTGTGGACATAGACTCTCTACTCAGATCTAATAGACAGGCAGCACAGTCTCCTCGTGGGTCCCATAATACAGGGAGCAGGGACTACTTCTGACATGGACTCTGGCCCCTGCATGTTGATGTATGCTTTGAACTTTTTCAAGCCTAATTTATTTGGGGTTCTTTATTACTTATATCTCCTTTCAACCTACCTAGCCTACATAGGAGAGAAAAGAGGTTAGTGGGAACTGGAGAAGTAAACGTTTTTCAACTCAGCTTCTTGGAGTGATTCCACTCTTTGTCCTATTAAACAGCAAACCAGAAATTACTCAAAGGTGACAGCAATGGCAGCAGCTGGAACCTGGAGCAGCATGTGGAACCACTAAGTGTTCTCTGGAGCAGTTCTCAGTTATCTCTACAAGTGTCTTGAAGTGGAGCTATGAACAGCCAAGACTAAAAAGCCAAAAACGCCAAGCTTCTTGTCTTGGGACACATGCCCACACACACAGACACACACACAGACACACACACACACACACACACACAGACACACACACACACACACACACACACACACACACACACACACACACACACACACACACAAACACATCCTCCCAGAGTCCTTATCAAGATATTTATCAGTTGGCAAAGACCATGACTCCAGGACAAACATCACTTGTTCTCTCACAAGTCTGTTTCCAGTGGACAAGCAAACCCCCGCCCCCAACTAGTCTGTTTCATATTCCCACACTTGGGATCAAAACAAAAACATTTTTACATCCACTACATGTTGATCACGTCCCCCTAGTGAGGTAGCCTTGCCAGACCACAGAGGAAGAAGATACAGGTAGTCCTGATGAGACTTGGTAGGCTGAGGTCAGATATTACCGGAGGAAGGCTGCCCTTTCTTAGGACTAGGAGAGAGAGGGAGAGACTATGAGGGAAGGAGGGTGGGATTGGATAGAATGAGGCTACAATCGGGATGTAAAGTGAACAAATTAAATATAAAAAAATGAAATAAAGAAAAGAAAAGCTGTTGACCACTTTAAGTGGGGGCTTAATAGGCCACACTAGTAGCAAGATGGAAGACAGTGGTGATGAAGATGATTTAAACTGTGGGGGAACTGCTTCAAGACTTTTCAGAGAAGAATCTTAGGATGTGTCTTAGAGTCTGTTATTTTAATATTTTGGTGATGAATGTGGCAGCTTTCTGCCCTTGTCCAAAGGAGGGGGTGGGGGAAGAAAATATTCCTGAGGCTAAATTGAAAAGTTGTAGATTAGCTAGATTGACAGAGAAAATTTCAAAAAAAAAAAAAAAAAAAAAAAAAAAAAAAAGAAAAAGAATACCCTAGCATTGAGCTGTCATGTGGTTATTAGTGTTTCCTTTTATGAGGATCTATAATGAAAATGAGTAAGATGTGCATGGAAAAGTACATAGTTTACAGTTCAAGGAGAAAGGGGAACTACCAGAAAGTGGAATGCAACTAAATACTGTGTTCAAGGAGATAAAAAGATTAATGAAATCCTGAGGCTAAGTGGAATACAGGAATGGGTGACCTAGAGATGTTTCCCATCCAGCTAACCTTCTAATTTGTATAAAGGAAATAAAGCAAACACTTAGAGCTGGGTGTGGTAGTACCCGTTTTTAGTCTCTGAGCTCTAGAAGCAGAGGCAGGTGGATATTTGAGTATAAGACCAGCCTTGTCTACAGGACAGCCAAGCTTGGGCACTGAAGGAAACCAGGAAAAACCAGAATGACCATGAAGATGTAATTGAATGAGGGGCCCATGTTCCAGCCCCAGCAAGTAGTAGAACTGTGTAGACTCAGCCATATGCTTCTGGCTTTAGAGTCAAGGATAGCAGAAAGGTTATGGAATCTACCTCCAAAACTAAGGAAAATCACTGAGACCAGGCATGCGTCACTGGTGTGCTTACATAGACAACTAGTGAGGCCATTGTGTGAAGCTGTGAAGGATAAGTTTGGGTTGACTTAGAGACCCTCAAATGTTGGAAATGCCAAAACTGTGGGATACAGGCAAAAAATAAATAAATAAATAAAAATAAAAAGCTGCTAAGAGTAAGTGGAACCATCCCAAGTGGAAGAAGTGTGTTGCAGTCAACAAAGATAAAAAGAGCTGGAGATCTGAAGAGATCTTTGACATCAGACATGGAGATGCAGACTTTGGAGTTTGCCCAGCTTCTTTTGACCTTGCTTTAGTCCAGTATTTTCTCACTATGCTCCCTTTCAGAATGCTAATGTATATCCTGTGCCATGATATGCTGGCAGTGTGTGGTCTGCTTTTTGATTTTGACTTTATAGAGGATTACAGTTAAGAGATTGCATGAATCTCAGAAAAAACTTTGAACTTTGGACTTTTAAACAAGTTTGAAACTGTACTGGACTATGGGGACTTTTGAAGTTAGGATGAATGCATTTCTAAATTGTGATATGGCTGCAAGTCTATGGGGTCCATAGAATGGAATGTAGTGGTTTGAAAGAAAATGGTCCCCATAGGCTCTTAAGGAGTGACACTATTTGGTGGTATGGCCTTGTTGGAGAAGTTGTAAGCTTATTAGAAGACATGAGTCTCAGACTCTTCCTTATTCCATATGTAGAACTCTCAGCTACCTCCCCAGCACCTGGAGAGGTCTGCTTGCACGTCACCATGCTTCTCGCCATGATAATAATGCACTAAACTTCTGAACTGTAAGCCAGCCCAAACTAAATGCTTTCCTTTATAGGAGTTATCATGGTCATGGCGTCTCTTCACAGTGGATAAAACCCTAAGACTTTGGGCACAGTCCTGCTATAGATCTCTATATTAATTACTGCCTACTATAAGGAATTTGAGGAACACTGAATTTTAAGGTATATTTACTTCACTTTTACATTAAAAAAAAAAAAGCCAACAATTTCATTTTGTTCTTCGACCTAAATGAAAAGTGTGCTAAAGTGTCTAATCTGTCATGTGGTCATGTGATACTAGTTTTGCTTTGCTCTGCAGAGGCATCTTGTGCTGCCTTATTGATTCCCTGAGTTTCTTTCTCTAGAGAGTGCTTTTCAATTCATACCCTTCTCATGAAACCCAGAAACTTTCAATGCTTCATTTTGACACCTTCCTGAGAAGGTATTGAACTAAAAACTCAGCAGCTGAGAGGACTATTTACTATTATAAGTAAGGACTAAGTTCTTTTTATGATATCAACTACTTCCTAAACTTGCAATTTATGTATCATTTTATGTTTCTCTTAGAGGTTTATCATAAAATTACTCATTAATATAGACAATTGTGTAAAATTGAATGTAAATATTTGAGAAAAGTCAAGGAGATTTTAAGCTTTCCACTAGGAAGGGAGTGAGCAGATATTGACTTATTGTTAAATTTCATTTTGTTATTTTTTTAATTGACAGTGACAATTAAATAAGCATATAGAGTATTTAGAATTCAAGAAATCATGTTATACTCTTTTACTACATGTAACTATGAGAATATACTTTCACTAATCACTAAGAATGTATTAAAATACAATTCCTACTCAATTCTAAAAAATTAAAATAATTTCACCTATTATTTAAAATGATTATTTATTAATAATACTTTAAGCTTTACTGTGACCACATATTGCATGCCAATTTTATACAACTGTATATAAAGACATTATTTAACAGTAAAGGATGTGTGTATATATATAATATATATATATATATTACTTAATAGTAAAAATATGTAAAGATTTAATTTTGGAAACTTGTTGTTTCTTATCACATTCTTATTTCATAAAAATATTTCTATGGATTCTCTTCTAAAAGGAGAAAAAAAAAAGAGGATGCGATGGAGTCCACACATTTATATTCCAAACAATTTTCACACACTGAATATTTTTCAATATTTTTAGATGAAGAATATATGACTTCAAAGTTTACATTTTTAATATGTATAGCATGCTAGTGGACCTTTATGATTGAGCTCTGTCAAGAAATGTATTGGAATATTAAAATGTGGCATCTTAAATATTTCTTACCTTTCTCTCCTTCCTTCTTTCCTTCCTTCCTTCTGTCCCCTTTCCCTCTCTTCCATTCTTCTTTCTTCCTTTCTTCTGTACTTTCTTCTTTTCCTCTGTCCTTGCCTCATTTACTCCTTACTTCTGTTTTTCTTTCTTCCTTTCAGCAGAATATTGTAATATCCTGTAGCTGAGGCTGACTCTGACCTACCTATATATAGGTAAATGTGACCTTGAACTTCAGATCCTCCTGTATCTATCTCCAGAGTTCTGAGATTACCAATGTAGGCTATAACTGCTGAGTTTAAGTGGCTCTCCTGATAAAATCCAGAGATTTGAGCATCTAATACAGGAATTCTTATATACCCAAGCTCTGCCTTAGCCCTTCACATATTCTTGGATAGGTTATTCTGACTTTTCTTTGATGGTGTGGGTCTAAATTAACATGCTTTTCCTGCTTTTTCCTTTCCATGATTCCCTTGTTGTATATCAATCTTTTTAAAAAATATTTTAAGTCTTTCATAACTGGCATAGATGAAGCTAAAAATAATTGTGCAATGTTTTAGTTTACCTTTTCAAATTTATTTCTATGGCAGTTTATTTGGGCATGGTCTAGTGTTTTCAGGACAATAAGTATTTTTAAAATTATTTCTTCCTAAAAGACATCAGAATATACAGGATTTAAAAATAAAAATTTTCTAGATTAGAAAACAGATAAATTATACATAAACAATGACATTAAAATTCCTTTATCACATATCTTCTATTGAAATAAAACTGTCAAAAATCTCCCAAAGTCATAGTTATATTTTCCTTGAGATATTACTTATTATTATACCAGCAAAACAAAGAAATATAATATAAAACCAAGCCTTAGGAGTATGATATCAAACTGACTTATCATCAATTCCATGGGCCTGGGAAGTCCAGGGAACAATGTCGTAAAGTTCTAATTTCCCAAAGTAAGAATCTGTACCGTGTTTCCTGTTGCTTCTTTGTTCATAAGCAAAGATAGAAATATATAGCATTTAATGGTATTATGATGCGTTTGTATTGCTATCTAGCATGGACACCCTCAGTGTGAGAGGATGCTTTTAGCCCTGTTACAACTTGATTTGCCTGAGTGGGTTGGTACCCATAGAGGCCCAATGGAGAGTGGGACAGGAAAGAGAGTAAGGAGGTGATTTGAATAAAACAAACAAATATAAAAAAGAAAGTAAGAGAAAAATAAGAAGCTACCACATTATGAAAGGCATGGCTTAAAGAAGACACATAGAAAGAGAAATGTAGATGCAGAAAAGAAGATCCCCCCTGCATGGAGACAGCTCAACAAAACAAGCTGAAGAAGAACAGATTGTTCATGAGACTGGCAGATTGGAATTCTTTGATACTGAAATGGATTGTTGCAGAAGACAGATGGACTGCAGTTATGAAAGATCTTCTCATTAATGGATCTTCATAAGGACATTCGGACTGTTAAGTTTGGGGGATTGATAATTGTTTCTAATATATTCAACTGTGTACAATTTTTAGCATTAACAAAAAATGTAGAGGAAATGTATGCAGCAACATAGTTGTTGTGATCACATCCAAAGGTCTGCGTGATCTGGCTGAAGTAAAGACACACCCTTTGTACACTCCTTTAATCCAGAAACAATAAAGGTGACATTAGTTTTTAGAACGAAGCACCCATGTTTTAAAGTGATAATTAGGAGGTAGACAAAGTGACAAATTAGAAAAAGATTTGACAGAATAGCATACACCCAACTCTCGTGTGAACTGAGAGAAAAGAGGTGACTTAAGAGACAGTATTGCAGAAGGAGGGAGAAAGGAGGCAGGTTTAGCTGTAGAGTTATACAGAGACAGGTTGGAGAACACGGTTGACACAAATGAAGAAAGAACAAGCCAGAGAATGAGAAGGAACCAGAAGATTAGAACAGATTTGCTGAGGTTAGTTTGAGACCAAGCACAGCAGTTCACTCCAAAGCTGAGAGGAGCCAGTTTGAATCAGTCAGGTTGGAGAGGAGTTTGAGCCAGAACAACTGACTTGAACCATTCAGTCTGAGCTCAGAAGGAGCTAGAAAGAGTGAGCTTACTCAGCATCCAACAGTAAGTCTCAGAGGCTGAAAGCATTCTAAGCATACATTAGATGGTACAAAAGCTAGAAGCTTCTATGCCAGGCCTAGGTTAACAGATGGAGGTTACTTTTACAACTAGGAGCAAATGATTCAAATTTGTACATTAAGTGCCTACTAATATCATGTAACTTTAAGATAATGACTCCAATCCAAAATGACACTTGCATGATTTGCCCGGAGACCTAAAGTAGAACAAAACAACACTGGGGGAAAAAAATCAATGAAGTGATTCCTAATGATATTCTGCTGTGGTCCTTGATCAATGCCTTGCCCAGTCATCATCAGAGTGGCTTCCACAGGCAGCAGATAGCAGAGGGTGTAAAGAACCAACATTATGCAGATAAAGAGTCTAAATTGGAGATCTCTGCCAGGTCCCTTGGTGCTCAAGGAACTCCTAGTAAGAGGCAGAGGAAATTCTGTAGCAGTCAGAGGGGAAGGAGGACACCAGGAGAACATGGTTCACCAAATCATCTAAGTAGGGCTCATTTGGCCTGATAGAGACTGAAGTCAAAAGCACAAGGCCTGCATCATCTGCCCCAGACCCAGGCATGTATGTTATAGCTGTTAGCTTGGTGCTTTTGTGGAACTCCTAATAATTAGTATCAGGTATGTCTGTGACTCTTTTGCCTGCTTTTGAACAGCTTTGAGCCCAAACAAAAGAGGAGAACCAGATAGGTAGAGTTCAGAAAGAACCAGAAAGTGTGAGCTTATTCAGCACTGAGTCTCAGAAGCTGAAAACATTCTAGGCCTAGGTTAGTAGCAGGGAATGGAAGCTGATGCCTTTGAGGTAGATTGTACAGAGGCTAGAAACCTCCAGGCCTAGGCCAAGAAACAGATATAGAAATGCTCTGGGCTCAGTCCAAGACATATATCAGTAAAACTTGGGTATGAATCTCAGTTTATCCCATCAACTGAAGAAATAAAGAGAACTTGTCCTTTTTAACTCACTCTGTGTTTATCCTCAAGACACAGGACGAATAGTTAGAAGAGACACAGTTGAGATCTCTTAGAATATCAATGCTGGATTATTGACATGTGAATTAGCAGCACTATTGTAGGGAAGGACAATTAGAACCTCTTATAGTCAGCTTTCTAAGTCAATGTCATAACATGAATCTAAAAATATATAAATAAATAAAGACCCACCACATTTCTGAGTGTTTTACATGATTTATACTATTTTCAAGAGTGTGAATTTGTGTTACAAGAGTGTGATTTGCGTCAACAAAGCCTTGCAAAACAAGATATGCACTAAAGACAGAAGGTAAACCACTGCAATAGGGAAGCCCAAACCGAGTCACTGACATTCGTTTTCACTAAATCAGAGAAAGGAGATTGTTTCCAAGCTGCAACTTGAAAGAATGCAACTGAATGGCTTTAAATAAAAGTTGATCTATAAGACGAGATCATCAGGATTTGCTAACACATTCAGATGTAGAGAACAAACAAACTTCTCAGTTCTCTTGACTTGAAGACAGAAGACAAGTAATTGTACAAGCTGGAAAGGGGTAATAAGCAATGTCTGGCCATGACCCTTCCATAGGAGCCAAGGGTAGTAACTGACACCGTCATTGCCTGAACATGTGTAATGGATGGATGGCCCCATCACAATATCCTTAAGGATACTGCTGTGGGTTATAAATACTGTTATGAGCCAAGCTTTCTAAAACAAGTTCTTTACAATGTACTGGAGTCCATTATCAGTTTTTTTTAAGTACAAATAAATAATTCTGCTCTCTGAATTGATTTTTCTCAGGCAGGCATTAAAAACGTAAAAGTTCAAAGCCTCCCTTAAATGCATCGTCTGTCTAAGGTAGGGCTCCTACTGCTGTCACAAAACAATTTGACAAAAGGTAACATGGGAAGAAAACCATTAATCGATATTTTTACATCTCTCATGTACATTTCATCACTGAGAGAAACCAGAGAAACAACTCAGGGAAGAAACCAGGAGGCAGGAACACAGAGGCGGGAACACAGAGGCAGGAACACAGAAGTGGGAACACACCGGCGGGAACACAGAAGTGGGAACACAGAGGCAGGAACACAAAAGTGGGAACACAGCGGCGGGAATATGGAGGCAGGAAATGAAGCAGTAGTTATGGGGGAAAGGCTACTTACTGGCTTGCTCCTTACAGCCTCTTTTCTTATTCAACCTGGGATCCCTTGCATTAGCGGTGACATCATCCACAGTGAACTGGGCTCTCTCCCACATCAATTATTAATCAAGAAAATGGCCCACTGACTTTTCTACAGAACAAGCTTATGGAAGTATTTTCTCAGGCCCCATTCCCTGATCCCAGATATGTCTTGGTTTGTGTCAAGTTGACAAAAACATAAATAAACAAGAACAACCAGAACATAACCTAAAGCTGTATGAAACTATGGTAGAGCTAGTTAAATCTCCAAGTGCAGGATGTGTCCACAATCATTGTATACTGAGAGCTTTGCACCTCTCACTATTACATTCTCTCTAAACTCATACATTGGCTTGTGCAGAAAATGACTGGATCACAGAAAGTGGTAGCAGAGTGTTCCAAAGTCAGTCAGTTCCAAAGCTGGCATCTATCATATTCGCTGAATCAGTTGGGATTTGGAGGCAAGGTTAGAAATAAGACATTTCCTTACATCTAAATGTAGTTATTTATAGAATTGTTTTTCTTTACTTTTCTCTTCACATATTTTACCGCTGTAGTAACAACCTGCCATGAACTTAATGAGTTACTAAAATAAAATTTATTTTCTAGTAGTAAGAAATTAAGGATATTTTGATTGTATTCTAAATTGAAATAAGGTTTTTTTTTTGGAACCTCATTGAAGTAATATGTGTTTCACATTTGGTATGTAAGCATAATTAAATAATATCATTTGGATAATGATTATCAGTTTTTAACTGGGCTCTATCATGACCCCTATGGCTTGATGTTCATGTCTTCATCAAAAAACTTACCCAGCATATAGACTAGATTTAATGATATTCTTGAGTAAAAAAGTTGAATGTGACAGTATGTCACATTGAAAATCCTGTTATAAGATAGATTTGGTATCACAACTTTTTATTTTGGGTGCTTCCTTCCTAGCCACCATCTGACCTGCAATTTTTTTTTTAACAAAACCAAAACCTCCATATGAAGGCATGTGGACAGTCCTCTGAGAAAGCTGTGTGGAAATACATGAAGTCTTTGGCTGAGGCTGGTGGGGAACTGAGGTAGATTGGAAATCACTCCAGTGAATACAGATGCTTCACAAGTCAAGACAGAGATCATCCTGCTACTTTACATTGATGTTTAACTTAATAATAAATTTTGAGCAGGAAACACTCTTAGCCAAACCAGAGGTAACTCTCTGATCCATTTTACAGATATACAGTAATTTTCTGATAAATCAACAACTCCTTCATCAATAATAATAGTATTTTTCATACTAGTTTATAATACTCAATATCCACATATCCTGTTTTAGAAATACTTCCTTAATTCATCATGTATCCATTCATATTTAGTTAATGTAAAAATTGTCCTTCTTAATTAAATTGTATTTAATAGTATTTTTGTATTTTGACCTTGGTTCTGTAAATAACTGTATGCTTTGGTCATGATAAAAGTTTATTCAGTTGAGTAGTTAAAAAAGTAATCTGATTGAAAAATACCAGAAAAAATAGACAATATTTATAAGCATTGAGAAAAACTAACCAGTAGCCATACTAGACTTTCTCATGTACTCTGGTGCCTCACATCAGGGGAGACCTAGTGGCACTCAGATGAAGGACAGTACGTCACCGAGAAGAGACTTGATACCCTATGAGCATATACAGAGGGAGGTAATCCCTCTGAGGAACAGTCATAGGGGAGGGGAATAAGGGGAAAATGGGAGGGAGGGGAGAATGGGAGGATACAAGGGATGGGATAACCATAGAGATGTAACAAGAATAAATTAATAAAAAATAATAATAAAAAAATAAAATAAAAATAAAAATATACTATCTCTTCAAAAGATAAAATTCCTTAGAAATTATATAACATTTTTTCTGGTTATATGTCCTAAGTAGGGCATTTTTGCAAGTTGTTTTACAAAAGCTAGAGTAACTATGATCCAGTCTACTGAGGTCTTTACCTTGTAATAAAATATAGCTGCCCAATATACAGAATAGTAAATTTCACAATAGCTATTTGATAGCAAGAGCTAGGAGAAAACAAAAACTAGAAAAGTGGGGTTGTATAAAGTCAAAGCTGAAATTAAAAAAATAAAACAACAACACACATGTATACATACAAAAACAAATAAACAAACAAACAAAAAAAACCCAAAGACAGTTACTAAGATATCAGAGAGTTAGCATTTTGGGCAAAAAAAAAGAAAATGAAAAAAAAAAAAAAAGGCAATTCAAAAGCATCCTCCATTGGTACTAGAATTTTCCAGGCCTTGGTACCAGCACATGTGACTCAGATCTTTCAGGCTTGTAAAAGCCATTTTGGTGACTTGGTTTTTTTCTCCATGAACAATTTGTAAAACTTTTAAGTATTGTTGTTAAGAAGAAGAAGAAATCCTAGATATTGAAGCATAAAGCAGACATGGAATGAGATGTGTTGGAAAAAGAGGCAGTAAGTGTATTCATCAAACTAAGGACACGTAAAAATAGCTTATGGGATCCTACTAGTTAATAAGCTAATTATAAACATAATTTAAAATAGAATAGCTCATTTGGAATAACCCTCCATGAGTAGATTATGACATTTTCAGAAGGCATAGATTAGTAAATTAAATCTACAGTGCAAGGCACAGGATGCTTTTTTAGTTATTGCTTACAGATGGAACCACTGTTCTCAAAACCAAAACCAAACAAAAAACCCGAGCTACCTCTTCTTTACCACCTAGTTACTTGGTTAGCCTACATTGCAAGACTATGTTGCTGAAGACACTGAAGCTGCAAGCTGCTAGGCACTGTCTCTGAAAGGCCCTTCTCATGAGACTGTCTGAAGTGGGAAGATCTGCACTAAAGACAGGCAGCCCAGACTTTTTATGGTAGCCCAGACAATGGACATTGTGAGAGGAAACTTTGACTTTGTGCAGGCTTGCTTCATTCTCACAGGCAAATTCATCTGTCTATGCTTGTGATATTCCCTCAATGAAATTATAACCATCTTGTTAATGCTCCCAATATAGGTGAAAACCCAGCAGCACTTCCAGAGTCCTTCAGAGTTTTAGCACCAGGTTAGGACTATTGAGACATCTAGGCTCATGGACTGAGCAAACACCAGATGTTTAAACTCTGCAGTGATTGATAGACTACCTGGATCATATCATGTTGGCAAATCTAATAAATCTATCAGTTCTATTTCTCTAGAGAATTCTGACTAGTACATTAACATATCTTTTCACTTTTAAAAGGTATTGGATTTCTCCTAAAAATTATGCAATTCTGGAAAATATTGTCCATTATTCAGAAGGAATGTCTTCATTTGAAGTGTGAAAGAACATAATGGGAAAACTATGAGGCACCGTCTTCACTTGAGCTGAGCATCACAACTTTTTTCCCCTAAAAACCACATGCTTTGGCTGTATTCTTGGTGGTGGCTATTGAGGCCCCATGATGGCCTCTAATGAATTACAGTGGCAACTCACCAGTGATTATTGATTTCATTCAGCTCACTGAACCGAAATAAGTACTTTCTAATTTGTTGTGACATTGAGTAGATGTGTTTATTTATTAGAGGATGCTTTAATGGCAGCATGCCACCTTGTCAGAAGAAAGAACAACTTTCCTTCTTGGGACAGAAAGAATATCAAATAAAGAATGGAACAATGAAGTTACTACCTAACCAGACATGTGAATGATTATGCCATTTAAAAATATGACACAAAGAAAAAGACACTATAATTAGAGACAGAATAATTTGGTGAGTTTTCTCTTAATTTTTCTACCCATGCTCTTTGATGTTTGGCAAGACACCTGACTTCATCATCAGGTTTTGTAACTCGGAACTGTAAATGATAACACAGCCTTAAGGGTTAATGTGAGCATACTAACAAACAAACAAAAACCACAAGGTTTTATGAAGAGTGAAAACTACCCAAAATATGTAAATAAAATTATTAGTGGTTAGATTTTCAGGGACATTGATATAGTTAAAATTGAGATTAAAGAATTTCTCCCATACATGGCATCTGTATTGCTTAGAATCCCTCTTTGGAAGACACAATAGTTTATTTGAATTTAACTCCAATAGAGTTAGAAGGTAACTACTCAGTGCGTCGTGAGAATTCTGGAATTTTGGTTTCTTTAAAACACACAGAAATATTATAGGAAATATACTTTTGTTTTGATCCCAGATGTAGGGATATGGGGCTGCTTCAAAAAGTCTGCAACAGATGATTATGATTTGCCTTGTGTTCTAGCAGAGGCTAGATTGTTTCTGCAATTATGTGACACTTGGATTCCTGTGAATTTTTCAGAGAGTATATCAATATTAGAGTCCCAAGAGGTGGTCGATCAGGAGGGAGTCATTGTTTGGTTCTTCGTTGTGGTTTGTTAAGTAGTCATGCACAAAGAAGAAACAACAAGAATAAATTACATATCTTTGAAGTGAAGACCAAACTAAGGTCTATTTTTAATAAAAGCATCTTTCCATTGCTGAATATTGAGTAGTTTTCTATATATTAGTGTCATTTTATCTGTTCTCAACAATATTTATAGATTCAATTCTACATTCTAGATTCACTGTATTCTATAATATCCCATAGAATATTCTATTCTGTAGGAGAGTTCTTGTTGATAGCTACTTTAAGTAGTATTAAATTCATGCTAGATTACCCATGTAGATGAAAGAGGCTCTTCAGATTGCTAAACCTTACAAAACAGGAGTGTTTTGTAAATATATCCATTAAGAATGAGCTCTACAATTCTGCATTTTGGCTGGCCATAGGATTCTGTAGTGATGTCTGTTATTTGCAAAGAGATGTTTCTCTGATCGGCGAAGACTACACTTATCTGTGAGTGCAAGTACAGATGTTTATAAATTGTTAGGGATTATGGTTATGTTGGTTTTGTAAATTAGTGGTTGTAGATTTTGCTAAACATGACTAACTGGCACTGAGTAGTTACTAGGTTTTCAGGAAGAGTACAGTTGTCCTCTTGCTGAGCAGGTCTTGAGTCCAATTAAAAATCCATTGGTTAGCATCAAGGTATAGGTGCCACTGCTGTACCCTTACGGCTATGAAGTTTTGATGTGGCTCATAACATTGTAGATAGATAGGAGAATCGGTTGCTTTGGAAACTTGCATAGTATTTTCTTGTACCATGAAAACTAGTCCTTATGGAGAGTCCAGTCAGTCTAGTTTTAGCTCAGGCATTTCTAAGCCATGTTCATGAAGTGTATGATGTCCTCAGCAATAAGGACTTACTTTTTACATCTAGGAAGCAACTGAGGTTAATAGCAATAGGCCATATGTTTTGGAAGTCTCTTGAACAGCCCTTGACAACAACTTAAAAAAGAGTTTCTCAGGAATATATATATTTCCCCCACAGGAAACCTTCTACTTATCTGAGTACCAGAGCCTTTTCAGAAATGCCCCCTACCATATGTGTAGTGTATGTTTCTATGTGGTTTTGTGTCTATACATTTCTTCAGGTATGTGTATGTAGGGAGGATATAAGTTGATGCCAGGTGTGTTCTGTAATTGTTTCTCACCTTATTTTCCTTATGACCAGGTATCTCATTGAACTTGGGCCACCAAGTTACTTAGAAGGGCTGGCCAGAAAACCCAGGAACCGGTCTTCATGAGTCACTCCTACACCTCTACTCGGATTTAGGCTACGTTGATATTGTGAAAGCCTAGTAGATTCAGTCAGAGGTACTGTGCTGATTTCATGTGCACATGGTCCTGCCATGTCTAGCAAATACTCTTTTGTAGAAGACATCCACTAATTCTTGCTCTTATGTTGACCAGTTGTGAGTCTTTGAATTAATTTTTATTTACTACAAAAAGCCTCTTTGATGAACTTTAAAGAATTTATTTATTGATTGATTGATGGATTTAAAAAAATTACTTATAAGGCAGTTTAATACCTAAATATATATTTATAAGAATAATAGTACCAGGTTCTCCCACAGAGTTATGAGTTACTCACTTAGCAATTCTTGTCCCAATTAGTAGTATCATAGATGAGCTTTGTATTTTGGAGTTAGTCTTAAATACTTAAATTATTGCTTTTTTTTGTTGATATTTAGTAATATGGAAGAAGTCAAAGTTGGTATGTGTAAGAGAATTTCAACCTCCTGCTGCTTTGAACTTGAAGAAAGAGTAACAAAAGAAAAACATAAGAAATATTCTAATGAGCAGACAGTCATGGTTATATGATAATGACCAAGGAGCCAGAAATTCAGATTTAGAATTTCAAAAGCTCTATTCTGCCCAAATCTGCACAAACTTAGAAGCTTATGCTGCCAAAAAAGCTGTCATTTTAGTTTTGTCCTGGTCACATGCTGAAATAAATGCCAGGCAGATGGTTTAGCTAAACAACCACAGCATAACAATGGCATAGTATTTAAACAACTGTAATTTGTGATAATACAGCAATGTAAAAGAAATGTGTCCCACACCGTATTTGGCACAATGAGGGTATTCCATAATGATAACATTACTCAACTACATCTTGCTTCCTCCACACTATGATTCATTTGCTTCCCATGCAAATAGTTTAAGTCACATTTATTGAAATCAGAAAATTCATACTGTGCAAGCCACATCTGAATTCCACTATGCTTCAGAAGCATTTTCTGGGGCATGAGAGATAGCTGAGTAGTTAAGAGTCCTCTCACTTTCAAAGCACCTGGTCTCAGTTTTCAGCACTCATCTTTCAGTTACTCACAACTGATTTGAACTATATAGTTCTAGAGTACAGTGTGTAGTCTATGTTAACTTGACACAAGCTGGAGTTGCCTGAAAGGAGGGAGCCTCAACTGAGGAAATGCCTTCATAAGGAACAACTTTAAGGCATTTTTTAAATTAATGATTGTTGAGGTGAGACACCAAGCCCATTCATTGTTGGTGGTGCCTTCACTGGACTGGTGGTTCTGTGTTCCATATGAAAGCCAGCTGGGTAAGCCATGGGGAGCAGTCCAGGAGGCACCACCCTCCTAGCTCTACATCAGCTCCTGCCTCAAGGTTCCAGCCCTATTTGAATTCCTGTCGTGATTCTATTCAATGATGGTGGACAAATATGTAGACATGTAAGCCAAATAACACTTTTCCTCAAAAACTTGATTTTGGTTATGATGTTTCATTAAAACAATAGTAACCAGTAGAGTGCTTACCTAGCAAGAGCAAGGCCCTGGGTTTGGTTCTTAGCTCTGGGAAAAAAAAAAAAGACCAAAAAAAAAAAAAAAACTAATACACAGTGGATCCTATATTTTCTGGCTTCCATGGGTACCTGTACACATGTGGTATGCATATATTTCTCAATCATAAAATGCCACATAAATTCACATACACACAACACACATGTGTATAAATATATTATTTATCTATTTATCTATCTATCTATCTATCTATCTATCTATCTATCTATCTATCTATCTATTTTTCTATATATCTATCTAATCTGTTTATTTATCTCTATTTCCAAAGTCCAGCTTTGGCAGGTCCGGGGGAAGCTGAGGCAAGTGTACACAGCATCAGTGATTTGAGGGTCAGTCAGACTGGTGACTGGCATCTATTTCTCTCAGTTGCTGATGTTTCTTTCTCATGTTCTATACTTAAACTCAAAAGCATTTCAAATTTGGACACTGCAAGAAGCATTCAGTAAGGACAAGGAAGTGGGAAGGGCACCTGATATTTGTTAGAATTATACCAGAATAGCATATCTGCAGAACTAGATAAATCATTGTTTATTATATACATTAAACATATGGATTCTGTTTAAAATATTACCACTTGGAACAGTAATTGGTACATATATGTGCTCTCTGATTATTTGGCACGTCTATAGCACATATATTAAGTGTGTCTAAAGAAGTGTTATTTCTCATTACTATTGGAAAAATGAAAAGATAAAAATATTGTAGTAAGTACCATTTATTAAATATTGAGAAAATTTGTAAGTTTAATAATTAGCTCATTTATATTCTGTTTTTAGGAAGCTATTCTATTCATAGCAGCTCTAGTTTTCCTATTTACTTGGTATGTTGCAAATAAATTGATTTTCACACTGCTCCAAAGTGACAGGTGTCAATTTCAAGCAAGAATACAAACTTTCTTTAATGTTCTTGAAATGTTACCATTAAAGACTGGATATAAAGAATTATCCACAAGTGGAAGAGTATTACAGGTCATTAAAATCATTCTCGTACCTGATAAAAGAATGTAGTTTGGAAAATTTTAAGAATGTGGTTTAAAACTTTAATATTGGGAATCAAATGGGTTCAGAATCCAGATCTTTGCAAATACCTTTGTTGATATTGATTCTTGGTAGCTGTCAAACAAGTCAATGGAATATATACAAGTGTCAGAGATTACATCTTTAAAGACATACTCCATATCTTAAAACAAAAATAATATACATGTAAGAATTAGAGTGCAGAATTTCTGCAGACACCTTCATATTATACTTCCCAGCCTTGAAGGTTAAGAAGTAAATTGACATTGTTTATGATTTATAATTATGATATTTTGTTATACTAGTCCAATGTAGTTAGTATAACCATTTTGATACTACCTAACTGCATATAATTTAATAACATAAGAATAATATGAAAAAAGACTGAATATCCATAGTACATATGTAACATGCAATGGAAATTTTTGATAATTTTCATCAAATATAATTGACATAACGTTTTCCAGAGTTTTTCTCATATAGTGGTATTAGCAATATAAGTTACCTGCTTCTTCTGTAGTTTAAATTCTTTGCATCCTGATTGTATCTCCCTCCCTCCTTCCCTCCTGATCCCCTCCCTCCCTCCTTCATCCCCTCTCCCTCCCTCTCTAGTCCTCAGAAAGAGGAGACCTCCTCCCTTAACATCTGACCTCAGCCTATCAAGTCTCATCTGTACTAGCTGTAACCGCCTTATTTGTGGCCTGGCAAGGCCATCTTGCCAGGGGGATGTGACCTAAGTTTAGTGACCAGAGTGCATGTCCAAAGTAGTCTCTACTCTCTACATGTGGGACCCACAAGGAGACTGTGCTACTACATCTGAGAAGAGAGTCTAGGTCCACATCACACATGGTTCTTGGTTGATGTTTCAGTCTCTGTGTTGTAGAGCAGTTATCCTGTATTATGAGGCTCATATCCGCTATGTGTCTTTCTGGGTCTGGGTTCCCTCACTCAGGATGACATTTTCTAGTTCCATCCATTTGCCTGCCAATTTAAAAATTTCCTCATTTTTAATATCTGAGTAGTGTTCCATAGTGTAAATGTACCACAGTTTCTTCATCTGTTCTTTGGTTGAGGGACATCTAGGCTGTTTCCAGATTCTGGCTATTACAAATAAAGCTGCTATGAACACAGTTGAGTAAATGTCCTTGTTGTATGGTGGAGCATCTTTCAGGAATATTCCCAGGAGTGGTATGGCTGGATCCTGGGGTAGAATTATTCCCAATTTTCTGAGAAAGTGCCAGATTGATTTCCAAAGTGCTTGTACAAGTTTGCCCTCTCACCAGCAAGGAGTGTTTGTCTTTCTCCCCATCCTCGCCAGCATGTGCTGTCACCTGATTTTTTTTTTTTTATTTTAGCCACTCTGATAGATGTAAGATGCAATCTCAGAGTTGTTTTGAGTTGCATTTACCTGATAACTAGGGATGTTGAGAATTTCTTTGTTTCTCAGCCATTCAATATTCTTCTTTTGGCAATTCTCTTTGGTTCTGTACCCCATTTTTAATTGGATTATTTGGTTTGATGGTGTTTAATTTTGTGAGTTCTTCATATATTTTAGATATTAGATCTTTGTCAGATGTCAGGTTGGTGAAGATCTTTTCCCTGTGTGTAGGCTGTAGTTTTGTTCTGTTGATAGTGTCCTTTGCCTTTCAGAAGCTTTTCAGTTTCATAAAGTCCCATTTGTTAATGGTTGATCTTAGGGCCCGTGTTGTTGGTTTTCTCTTCAGGAAGTTGTACCAGACTCAGTTCTATCTATCTTCTCAGTATCTCAGATGGGTCAGGCTGGTAAGCATCTGGCAGGGGGAGTAGGGGTCTGGCTAAAGAGCACCAGAGCCCAAAACTGCTAGTGTGTTCTACAGGTCTTCTTGATAATGATAGGTCTCTGTTTATCTGCTCTGTGCCCTGGCTGGGTTAGGCTGGAAAGCCTCTGACCTCCAGACAGAGATTAGAGCTCAAAGCTGCTCAGGAAACAGCAGCTAATGTGCGGTGTGGCCCGCACAGATCTCTGTTCTTCATGTCTTTTCTGTGACCTAGATGGATCAGGCCAATAGGCTGTAGGTGGGTGGGGTGAGATCAGAGCCAGAAGCTGCTATCATGATAGCAGCTAATGAGGATTGTGGCTCGAGAAGGTCTCTGCTCAGCCTGTTTGCTTTGTACCTTAGCTGTGTCAGAGCAGTATGCCTCAGGTGGGTGGGTGGAGACAGAACAAAATCCAAAGTTGTTGGTAGGATGGCAGCTATCGTGGATTGTGTCCAGCTCCTGGATTCAGCTCTGCTGGTATGTGTATGCTCCTTGTTACAGATGGGCCCAGCCATTGATCTGCTGGGGGCACTGCTGCTCAGAAGCTCCATAGGCCCTCCTGAGATAGCAGGTCTCTTCTTATCTGCTCTGTGACCCAGCTGGTCTGGGCCAGCAAGCTGCTGGAGGGGCTGAGAAAGATCAGAGCTCAAAAGTGCTTGGGTGCCCTACACCCTTTCTTGGGGGGTAGCTAATGTGGATTGTATCCAGTGCCAGGACTAGGCTCTGCCTGTCCACTCCTCGTCCTGAATCCTGCAAGCAGTAGATCGGGGGTGAGAGCCTGGAGCTACACGAGTATCCCACAGTACTTCCCAAGATGGTGGCTAACGTGGGATTCCCCTGGGATTTTTCTGTGGATTAGCTGGGTTGCCAGGGGTTGGACTCATCTGCGCTCCATACAGTGTGGCTCCCTCTCACCTGAGAATCAGCAGCACTGGTGTTTTGTAACTCTCAGTTTAGTCTTTAGGTTGCTGTGAAGTCCTGGTTTTCCTGTTAATCGGACAAAATGGGTGATTGGTGCGACCATCTTGGATCTGCCCTATCCATATATATATAATCTTTATAAAATGGGCTTGGGAGGAAGTTTCATAGTTCAGGTTGCAACTTTTCCTAGAGAGTTCAGGGAGCTTATCCTGTCTACATTCCTCATTTGGTAGGACACCTACACTCTTTCAGAACTACTTTATTCATTTCTGTATAATATCACCCCAACTTTGATGAAGCTATATTGATAACATTTATAGAGTTTACAGTAATCTCTACTTCCCAAGGTCTGTTTTTGACACTTTGATAAAATTCATTTATTCATGTATACTAACTTATCCATAGACTCTAGATATGTATCTATAAGCATATATGTGCGGGTTACCACTCTGTTCATTAAACAGCGTTTGAGTCATTTTATCCCATACTTATCGCAGTTAAAGGCAGAGCACTACAACATCTAAATTATCAAAATTGTTATTGATTACACACATATATAAGACAAGTTATTGAATGTTTTAAAAAGTTTTATAATTGATGATCTATTAAGCTTTTCACTCCCAACACTTCTCTATCTGTGGTGGCCTGAGCTGGCTTTAATGGTTACCAGCATAAGAACCTTGGAAAAAAAACTTTATTGCTATAATGAAACTTGTAAACATTGTTTTTATTTTATCAGAAGAGGGGATGTGAGGAGAGCCATACCCAAGCTTTATGAATACCTGGATTGGGCGGATCCCAAAGCATTTCTACGTAGCTATCTATCCCCTTGGCATAGGTCTGGAAGAGCTAGCCTCCATAAATCTAATATTCTGTAAACCTAGACCTTAAAGGTTCAATTTCCAGCCTCCACTTGCTAACTTAGGTCTAGAATGTTTTAGCTTCTGAGACCCACCACTGAATAGACTCACCCTTTCTAGGTCTTTCTGAACTCAGACTGACTGGTTCAACTCGACAGTTCTGGCTCAAACTCCTCCCCAAGCTGACTAATTCAACGTGGTTGCTCCTGAGTTCAGAATGAATTGCTCCTTCTGGAAAAACTGTTTCTGAACTCCATGAATTGAACTTCACTAAGTGTACAAACTGAATTGAACTAAAAAGAAATGCAGGAACGCTACCTTCAACTGACCTGCAGCAAACCAAACTCTCTCTCCCTGCACTGCTCTTAAGTATCCCATCTTACCTCTCTGTTCTTGTGAGAGGTGGGCATGTCCTGTCTTTGATTCATTTTGTCAAATCTTTCTCTGATTTTTAATTTCGTCTGCCCTTCAATTAGATATTATTGTTTGTGATGAAATGTGTATACTAAAACTGTGTCTGTATCCCAGCCAGAAGGATGAAAAGTGATTCCTAAGAGTATATTCCAGCTAGATCACACAGACTTAGGTCTTTGCATGTGATCCCTGTCAGAGTAGCCATTTCACTGGATTAAAATTACTCTACAGACACTCTTATCCTATTAGCTGATGTGGTACTATGATTTAGAAAAGTTTGCATATTTTATTGCAGCATCATTACCACTTATTTACAAGTGTGTTTGTGAATAATACTGCTAGTAAATTTCTGCGTTTCTTCATTGGAACTCTTTAGCTTCCTGGGAAACATCTGATGATTTTCTTTTTTTCAAATCCTTGACCATTTATCATCACTGCCATGCCTTTAGTGAGTGCCATTCATATCCTCATTTTCTTTTTACCCTTGGGAGTAATGAACCTGTCTTTGCTTCCTTACTTCTATCTGAACCCTAAATATGACATTTGTATTTATATGTGCACTATGTGCATCCACCTCTGGATCTTGTTTTCATGGCAAGCAAGAGGATGGAGAGGCTTCATAATCTCATCAAAAAATGAAAAAAAAAAAACCTCATAACCCAGGGCATTATCACAACATGCTTATCTATGTACATGATTGTGCTATGTTCAACTGATCACGAGACAGTTATTTTCAAGGAATATTCATCTACTTTAGACACAATGTGAAACAGGAGTCTCCTGTTCTAAGGCTGACATTTACCAAGGGAGAATGTTAAGATATTCTTTGGTTAGATATAAAAGTCAGTGATTATATACTTCCAAAATCATGCCATTTATAATTCTATGCTTTTTTTAATTAATTAATTAATTTATTAATTTATTCATATTACATCTCAATTGTTAGCCCATCCCTTGTATCCTCCCTTTCTTTCCTCCCTCCCCTTTCCCCCTCTACTCCCTTCCCCTATGTCTGTGACTGAGGGGGACCTCCTCCCCCTGTATATGCTCCTAGGGTATCAAGTCTCTTCTTGGTGACTTATTAAGAGGAAAGATAATAATTCTATGCTTTTAATAAACCATTCCCACTAGGTATTTCTTATCACCCATTGTCTGATAAAGTAGAAATAAATATGTTGCTTCTTTCAGATTGAAAAATTCTTGCAAGGCAGATCCAAGCTCTGTCATATGTCTTCTTCTATCACAAGCATTGAATTTGACTAAATATCAAATCCAAACACATTATCATTATTATGGCAATATCACTGTGGACAAAGAATTAAGATTCTTATTGTAAAAAATCTATACTGCAATTTTTAAACTGAAAATCTTGCAGTTAGTATTGAAATTTGACCGTTAAAGTGAGTGATAATAAAAACTGTCAGAAAAAAATCATTTTAATGTAAACAACTTATTTACAATATTCAGAAGAAAAAAAAGAGTCCATTAGATTAGAGGCTGAAATGGCTCAGGGGATATTAAAGTGTAGAATCATTTTTTCTCTTGTTATAAATACTAGCCACAAAAACTGTTATTTATTGATTGCTGGCAGATGTCATTCTTCATACTCACATAAATATCAACATAGATACTTATTTACCTACGACCTTATCTTATATTACAATAAAGGTACCATCTGGAAGGGTTATAAAATGCCCTTCCAATGTAAGAAACCTAATGAATAATAAATACAAAGTTAGTACTAATATCACTAAGAACATTTTTGTAGGAAAAGCTTACAAAGAACATTACGGTCACTTGGTTGTCTTCAACATTCTCATCACGCATGTCCTTGCATGCATGCGTGTGTTACTGAGGAATTCCAGAAGCATAAAAGGTTAAGACAAAAAGTCACACACATTTATATGTTTTATCTTTTGATATGTGTATTTAGTTTCTCTTGATAGTTTAATACGACAACTTGAGTACTATTATATCACTGGAAAGGCCAATTAGAAAGCTATGGGAGAGATAATATGTAACCTAGGCAAATGTAAGTTTAGAGAGACAAGAAAAGAAGTGGAATAATGAGAAATAAATGTGATGGTAAAGTGAACTGAATTTGTTATTTTTAAAAGATAGAAAATAAAGTGAGAAAGTTCAGTTACTTTTGCCTTACTGGATGAGAATGAGCAAGTATGTGTGCATCAGTTTCAAGGGCATGCTGTATAAGGTTCTCTTAAGATTCATGAACTTGAAAAAAGAAGGCTTTACTACTTCTAACATTTTTTACAGAAATAAACATGCAATGATAAGTTTATGCTTATAAAACATTCCACAGTGTGACTGGTGATTGTCATATACACATATATGCATATACATGTATGTTGCAAAGAAGAAAAATTGGTCCATTAATGTACATCAGTTTGCCTTGTGGCCTAAGCTCATAATGATAAAATCCAATTATACATTTGTAAAGGATGCAAGCCCATGCTAACAAGGAAGGAAAAAATAACTAGAACCCAGAGGATATAAAATTAAAAGAACTATAATATTGGTATAGTACAATAAAAATAGTTTACCAAGAGAATGCCCTATTAATACTAACTTATCCACATGGCATTGTCTATGTTACTATGCTGCTCAGAAAGTTCTCATAAATTTTGGTTTTCAGAGATGCATTAAAATGATGATTACTTTACAGAATGCCAATGGACTCTGACATCAGACTGTGTGGCTATCCTCATGTCTTAAATAGATGGCTCTGAGGCTCTGAGTATAGTATTGAAGGTGGAGAAGGGCTGATTCCTAAGACAACATTGTCATGGAAAGTCAAAGATAATCCTTTCACTATTACTTCTACAGTGATGACTCAGATACCCATAAACCCCGGAAGAGGAATCCCATGCATGATTGCTATTGAAGAACAAGTTACCAATAACAATTTTCTATTTAAAAGAGTAAATGGTATTGTCATTTATCTTCAATCTGTGTTTCTACTGTAGAAATATACAGAGTCCATTAATACAAAAGATTTACAAAAGAAATCCTTCTTGGTTACAGCTTTTCCTGCTGTATAGTAGCTCTTGCCAAATACTGAATTTCAAACAAGAATTGTACTGTGCTTTGAGGATGTCCCTTGTAATATTCAGGTGTTCAAGCCTCATGGCAGTGTAATATAATCCAGCTGCGAAGTCATTAAGAGATAATTAGGATGTGAAAGTGTCTCTCTAACCTCACGAGCAGATTAAGGCTTTTCAGAATCAAGATTCATGCAACATTTGTCTCTTTTACCTTCCACAAGGTATCTCTCTCTTCTAAAGATTATAGCAAAACGATGCCATCATGGAAGCTGAAAAAAGCCGTCATGGAAGCTCTACACACAGGTCTACATAAGGTTGCAACTTATGCTTGCAGATCCTAAAATATAACAGTTGAGTAGGAGACTTGAGATTATTGCATTTTTCCTTACTTTGTTATTTTGGTTGTTCTTGTTGATTTTGTTTGTTTGAGATAGGAATTCTCAAATTAGCCCTGGTTGTTCTAGTGCGCACTAAGTAAAACCAAACTGACCTTGAACTCAAAGGCATCCACCAGCCACTCTCTTCCAAGTCCTTTTAAAGATGCACTGCCATTTGCCATCCTCAGGGATTTTCTGTGCTTGTTACAGGTTTTATTGTTTTTATTTTGTGTGTGTGTGTGTGTGTGTGTGTGTGTGTGTGTGTGTGTATGTGTGTCCTAGAATATGGTTTATTTTAGAATTAATGCTTGTGCTATGGAAAATATATATTTGTTACAGCAGAGTATTCTGTAGATATCAATCAGGTGTATTTGATGTAAAATATTAGTCAATTTTGAGGTTTATAAGTGGATAATTGCACAGATAATGTATTAATTGGAGAAAGTTGGTTGTTGATATCACTTACTATTAATTGCGCTGTGTTCCTCTGTCTTTAATTTCATTAGTATGCTTTTTATGATATTCAGTGGACTGAATTTGGTGGCATATATGCTTTATCTTTTAATATTTTCTTGAATGATCAATATACTTTGATCAATATATTGTCTCTTCTCATTAATTTTAGTCTTGCAGCTTGATTTTTCAGATATAAGGATGACAGTACCTACTTACTTCCCAATTTCCATTTACTTGGAATAATTTTGCATCCTTTTTTCTTTTAGGTAGTATCTAACTTAAAAAGCTACTATAAGATTCTTATAGACAAAAGAGAAAGATTTTGTTTCTTAATCCATTTAGCCAGCCAGCCTATGTCTTTTGATTAGACTATTGAGACCAATAATACTTAGAATTATTATTATTGAAAGTTACATGTAGATTGCAGTCATACTATGTTTTTATTTGTTTTATTTTCTTATTGGTTTGTTTTCTGAATTGCGATTTGTTGCACAAATATTTATTATTTCACTAATTACAGCAGCTTTTTTTTCTAGAATATTTTGGCTTTGCTTATTTGTTGCTTCAATTAGGTGTACTTCTTCTAGTACATTGTTTAGTTTTTCTGTTTGTTTTGTTTGTTTGATATGTTTTTGTTTCTGTTTTTGTTTGGCAGTGTGTGTTTCTTAGCACAGAAACCATTTCTTGTAAAAGTAATATGTAGTTTTTTTCTATGCCTGTTATAGCTTCCAAAACTGTTGAATTTATTATTAAACTTTAGAGCACCAAGCTAGACAGATACTCATCTATTCTAACCTATCTGTGCTGGTCTGGACTATTTCACAGATGTGCCTTTTCACCTGCCCTTATAGCTCCTGCTCCATCTTTGTCCTCTTGGCACCTTCCTCATGGTGACCTTCTTATTTATTTCTCCTTCACCTTCTTCTTCCTCAATTTGTGATTAGATGTCCAGTCCTTGCTTTCCTGTCCAGCTCTTGGCTGTTCATCTTTGTTAATCAATCAATAGAGAACAGTTTTTACATAACATTGAGATGGGATGCTCCATAGAAATTACAATGCCTATGTCCTGACTGCTATCAGAGCTCTGGGTACATAAATCAGGATCTGACTACACAATGCACCAGACCATCCTTCAATATCTCTCCTTTTTAGCTCAATAAATGCTCTGTCTCTTATAACAATAAACTATATACAACAAGAACAATCATGTAAAAGTAATGTTCACTAAGTCCAGTTCATTTGTATTTGTCAATCTTGGAGAAAGTGTATATATATATATATATATATATATATATATATATATATATATATATATATATATATGAGCCCAAAGTTCTGTACCTAAGTCACTTTCTATTACCATTCTAAGCTTTTATATCACCCAATTTTCACAATTTGCAATTACCAACTTTAAAACAACTGTTTACAATTTCTTCCAATCTTCTTAAGATACCTTTTTAAACCCTCTAACCTTCATTTACCAATATTAAAACATCTTCTTACAATTTAAACTTTTTTGTACATACTCCAACCTTTATCACATGCATTTACCACCCTTAAAATATCTTGGATCCTAAAACAGTTTCTTAGATCTTTCCTAATTTAAGCTTTTATGTGAGATGACAACTATCTAGTCTTCAGCCCCATCAGAGACCTGTGAAGGAGAAATACCACCTGCGCAGACAAGAAGTGCAGTGCAAGCTTCTTCCAAAGCTATCAAATGACAGATGACTGGCTGCCATGGACAGTCGCCTAATGTTCCACAGCAACTTTGGGGCATTATCTCTGGCCTTCTGTCCCAGTATATAACAGGCATTTTCTTTGAAGCAGGGATTAGGAAGGACTGCCTACCTTGTCTTGGAAAAGCTCTGCAGTCAGCTTCCTTCTGTGGCCGGCTTGTTTGTCTACAGCTTGGACAGCATATTGTCTGCAGTTGAAGCAAGAACATTTTCTTTCTCAGTGCCTAGCTTGCCATAATTGAAGGAAACTTCAAATGGAGATTTTGCACTGCTCATCATCTTGTTTGAAATAAAATGGGGTGCCTCCAAGAGCTAAATATGTCGCACTGTCAAAAAAGCCTTTTATTAATAAAATATCTTTAAATGCCATATTCTGTAGATCTCTGATATTTTTGAAGGCTGTATATCTCTATCTATAGTACATCTGAATAGGTAAACATTGTTTGTTTCTTGCTATATACTATCTGACTAACTTTAAAAACATTTACAAGAGGTTAAATAAAGCTTATTTTGTGATTAACTAAACTACTACCTAATATAACCATAAGATGGATTGACTATTATTTTTTTAATTATCCCAAACAGTTTGTAAATAGCAGTTTATAAAATGACTAGAACTTCATCTCAATTAAAGGCACTTTAAAGTAAGCCAATATATCATGGGAGTACAAAGACTTGGTATTCCAGTGATAATCTTTCTTGTCAACCTGCAGACATTAATGGGATAGAGAGAATTTTTGATGCTTTTTTTTAAAAAAAAAAGAATATACACATAAAAAGCAATGAAAATATGGGAATTAGCAATACTTTTCCTATTACTTCCTTGTTTTTGTCTCACTCTTAGTATGGGATAACATATTATGAAATTAAGTCATGATTTACAGTTATGGAAACAAAGGTAGTGAAAGCTATCAGGAAAGTATTCAAGTTAGTCACTAGATTTAGAAACATTAAAGCCTGTGTGCACTAAAGAAGGTTGCTAAACTCAGTAATTCCATGATGCTCAATCTTAGCTATTAGAAATATAATGGGATTTTAATATGTGTCCTGTAAACACAACCTGTGGATTTTCCATTCAAGCGATGTAAATATGATGCTAAATTTAAAAATTACCATTGATTCTCTTTTGTACAAGCTAGAAATTCTTAAATGATTGTGTAATGAGTGTAGTAATGATGTTTGGTTGGTTGGTTTCTTGAGACAGGGTTTCTCTGTGTAGCCTTGGCTGTCCTGGACTGTTGTAGACCAGGCAGGCTTTAAACTCACATAGACCTGACTGCCTCTGCCTCCTGAGTGCTGGGATTAAAGGTATGTGCCACCATTCCCAGCTGAATGTATAAATGAAGTAAAATAAAAAGATTAAAGGTACTGACTGGTTGGAAAATAGTGAAGAAATTAATGTGGTAAAATAAAATTACCACAAGGATGTGAATGAAGGTATTGCCCCCACAGAACAGGCATAGCTTTAGTTGTCAGAGGTAACCTTGATATGGAAAAGGGTAATTTTGTCTGTTAGGAAAACTTCATCATAAAACAACAAGATCTTCATCAGTCATCATATTACTCTAGCTAAAACTTCAGGTACTTTATTGAATAGAAATGGAGAGAGTGGACAACTTTGTCCTGTACCTTGTTTTAGTGGAGTTGCTTTGCATTTCTCTCCATTTTATTTAACATTGGCTATAGGGTTAGTGTAGCATGGTTTTATTATATTAAGGGACGTTTCCTGGTTCCCCTAATCTCTCCAAGGTTTTTATCATGAAAGGGTGTTGGATTTCCGTCAATGGCTTTTTCTGTATTTAATCAGACGTTTGAGTGGTTTTTGTCTTTCAGTCTGTTTATTACATTTCTCGATTTATATATGTTAAACCATCTCTGCATCTCTAGGATGAAGCCTACTTAATCTAGTGAATTATTGCTTAACGTGTTCTTTTATTTGTTTTGTAAATATTTTATTGAACATTGTACCTTTGTTTATAAGGGAAATTGACCTAAATTCTCTTTTATTTGTTGAGTCTTTGTATGGTTTAAGTATCAGGGTGGCTTTGGACTCATAAAATGAATTTTGCAATGTGCCTTATGTTTCTATTTTGTGGAATAATTTGAGGAGTATGGGTATTATCTTTTCTTTGGAATTCTGGTAGAAATCTATACTAAAACAATCTGTCCCTAGACTTTTTTGGTTGGTAGACTTTTAATGACTGCCTCTAATTCCTTAGGGAATATAGATCTACTTAAATTGTTTATCTAATCTTGATTTAACTTTGGTATATGATATCTATGAAGAAAATTATTTGTGTCTTTCAGATTTTCTAATGTAGTAGATTGCTGGCTTTTAAAGCATGTTCTTATGAGTCTCTGTATTTATCCAGTATCTGCTATTATGTAATTCTTTTTTTTTTTGAATATGTTAATTTTGATACTCTGTCTTTTAGTTAGTTTTGATAAGGGTTTGTCTAAATGTTGTTGATTTTCTCAAATAAACAAAATTTTGTTTCATTGAGTCTAGTCTTTATATTGTTTTCTTTGCTTCTGTTTCATTGGTTTCAGTCATTATTTTTAGTATTTCTTCTCCTGGATTTGCTTGCTTATAATTTCATATGTCCTATAAACTGTCATATGAGATCTTGCCAATTTTTTTTAATTAGTTGCTTGCTGCTATCAACTTTCCTCTTAGCACCACTTTCATTGTTCCATAAATTTGTCTATGCTGTATATTCATTTCAGGGAATTATTTGAAGTCATTCATTTCTTTATTTCTGTCTTGACCATTTTTCACTCAGTAATATGTTTTTTATGTTCCATGAGCTTATAAGCTTTCTGCTGCCATTAATATCCCATTTTTATGTGTAGGTCTGATACAATGCAGGGAGTTATTTCAATTTTCTTGTATCTGTTGATACTTTCTTTATGTCTGAATATTATGTCAATTTTGGAGACAGTTACATTAGGTGTTGAGAAGAAGGTATTTTCTTTTGTGTTTGGAGAAAATGTCCTCTAAATATCTATTAGGTCCATTTATTTTATTACATCTGTTAGCACTAGTATTTCTTTGTTTACATTTCTCTGGATGATATGTCCATTGATGAGGGTGTAGTAATGAAATATCCCACTATCAATGTGGTATTATCAATATATGATTTAGGCTGTAGTAGTTTTTCTCTTGCACACTTGAATGCTCTTGTGTTTGAGGTATAGGTGTTGAGAATAGAAATTTTATCTTGGTGGATTTTTCCTCTGATGAATATGTAATGTGTTTCTCTATCTCTTTAGATTAGTTTTGGTTTGAATTCCATTTTTTCAAAAGATATTAAAATGGCTAAAACCAGCTTTCAGAAATAATATTTATACTTGATTTTGAGATGTGATTTTTGAAGGTAGCAGAAGAGGATCCTGTGGCTATTTGTGTTGTATTAGAAAGAAGCAACATTTTTAAGATCTAAGCTCAAGGTAAGTATTCTTGAGATTTAAGACTGAGTGTCAAAAAATACAAAATAATCTGGATAAAATAGGAATATTAGGCAATAGTTTGTAATGACATAAATATGTCTGTGTTTTATTACATGCTGAATCCTGATTGGCACTAGGCCAATAACGGTGCAAAATTGACTGAAGAATGATTAATATTCAACAAATATCCTATGTTCCTCTCATCAACAGGCATCACCCTGTGTCATGAATTTTACTCCATCAGGTTATTGATATTGGTTTATCTTTTTCAACAATTCTCCTAGTCTATAATTATGTACAGCCTTCCATCTGCATCATTTGTAGGTTATGTCCCTTAAAACACAATAACTCAGCTGTGAATATAGCTCAATTATAACACCTGCCTCGTATGGGAAAGAAGGCCAAGGTATAGGGTCCCAAGAACACAGGTATGCAAACACACACACACACACACACACACAACACACACACACACACATATACACACACACCACAATAAGTAAAATACAATAATTTATAAAAGTAAGAATTTACTAATGGTGCTTACGTTTGATGTTTTTCACTATTCCAAGAATTTCTCTTGAAAAACTCAAGATATGCTTACATTTATGCTGTTATTTAATACAAACATGAAAAGTATGATTATATTCTGCATTATCTCAATGACTATTCTTGATCCAACCTTATGTTGGATAAAATGTTGAATAAAATAGATTCTGAAACACTTAACGCTTGTGAGAAAATATGGACCTAGTGTTTGATATGTAAAATGTGTAATGCATCATATCCTAAATATGCCAAGGCTCAGTTATTTTAATTTTTCATCTTAGAAAGCTCTTTTGAATTTCAAATGTACTTTAAACAAGGTAGTGACTAAATATACATTTTAGTAGTGTGATTAAGTATGACACTCTCATCTATTGCAGTTTAGGCCAGTCATACCTTCATGAGTATCAACATCACACACCTTGAACATTTTTAAATAGCTCTTTGAAATTCTGTCCAAAATTATCATTATTTTAACTGCACATGGGAGTGACATTTTGTCTTTGACGAGAACTTGAAAATGATATTAACTGCATGTATCCATTTATAGGCAATACCATAGCTTTTAGATTCATTGAAGCAATACACAGTTTAGTGGGATGCAAGAAATTCTATAATTTTATCCATATTCTGTATCATGTAGAAAAAAGTAGAGCTGATAAGTTGATAGTAACATAAATATGTTCAAAGTATTGCATGTGGACTATCAATGTGTGAACAATTGATGAGAAGAGAAAAGAGGTGGTCAAAGAATAAAAGATGTCAGAGGTGAAGATAATTGTTTCTCTGAAGAAAATTTTGAATTATTAAAAGCATATGGCAGGTTAATCAGGAATAGGCACTTGCTGGCAATGTTGATTTGCTGAGCTCAATTCCTAGGATCCACATGGTGCTAAAAAAAAAGATTATATCTGAAATATGTATCATTTTTTACCCTGATAGGAGAACATAATACACACACACACACACACACACACACACACACACACACACACCAATATACACTACAATAAATGTTACTCTCAAAAAGGAATATTTTTTCTTTTTTTCTAAAATAATAACTAGCCAGAGGATAATATCATATATATTACATTCTATATTATTATTAAATTAAATCTGAATATTCATATTGCAAGTCAAAAAATGTTTGTCTTTCATTGAAGGAGAGCTTACAGAAAAAGTTATAGTTGTACAAATATAAAGATTACAACAAAATAGTTCTATTAATAGAAAATTTCCTTTTTAATGTTTTTTTATTAATTTATTCGTATTACATTTCAATTGTTAGCCCTTCCCCTGTTTCCTCCCATTCTTCCCTCTCTCCCACTTCCCCCCTTCTCCTCTCCCCTATGTCTGTGATTGAGGGAGACCTCCTCCCTCTGTATATTCTCTTAGATATCGAATCTCTTCTTGGTAACTTGCTATCCCTCCTCTGAGTGCCTACAGGCCTCCCCATCCAGGCAGCATGGTAAGAAAAGGGGCACCAGAGTTCGTGTGAGAGTCAGATCTTACTCTCCACTCAATGGTGGAGAATATCATGTTTGTCAGCTAGGTCTTGGTAGGGGTTCGAAGTTTACTGCCTATATTCTCCTTGGCTGGTGCCTTAGTTTGAGGAGGACCCCAGGACCCAGATCTGCCTGTCATAAAGTTCTTCTTGTACGTTTCCAGGACCCTGTGGGTCCTACTATTTCCCCATTCTTCCATGCTACTCTCGCCTAAAGTCTCAATAGGATGTCCTCTCTTCTGACTCACTTTCCTGGTAAGTAAAGTTTTTCAGGGTACATATCCCTTGGATTAGTGTTTTGATATAAGTGAGTCTCTTTTTGCTTCTGGGTGAACTCACTCATTATGATAATTTCTAGATCAATCCATTTGTCCACAAATTTCGGGAATTCCTTGTTTTTAATAGCTGAGTAGTATTCCATAGTGTAAATGTACCACAGTTTCTTCATCCATTCTTCTACTGAGGGACACTTAGGCTATTTCCATGTTCTGGCTATTATGTATAAAGCAGCTATGAACATGGTTGAGTATATGTCCCTGTTGTGTGGTAGGGCATTTTCTGAGTATATTCCAAGGAGTGGGATAGCTGGGTCTTGAGGAAGCTCTATTACCATTTTTCTAGAAAGTGCCAGATAGCTTTCCAAAGTGGTTGTACTAGTTTGCATTCCCACCAGCAATGAAGGAGTATTCCTCTCTCTCCACATCCTCGCCAACGTGTGGTGTCATTTGAGTTTTTGATCTTAGCCATTCTGATGGGTGTAAGATGGAATCTCAGTGTCGTTTTGATTTGCGTTTCTCTGATGACTAACGAGGACGAGCATTTCTTTAAGTGTTTCTCGGCCATTTGATATTCCTCTGTTGAGAATTCTCTGTTAAGTTCCAAGCCCCATTTCGCAATTGGGTTGTTTGGTTTTGTGGTGTTTAATTTCTTGAGTTCTTTATATATTTTGGATATTAAACCTTTGTCAGATGAAGGGTAGAAAATTTCTAAAAGTCATTATTCAAGTAAAATGCAATACAAAATCGAAGTATCCAATTCCGGGGATATTTGTTTATCCATTTTCAGTGATATTCTAGTCATGATAATTAGAAATTGAAAACAGCCAAGATGTCAATTAATGGATGAAAAATTAATAACAAAAATGTAAAACTGTTACACGAAGAAATAGTATTTAATTGTTAAGAAATATGACAATTTAATGCAGATGTATGGTTCCTAGAAAAATATCAACCTAAGTGAGGCATCAAGACTCAAAAAGACAAACGTTGCAAATGTTTCCTCATGTGTGGATGTTAGAATTTAAGCTTTACATTAGAGTGTTTCTATTTGACCACAGAGGCTAAGTAGTTACTAAATGATTAAAGAAGAGAAGGGGTTCTTCAAAGGATGGTGTAACAAATATAATGTTATAAAGAGATAAACGTGTAACTGGAGTAAGGGGATGGAATGGGGAGATAAGGAAAGGCAGGGTAAAGGAGGAACTATGGGGAGAGATGCCGAACACTATAGGCCCTTTGAAAAGACATATAGAAATCTACTCCAATGGAGGCTTCCTAAAATATATACATATATGAATGGAGTCAGCATATAATGGAGGAGACAGTAACATGACAAGACATCTAATGCCACCAAGTAAAACTGCCAGTGTTAAGCATAAATGCCAGTGTCACATCTTATTGAATCATTGGCCAACGCCATCCCATAAATTTCCCTACATGTGACAGGATATTACCAAGGATATATGTTTTGAAGTATATATACATATATCATATACATACACATATATAATATGCACACACACCACATACATATGTATTATATACATATATATCATAAATATATACACATTTGCGATACTGTGAAAAGTATATTCTATACACATATATCATAACCATATACACATTTCTGATATTGTGACAAGTATCATATTCTTTTAAACCTATACCAAAATTATAAATGAGTATGAGATTGAGTGTTTTATATAAATATAGATGCTCTGTTACCTACTTTGTATTTGTAGTTAACTAAATCAATTTACTCAAAACAATTGTCCTTCACAATAGCTTCTTCCATTAACTACCTGCAATAACAATTTAAGAATATTATCCTTTGAAGACTTGAACATCACTACCAAAGTTATGACTTATGTGACTACTTTCTAAAGCATCTAAGAATGAGTGAGTTAACCCAGAAGCAGAAAGACTCAAATGGTATATACTCACTTATATCTGCATACTAGCCCAATGGGAATGTCCCATGAAAGCCTTCCCTTACCAGGAAACTGGGACAGAGGGGAGGACATCCTATTGGGACTCTAGATGAGAACCATGTGAGAATAGCAATGTAGAAGGATCCAGTGGGTCCTAGAAACCTACAAGTAGAACATTATGATAGGCAGATTTGGGCCAAGGGGTCCTGCTCAAACTAAGGTACTAGCCAAGGACAATACAGGCTGTAAAATTTAAACCCCTACCCAGATCTAGCCAATGGACAGGACAGTCTCCACACTTGAGTGGAGAGTGGGATATGACTTTCTCAAGTACTCTGGTGCCTCAGATTTGACTATGTCCCCTGGAGAGGGAGACCTAGGGGCACTTAGAGGAAGAACAGCAGGTCACCGAGAAGACTTGATACCCTATGAGCATATATGGGGGAGGTAATCCCTCTGAGGAACAGTCATAGGAGAGGGGAATAAGGGGAAAATGGGAGGGAGGGGAGAATGGGAGGATACAAGGGATGGGATAACCATAGAGATGTAACAAGAATAAATTAATAAAATAAATTTTAAAAATAAAAATAAAAAATAAAAGAACAATAAAAAAGCATCTAAGAATGAATACAGATTTCAAATACATAGTTGTCATTGCTTACACAGCTAAGTATAAAATAGTCAAATAACAGCTACCAGATACTACAGACATTGAATGAAATTGAGATAACTATCAAACAATATCCTATGTAAAATGACATTACTAATGTTATCACATATTCACAATATTAAGTAATCAATGATGAGTACTAATTAGAGAACTATGACATATCAAGAAACTACAAGAATTTAATATATATTGATAGGTAAGGATCTGACTATTTATTATTTGGGCTCAAATAAAATATAAGCAGTATTTAATCATTTAATAAATGTCTATAATTATAATAGAATACATTTGTTTGAGTCATTAGACTCCAGATAAATTGATTACAATCTTGGGAGCAAAATTTTATGATTTCCTTGAGTTATTATTCAGTGGTAAGTACTGATGGGTGAAATGAATCATTGAATCATAAAAATGAAAGCCTCGAACAAAACTCAAAGTCACCTTTTCCAACCGTGCTGAAGCAATTGAAACAAATGGAGTCTATCAGATGGCTATCTGTCATGTCATTAAAAATCTCCCTTAAGAGAAATTTACCCATCTCCCAAAGTACATAGCTCAGAGATTTGATTGGCTTGATTACTCTGATACAAAGTCTGCTGTTTGACTTCAAAATAATATGAAAAGTATTAAACTGAATTTGAAGAAGTTTGTATTTCTTCTCACAATTCAGTGTGACACCGAAAATAAAAATGACAGACTTCTTTCTTAAGATAATTTCAACCCATGTATGCCCTGTGATTGCTCCTTCACTCTCTGTGAGTTCATATGTGCTTTGCTTAGTTGATTCAGAGGCCTGAGTTTTCCAGATATACCCCCTCTGACTCTTACTATCTTTTGACCTTCCTCTTTCACTGGCTTACTTGAGCTCTGGGGAGGGGGTTTTCATGGCAATCTCCCATTTTAAAGCCCTCTCTGCATAATTTCTGGGTGTGGGGCCCTGCATCTATTTCCATATGATGCCAGAGGGAGCCTCTCTGATGATGACTGAATAAGACAAATGATCTGTGTGTATAACAGAATATAGTTAGGAATCATTTTATTGATATTTTTTGTTAGACCAATCATGTTTGGTTTTACCTTAGGATTTTGGGCTACCTAGTTTCTGGTTCTTAGTTACGCTAGGAGCACTGGTTGAGTATGTGTTCCTTCTCATGGAATGTACTTATGTCAAATCAGATACTGATTTGGTATTCCCACAATGTCAGTGTTACCATTGCCCTAGGAAGGGCAGATTGTAAAACAAAGGCTTATGTCTGAACTGATGTCTGTATTATTCTTTGGAGTGACAAAGTACCATCTCTCACTGAGGGAACTAGAATGTAAGGATGTGGGCACCTTTTTAACTTCTCCACATTGAAGGTGTTGTGTGGATTTTGTTCTTGGCAAGACGAGTCAACTCTCAGTTTTCTGAGAGTAACCATTTGTCTTATCAATCACCTTCAATTGTTTGGGGATTTCTATGGGACACTCTTTCCCAACCATTCAATTAAGTGCAACCCAGTCCCTCCACTGAAATGTGTACCAGACTACAAGAGATGGCCATTTGAAGCTTCATATCCACAGTTACTATGAGTCTTCCTGAGGATCACCTTCATGGATTCCAAAATAATTCTGTACTAGGTTTCCACAGTGCCCCTCCAGCAGCCCCATCCCCAGCCTTCTCTTCCCTAATACTCTCCCTCTATTCCATTCTTCCATCACTGAGTGCTTCTGGTCCTGCCTCACCTCTAGTCCACCCATAAAATATATTCTAGCTCCCCTTCCCAGGAAGATCTATGAATTTATGTCAGACATCTCCTCTCTACCTAACCTCTTTGGGTCTACTGGCTGTAGCTTAGTGATCATTTATGTAAATGTTAATGTCCACTTATAAGTGAATACATACCATATTTGCTTTTCTGAGTCAGGATTAAATGACTCAGGATGACTCTTTCTAGTCCCATCTATTTGCCTGAAAGTTTAATGGTGGAAATTTTCATAGTTGAATAATACTCCATTGTGTAAATAAATGTACACCATTATCTATGTCAGTTCCTTTGTTGAGAGACATCTCAGTGGTTTCCAGTTTTTGATGATTATTAATAAAGTTGCAATTAACATAGTTAAGCACGTGTCCTTGTAGGTTGGAACATTCTTTGAGTATATGCCCAAGAGTGGTGTAACTGGGATTTCAGCTACATGCATTCCCACCTTTCTGATAAACCACTGTATTGATTTATTGATTTCCATAGTGGCTGTAAAATTTACACTCCCATCAGCAATGGAGGAGTGTTCCCTTTGCTCCATATCCTAGGCAGTAAGAGCTGTCACTTGTGTTATGGATCTCAGGCATTATTTTTTCATTATTCTTCTCTCAACAAGCCGTTTATCCTCCTTCCATGCCATCTTAACCTCTTCTGTTCTCCAGATCCACATCTCCTCTACTTCCCTTTAGAAAAAAAAGCAGACCTCCAAGGGATATCACCTAAACATGTTACAATAAGACAAACCCTCATATGGCTGTCTGAGACCACCCAGTAAGAGGAAATAGATCCCAAGAGCAGACAAGAGAGTCAAAGACAGCCCCACTCATAATGTTAGGAGTTCCAGATGCACACAAACCTATACTACCAGAACATATATGCAGAGGATCTAGCTAAGACCCATACAGGGTCTGTGATTGTTATTTCAGTCTTTGTGATCCCATATGACCCCCGCTTACTTGATTCTGAGGGCATGTTGTCATAGTGTCCTTGACCCTCCTGGTTCCTACAATCCTTCCTTCCTTTATTCTGCAGTGTTCCTTGAGCGCTGACTAGTGTTTGACTGTGGGTCTCTGTATCTGTTTGGAATTATGTATGGATCTTTAATTTGATTCCATTGATAATGTGTCTGTTTTTATTCCAATACCATGTTGTTCTTATTACTATAGCTTTGGAGTACAACTTGAAATCAAGGATGAGACAGGGCTTCTCTGTGTAGTCTTGGCTGTCCTCGACTCACTTTGTAGACCAGGCTGGCCTCGAACTCACAGCAATCCACCTACCTCCGCCTCCCGAGTGCTGGGATTAAAGGAGTGCATCACCATGCCCAGCCCTTATTCCCTTATTTTCTAAGGAAAATATGATGTGAGTTCTGTGAGGATGTGTTTTAATATGGCATGCCAGGAATTTTATTAAAATATTAGGTAGGATTATTATTCATTTAACAGGATTATATGACCCTTCTGCTACCACCTGTCCCTATTTGAATGGCACCATGGCATGACATCTCTTCAGTGTTATGACAGTTACTTCATTTCATACTACTCAAACCTGGAATAGGGTTGTGGTTTTGAATAGTTGCAGAATTATACAACAGAATAAGTAGAGAAAAGGACATGTATGTACATAGGTGTGTCTACATGTGTATATATTATAGAAATATAATCTCAAAACTATTGGCAAAGTGTATCACCACCTTAAAAATACAGTCTAATAGTAAATGCTATTGTTTTAGTGGAAATAAATTTAAAGTATGTATTTTAAATACCATTTCACTAATATACTATACTCTCTATTGTAGTTGTGATTTTTTAAATCTATTTTATAGGGGTTCCTTGTATCTTTATCTCCCTTCTCCACCCAAATCTCTTCCAACACCCCAACACCAGGTAGGATAGAAGGATAGTTAGTGGCAAGAAGGGACATAGTTCTTTTTAGTTACTTCCTGCTGGTTGAGGTTCTCAGGTTTCTTGGGACAAGCCCAACCTTCTTTTCAGGATATTTCCAACTTCTTCTCACCAAACTACAACAATAGCAACCAGAAGCAGCAGGATGGAGCAGCAACAGCCTTCTTTCTAGGGCTGCCCCTCCCCCCAACTCTGGAATTTATTCCATCTCAGAGTCCTCAGAATTAAGCTCTCTGCTGCTTGCACAAATCATGCCTCTGCTAGAGCAGGAGAAAGTCCTAGTTAATGACTATGGACCAATTAAGTAGCCTACCATCCCACACCAGGGATAAACATAAGAATATGTTTACATAAGATAAGTGAGTTTTTAAAGAAACCAAAGCTCCCACTACACTCTATTCTGAAATTGCTTTCTTATTACTCATTGCCTCTACTTCAAAGACAGAAGAATTTCATGTTTTCAGTTCTTTTAATTTGTTTCTTGGTTTTTCCTTAGATGTAAAAGCACAGTCTTATACAACTGTAACATTTTGTCTATAATTTCAATTTACTGTGGTCCGGCTGATGTTTGTATCCTGAATAATGCTAATAAGATTTTCTCTATTCATTATAAACCTCTTAACAAACAAAAGAGACAGATATTTCTCTGAGTAAAAGGCAAAATGAAGAAACCAAGGACATGATCTAAACCATGTCCCTTGGGTTGGGAACTTGTTAATGGCCCATTTTCACAAATAATCAACTGGATGTTCAGTTTCTTCTTTTGAGGTTTAGTGACATATTCTGCTTAGAAACAAGGTGTTTTTAAAGCTCATGGAATGCAAATGGGTCCAGGCTAACAATGTCATGTAGCATGACTCTCTTTTGCTCACACATTTGTGAAAAAGATCCAATAAGCATTGGGATTGGCATTTCAATCAAAGAATATAAAATTTGGTTAGGCACTCAATTCTTGGAGACATCACTGGCAAGATTACCCACTGTTAGAGGCAAGGTTCATGTTTTCAACATCACATCTTTTTTTTTTTAATCACAACTAACTCTTGGTGCCACTCCCATTTGGGCTTTGGCTAATCACTTTTCTCCAAGGATAAATATCATATATCTCTCTTAGAATGGAGTGCTGTCCTATTACAGAGAAGTCATTGTAAAGTCATGCTGATGCCATATATAGTACAAGCCACACTTAAAGGAGGTTCTGTGAGACTGATGGAGACAGTCTATTGTGGGAAATAACCAAATGAGAGGTAGAGGCCGGTTCGATGCAAACACAAACAGAAGTTTTATTGGTCCGATGCAAAGGGGTCCATCTGTACCTGGGGGGGGGGGAGACAACCTCCAGTAACTAGAGCACTGAATGTTTATACTTTTTTTAAAGCCAGATTTGTAACAATCTTATTGGCTACTTAACATGACCTTTAATTCTATTGGGCAGTTCCATAACTATGCCTCTGACCTTTAATTTTATTGCGTAGTTCTAAAACTATATCTCAGCCTGGAGGTGTTTAGGGTCAGAGGGGATCTTGTTTTGACTGTTTCAGGGTGGCGGGGGTGAGTGGGGTAAGTTCCTGTTTATGTGGGCTAGAACTGCAGGGTACAATTCCACAGGGCCTGTCCCCTTTTTGATCCTGCTTCAAAACGGAGTTAGGCTGGATCTTTAATTCCCCGTTCTCTTTGGGTAGCTGTTTCAATCATGAAACAGGTTGTATCTTAATCAGAGCTGTCTGAGAGTCTGAGCTATCTAGAGTGCTATATCTAAGCACCATAATCTGAACAGTATTAATGTGTTCCTTAGTAAAAATTACTAATCGGTTTAAAATGCAAGGTCCAAGTTTGAGCAAAAAAAGTAGCATGTACATCTCAAGAGCCTTGCCCCACCATCAGTTCACATAGGTATGAGGATAATGTAGGCCACCAGGTGGTATATGGGACATGTTTTCAGGCAGTATCCTGAGTGGCTGACATGATGGAACATGTGACATTGCCACAGTTTTACATACAGTTAGAGGAGGGGTTAGTAGTACAAACATCAGCAGGATCTTCTTTTTTTACTCAGGGGGGTAGCAGTGGTGCAACTTTATCTTTAAAGGGTTTCTGTCTTTTGAACCTTTTAGTCTGGATCCATGGGTATTGGAGCCGCTTTTACATGTGATGCATGGACCCAGGTGGTGATCCCTTCAACTTTTAAGGCAGTAGGAGTGGTCAGTAAGACAGTGTAAGGTCGCTTCCAGCAGGGTTCCAGCAAGGTGAGCCAGTGCCTCCTGACGAGGACTGTGTCTCTTATCTGGAACTGATGAGGGATGTTAGCAGTCCCTGGAGCACAGAGGGCAGATAGTTGGGACCAGAATTTTTTCTTTTGCATAGTCTGTAGTGTCAGAAGCCTAGACAGTATGTCCTTGTCATGATGTTTGGAGAGGTCCAAATTGGGTCCCATGTCTATCAACGGTGTGGGGGACCCATATATGATTTTAAAGGGAGTGAGGCCAAAACGATAAGGGGTGTTCCAAACTCAGAACAGGACCAAAGGAAGGAGCACCACCCAGTCTGCGCCAGTCTTTAAGGTCAATTAAGTTAAGGTCTCTTTAACGGTTCTATTTATGTTTTTTTTTTTCAACCTGTCCTGAACTTTCGGGATTGTATGTGCAATGTAGGTTTTAATTAGTCCCCAAGGTGGAAGCTAGTCCCTGACTTACCTTAGACACGAAGGCTGGTCCATTATCAGATCCTATTACCTTAGGTGCTCTGAACCATGGGAAGATGTTGTTTAAAATCTTTTGGGTCACCATGGTGGCTGTTTCCTGTTTTGTAGGAAAGGCCTCGACCCAGCCTGAAAAAATATCTATAAAGACTATCAAGAACTTAGAGCCATATTTACCAGGTTTGATTTCAGTGAAATCTACTTCTCAGTATTCTCCTTTCTCCTGCTGTCTATAGCCCTTACAGCTGTTTTCCTGATGGTGACATACACAGCTTTTGGTTACCTCATTTACAATGGTCTTCAGGTCTGGCACAAACATCTGTGATCTTTTTACTGCTTTAATTAGTTTTTATTGGCCTAAATATGTCCATTTATGTATCTGTCCTATTTAATCAGTTGTTTGCTCTTGGGAAAGAATAGTTTCTCCCTTTAAAGTTTTTTAATGTCCTTTTTTTTTTAGGCAAATAATAGTTGGAGGCATACCTAGTAATTTGGGCTTTATCTTTATCTGTACAGGTTAGGTGAGGCCGTCCCTTAGTTCAGTTTCAGCGAGGGTCAAAGTCTTTTTTTTGTTTTTGAATTAGGATAAGGGCTTCTGTTTGTGTGGCTACCATCTTGGCTACTCAGTTGGGCATATCCTTTCACTGTGTTATTGGAGAGTTAGACTTTTGATGTCCTGGGAAGTGTATAACATTGACCTTTTTAGGTAGGTGTAGGGCTTGGAGCAGATTTAGGATCTCCTGTTTGTTTTTTATTTTTATTTTTTCATCTGAAGTCAGGAGTACCCACTGTTGGTAAATGGCTCCATGGACGTGGACGGTCACAAACGCATACCTGTTATCCATATAGATGTTGGTTCGTTTACCTTTCCCTAGTTCCAGGGCCTTGGTAAGGGCTATAAGCTCAGCTTTCTGTGTTGAGGTTCCAGGCATAAGACTTTTAGCCCAGACAACATCATGTTCATCTATCACTGCTGTTCCTGCTTGCCGTTGTCCATCCCAGAGGAAGCTACTGCCATCTGTGTATCATGTAGCCTTAGCTTTTAAGAAGAGCTGGTCAGTCAAGTCCTTGTGCTATCCATGGGCCTCAGCCAGTACCTGCTGGCAATTGTGCTCTGGGAAGTCCATTTTAGGGTCCAGGAGCGGGTTGGCTGGGTTGAGGCCCACTGGTGGTGCAAAGGTAATCCTGTGTTTATTTAGCAAAAGAATTTGGTAGTGAGTTGTCTGAGCACTTGTTAACCATCTGTCCGGAGGCTGATATATGACAATTTTTAAGGCATGGGGTCTTACACAGTTAGAATTTTGACCCAGAGTCAGCTTGTCCGTATCTTTGACCAGTAAGGCGACTGCAGCCACCAGGCGAAGGCAAGGCTGTCATCCCACTGTCATTACATCTAACCTCTTGGATAGGTATGTCACTGGTCTCCTCTATGGTCCCAGTCTCTGGGTTAGGACCCCCTTAGGTATGTCCTTGTTTTCTGCCATGAATAAGTGGAATGGCTTGTTGGGGTCTGGCAACCCCAAAGGCAGGTACTGACAGTAAGGCCTGTTTGATAGTCTTAACAGCTCTATTTTTCTGTTTGCCCTAGGTAAAAGGGTAACCATTTATAGTCAGTGGCTAGAGAGGGGCCGCTAGTTCTGCAAAGTCATGTATCTAGAGGCGCCAGAACCTGGCAGTGTCCAAGAATTTTTTTTGAAAATCTGTTTTGGGCTGTTTCAGGAGATATGTGGAGTTTAGTCTCTTTTTTGGCCTGTGAGAGCCATCTTTTTCCATACTGGAGTAAATACCCAAAGTACTTTACCTCTTTCTGGCAGATCTGAGCCTTTTTTGTTGAGGTAGGATACTTCAGGTGCCCCAATTCACAGAGGAGACTTTTTATTCCTCGTAGGCATTCGCATTCAGACTCAGCTATAATGAGAAGGTCATCAACATACTCTAACAGGGTTACCTGTGGGTTGGCATCTCAGAAGGCAGTCAGGTCCTGGTGTAGGGCTTTCTCAAAGATAGTGGGTGAGTTTCTGAACCCTTGATGAAGTCTTGTCCAGCTGAATTGTCCAGTTGGTGCTTTTTTAGGGTCCCTTTATTGAAAGGCAAAGTAGTCTTGACTTTGAGGTGTCAGGGTTAGGCAGAAGAAGGCATCTTTGAGGTCCAATACTGTGTACCAGGCCCTAGTAGGTAGGAAAGAACTCAAGAGGGTGTATGAGTTGGGTCCTGTGGGGTGAATGTCTGCCACTCTCTGGTTTATCTCATGTAAGTCTTTAACCGAGAGGAGGGGGTTGTTCCAAGCAGATTGGCATTTGTGGAGCATCCCGAGTTGTAATAACTGATCAATGTGAGGCCGAATTTCATCCCTTGCTTCTTGGGACTTTGAGTACTATCTTATAGACACAGGGGTTGTCTGTGCCTTTAATTTTACTAGGACTGGAGCTTGGTGTGTTGTCTTAACGATGTCTGTAGTTTCTGTCTTAGCTTGTGGGTTAAGTTTTTAGCTAGTAAGACTAATGCTCTGTTTAACTAGCTGACGCTTAGGTTCAAATAACTTGTACTCATATTTTAATTTGACAGTAAGAATTTGGAATACCTGTCCTTTAGGTCTCTTAATTGTAAACAGTCAGGGAGGAAATAAAGTTGAGCCCCCATCTTGGTGATGAGATCTCATCCCAATAAGGGATAGGGGCAGTCAGGGAAGACCATGAGTGAGTAGGATACCCAGCCTGTGTCCATGTCCACCATTCTCCGCGATTATTGTTTGGTCTCGGTGGTCCCCTGGACCCAAGATCTTTTGTTGGACATGGGTTCATTGATTTGGAGCAATATTGAGTGTTGTGCCCCCATATGAACAAGGAATTGGACAGGTTTCCCCTCCACTGTTAAGGTTACCCTAGGTTCTGGGAGGGGGATCTGAACCCCGTTTTCCCCTAGTCACTGTCCTCCTCCAAGGCCAAGACCTTGGACCAGGGACCAAGGTTTATCTTGACAGGGTTGGTGATTTTGGCTCTTTTTTGTTTGGGCAACTGTGGGCCCAATGGCCCTCTTCCTTACAGTAGGCACACTGTTTTGTTTTGTTTTGGTTTGGTTTGGTTTGGTTTGGTTTTTTGTTTTTGTTTTTGTTTTTTGAGAGGCATGTGTCCCTTCTTTTTTTTTCCTGATGTTTTCCTTTGTCTTTCCTAATTACTGTAGCTAAAATTCTCTGCAGATTTTTTTTTCTGGAGCCTTTCCAATTTTAGTTTTTATTTTTTTCCCTTTTTTCCCTCCTTTTTTCCCTCTGTGTCTCTGTTACTGTAGACTTCCTCAGCAACCTGCACTATCGCTTTAAGTGTCTTGTCCTGTAGTTCTTCTAGTTTCTGAAGCTTTCTAAGGATATCTCTGGTAGCCTGTTCTACAAAGGCCATTGTGACGGTGGCCTTTTTTTTTTTTTAAAAAAAAAACTGAAATCATATGGCGTGAACTGTCTAAAATCTTCCATAAGTCTTTTTAAGAAGGCTGCAGGGGATTCTTACTTTTCCTGATGAACCTCCCTTACCTTGGTCAAATTGGTGGGTCGTCCAGCTGTACTTTTGAGACCTGTCCATAGAGCCTGGTGTTAGACCATCAGGTGCTCCCTACCATCGGGAGTGTTGGGGTCCCAGACAGGTCTGTGAAGAGGGAAGCCCTCATCAGTGTCTGTCAGGAGTTGAGATGGGTTCCTGTCTGCAACTGGCACATTTTTTTCAGCCTCAACATTTTTTGGTTGTGGAAAGAATCTGTAAGAGCTGCTGACAATCATCCCAAGTGGGCTGATGGGATAAACAAGATAGACTGTTTAAGGTTAATGAGGCCCTGAGGATATTCTGAAGAAAAGGGGTGTTGGTCCTTCCAGTTGTACAAATCAGAAGATGAGAAGGGCCAATATTGTATAAATTGGTGACCTTGGGCGTCTAGGGGGCCCAAGGCCCTAAGACGAAGGGTCACCGTGCAATCGGTGACAGGGCCCATCTATTCCGGATTTTCATTGCGGGTCCTGATGGCCAATGATCAGGGGTCCGCCAGGGCTGTGGGGGGAGTGGAGGGTAAAGGCTTGGAGGAGTAAGGGGAGTAGTGGGGATCTTCCCTGGACTGGCTTTAGTCTCAGGGTGCTCTGGAGGAGTGGAAGAAGAAGCAGGTCATGGAGGAAGAAGAGCTGGGGGAGAGAGGCCCGCCTAGGGGCCAGTGCGTAGGGAGGAGGAGGTAGATCTATAAGTAGAAAGTCTGTAGTCTCAGGATCTTAGAGAACAGCAGGTTTCTGGTTTTTGTTTTTGTTTTTTTTTTTTTTTTTGGGGGGGGGGGGGGGGTGGGGGGGGGGATGCAGCTCCTGTAAGGCAAGAACCTGTGGGATCCAATTAGGGAGAAATGGGCAAACCCAAGGGGTCTGTGATGAGTTCCTTCCAGATAACAATGTAAGGAACCTGGGCAGCGTGGCTCTTGGACCCAATAACAAAAACGATCTGTCTTAACAGCCATGGTGGTTCTTAGGTCAAAGGTCCCGGTGGCTGGCCACCTGACTCTGAATGAGGGCCATTTGGAAGAACAGAAAGTAATTTTTTTTTTCTGGACCACCAGTGACATGTTGTACGCTCTAGTTTTAACTTCGGTCCAATGATCATTAACCACAGTCAAAGGAGTAGACTCCGTCTATCCCATATTTAGATAAAAGTCGTCAGTATTCAGATTAAAGTCATCAGTCCCTAGCTGTCACAATCGAAGGAGTAGACTCTGTCTGGCCCATATTCAGATGAAATCGTCAGTCTTAGTCCACAAGCAAACACAAAGATATAGACTACAAGAACAGCTCGCCACCGTCACTGACGAGGAAGAAACCAAACCAGTGGGCAGAGGCCTGGATATCCACCAGACACAAGGTGCCCACGTACCTCAGTTCCTTCTGGGAGATATGGAGCGTCCTTCAAACTCCTTCCAGTGGCCATCTCGGCTACTCTGGCAGGGACTCGAACCCTCACACCTTTTCGCGAACAAACCGAAAGCAGAACAGATAGTCAGAATTAAACAGAGTAAGACAACACAGAGACAGACTGCAGGATCTGACAAATGCTGAGACAACACAGAGACAGATCACAGTGCCTGATAAATGCTTAAACACACACACACACACACACACACACACAGGGACAGACTGTGGTACCTGAGAGACGCTCTAGCGATCCTCCGATCGGGACAGTCTAATTTGGTCCGAGGCGAAGGGGTCCACCTGCACCCAAGGGAGAGGCAACCTCCAGTAACCAGAGCACTGAATTTTTATAATTTTCTTAAAGCCAGATTTGTAACAATCCTATTGGCTACTTAACATGACCTTTAATTTTATTGGGTAGTTCTATAACTATGCCTCTGATTTTTAATTTTATTGGGTAGTTCTAAAACTATATCTCAACCTGGAGCTGTTCAGGGTCAGAGGGGATCTTGTTGTTTTGACTGTCTTGGGGTGGGGGTGAGTGGCTTAAGCTCCTGTTTATATGGGCTAGAGCTGCAGGGTGGAATTCCTCAGGGTCTGTCCCCCTTTTTGACCCTACTTCAAAATGGAGTTGGGCTGGCTCAGCTCTATGACCAGAAGTACGTGGCCAACACAGAGTGAACTCAATGATGTTTTGGAGATTTTTTTATTTGATTTTGTATTGTTTATAGAGAATGTGTGTGTGTGTGTGTGTGTGTGTGTGTACATGTATATGTTTATCTGCATATGTATATGTTTGTCTTGCTTTTTATTTCTCTTTAATCTTGTTTTATTGTGGCTTGTTTATTATTTTTTGCCTTATTTATTTTTATAGAGAGAAGGAAAGAAGGGATGATTTTGGATAGGTGCAGAGCTTGGGAGTATCTAGGAGAAGATGAGGGAAAAAAACTCTCATCAAAATATATTGTATAAAAGTAACTTCTTTTCAATTAAAAAAAACCAAAAGAGTGAATTGAGTTATATGAAAAGAAAAGAAAAGAAAAAAAATGACCTGATGTGTTGACGTCAGGTGTTACAGTTACTGTAATTTCACACCAAACACATTTTTTCCTGCAAGTCTTTAGGATTTACTTTCCTACTAGTTTTATGGCCCCGAAATATCAAAGTCAGATATAAATTTTCTCTCATACTATCTACAATTTATATTTATCTCTAGATCATTGCTAGTATGATTTGGGGTACATAACCTGTTATTTGTAAACCAAAAATTATTCTAATTTTTATTTCAGACTTTCTGGTGTAGATACAGACACTCTTCCCTTTGCTGGTCTTTGGTAGCCTACTGATAAGAAATAAATTCTTCTAAAAAATGGTGGCAGTGGTGGTGGTGGTGGTGGTGGTGGTGGTGGTGGTGTGTGTGTGTGTGTGTGTGTGTGTGTGTAAATGCATGTGTATGTTAGTGTGTGTCTGGGTGAATGTATACACATACTTATTTGTGTGTATGCACAAGTAGGCCAGAAGAAGATACTGTGTATCCTTCTCTATAATGCTTTACATATTCTTATTTGTGTGTATGCACAAGTAGGCCAGAAGAAGATACTGTGTATCCTTCTCTGTAATGCTTTACTTATTCTTTTGAATCATCATTTCCCCCTTGAACGCAGGATTAGTTCATACCTTGGTTAGATTCAGAGAGCCTCAGCGTTTCTGTAAGCTGGAACTATGAGCATTTGTAGAAACGCCAAACTTGTTACATGTTGGCTAGTTTTCAAGCACTGTACCTTATGATTTTCATGTAAATAGTCTTAAATGCTGTGCCACTGCTTTAGTCGCAGAAATAGTCTAATATTACTTATGATGGCCAACTGATCATCATGACTTTATTATAATGGTGTTTTTTCCTTTCTGTTTTTTTTTTTTTAATAGGGTGTCTCTGTGTAGCCGTGGCTGTCTGGGAACTTGCTCTGTAGACTAGACTGGACTTGAAATCAGAGACTCACTTGCCTCTGCCTATGGAGTGCTGGGATTAAACAAGTTCACTACCACCACTTGCCAATTATTATGGTACTTATATGGTATGACTATATATGTCTATTCTGACTAAAATGGCTCCTCAGTTAAGCTTTTAATAGACAAAATACAAAACACACATGAAGCCGAAAATTATCAAAAGCAGAATTTATGAGGAAATTATTCATAATATTGCTACCAAAATTACTAGAACCTTAGTTAATATAATATAGATTACATCATACAGTTAGTGGGTAACATTGTAATAAATATCATATTGAAATGAAAGAACCAGATTTAAGTTAAAAATATTTCTCTTTTATTTCTAGTTTAAGGCTTCAGAATGACTACCATGAGATGTCTGCAATCGGAGTAGTAAATGACATATTTAACTAATTACTGATCATATATCAGAAATTTAATTTTTATTTTAAAATGCCTCTGTATTTGTAATTGCAATGGATTTTTAAAAATTTTACAGTGTAGTAATTTTGTTCACTTAGTTCTGCTACTCAAAGTGAATTCCTACCTAATGTTTAATTTTAATGGTAATTAATGACATCAATAGTAAAATAATATTTATTATTTATGTTAGCATGAAATCTATCAATACAGATTTCAGAAACACCAAATATCTGACTTTAAATTAGTTCAATAATATTTCTCTATCATGTCGTTGTCAGGTAATACTAGTTTCCTGTGAAGTTCAAGAACTTATCATGAGAAATATTTAGGATGGGGGCTGACAAAGAAAGTTTAATACACACTGTTATTGTATGATAAACTACTTATTATTATAAATATCATCACAATGTAAAATGGACACAGTAATGGAATATGGATCTTATGTCTCTATAGTATTCTAGAAATTATGAATCCTTGCTTGATTGTGTTCCAAAGTCATTGCCATGTTGTTCCTCTTCGATAGTTAATGTTCACTGACTCTGTGTTTGCAATTAGTTCTCTAAAAAAATCCTTCAAGGGCCATTGTTAATGGATAACTGTTTTATTTTCTTATTGTAGTTCAGTTTTGGTGCTAAGAGTCTCAAAAATACTAGCTTTGGTTAAATATAAACTATAAAATAAGGTATTACTTGAGATAACCTACTTAGTATTCCCTGTGTTTGTTTATTCCTCTCTAATGTGTTTCTGTGTTTCTCTGATAAGGATTAGTTGGGATTGCATGACATAGAGAAACTAGCATATATATCAGCATTCTGAATAGTCAGTAGATATTTTTATAATTGTCATTTCTGTCTGACAAATTTTTGTATTTTGTGATAATTATTTTTTAAATATTAATTTTATAGCAAAAGAGTAGATATACATAGCTATAGTCAAAAATAGTTCCTCAAATTTACATTTCATGGAATTATTATTACTGCATGGGTTAGTGGCTGATAAATAATCTAATTTGTTAACAGTTCCTTCATGGACATATTACATAGTCCTCATTCACACAAGATACATATGAGATTTAACATGTAGAAATTAAAGTTGGATTCAATAGATTAAATAACTGCATAGATCTATATTAGTCTTAAAATTCATGGTTCTTTATAACTTATTTTCTACTTAATTATTGAAAGTACAGAACTACTGAACAGCTTCAGCACCTGAACTAAAATGGAAATATTACATAAAATGCAAACTATGAATATATTTTTGGACATATAAATGTACATTTGAAATATTCTTATACTATAATGAAAACTGAATTTATTGTATGTTGTAAATCAAATGCATAGATGGGGAACTGAAATTCAGTGAGTTTATGATTCAGATATACCACTTCCTAGATGTATAAAGAGGTCAATTAGTCATAAACATATCTATTACATTTTATGTAAAGTGATACCACTATTTCAGCTGTCATTTTAGTGATGGTTTGATCTCAACAATCACCACTTATTTTCCAAGGACACTGGAAAGGGAAATTAATTTTAAAAATTCATAAGAAAAAAGGTTTGCCCATGCCATGGTCTTTACTCTTAACTGATGGGACAAAATATTAGATGTAGTTTTATAACTCTATACTTTATCTATATGTATATCTGAGAAGGTGTACATAAAGATAAATGATATCACCTGCACAACCAAAAATAAATTCTTATTACTTAGATCACCTCATTTAATACCACACAACATCATAATTTCTTGTGAAGACAATTGAGGTATTCAAGGTTTATAAATAGAAAGCAATATATATATAACACCAAACAAAACAAATCAAAACAAAACACCTGGAAGTGAACTCAAATGGCTTCCTGAAAATTTTTAGCTTGTGATTATTCTCAAGGTTTGTGACTGAGATAGTTTCTCATGTTTTCTTTTTTTTTTTTTTTTTTTTTTATTAAAACTATTTCTTGCAGTCTGAGTAGTTTCCCACATTTTGAGCTTTGAGTGTACCTCTTACTTGTGGGATGTGTATTAATTTGGGCTAGGTAGGTAGCCTCGAAAGAACCACAACTTATGGGAAAAATAGAATGACACAAATGTAAGAGTGTCTGGAAGTTTTCTGGTAGGGTTGGTCTTCCATCCTACACTTTTGTTTCAAATTCAAAGGCTTTATTAAGAAATCCCTAGCATCTCTCAGAATGCAGCCTTAGTGATGAACATGCCCCATGGCCAATAGTAAAAATCAGTTTGTACATTGTTTCCACCTGCCCTTGGCTTGTTCCAGGCTTTTCTCGTGTAACTGAAAGTTTTATTCTTCATTAGTTTTTAATTTCTATATTAATCTGCACACTTCATGTGCCCATGTAGGATAGAACAGACTGTCCATAAGACTAGGGATTTATCATAGTAACTTCATTTGGTTGTCTAAATTTCTTACCTTTGATCACTGAGAGCATTGGAGTTTGGAGAGTCTTTACTCTCCTATCCACCCCCAATGAACTACATTCAGTGTTCTGTGGAACTGTGGTATGGAAATATTAAATATATGTATTTTTTAAAAAATGTCACCTGGAGAAGTCACTTGTAATCAAAGCCATATTGTTTTCTCCACAGGAACAAACTAAAGACATAATTTTTGATACTTTCTGCACTGATCCTTAGTACACTGAGGAATACAAGTATTCTTTCTCGGTTACAGTATAACTTGAATATTATCTCTTTTTAACGCTCATTCACCACCTTCTAGAGAATATAGATTCTACATTCAGTGAGAAGTTATAAGCTAACCACAATTGATAACCCACTTTATTAACTTAATAAACATCTGATTTAGATACTTTCATAGATTGGCATAACTTATTCAGACTTCACATGCTGCCTTGGGTTATGGATCTCTCCCTAGGCTCTGTATACCTTACTTCATCCTGTCATGGGTTCCTTAGTAACTTCTTTAGTGATGTACACTCTTTGTATTCACACATAAGAGAAAACAGACTATCCATTAAGGCAGGGATTTATTGAAGTGAGTTCTATAAATTTGTGATGGGTAAAGATAAATAAAAACACTTCAAGTGGCCGTGAATACACTTAAATAAATCATCTGTGTACCTGAAGCTTGGGTAATGCCCCTTTTTCCTTGTGAACTTGCAATCATACATTTTCTTTTATGCTTCCCTTACTATATGACTGAGAGAGATGAAGGAGATCGCTATTGGCCAACTACGGACACGACTAAAGGAGGAATTAGAAATTGAACCCTCATGTTTCTGAGAACTGTAGCGAGCTTTCCTTCTGAGGCAATCTGTTCAGTGGCTACAATGGCCTCTTTCTTTCTTTGGTCTCTCAAACTATTGCATTTCGAGAATCGGTATGCTGTGAGTAAGGTACTTCTGATAACGGAGGATTGATTTCCCTCTTCTACTTTCGTTTCAAATTCAAACGCTCTCTTAAGAAGAAACAATTAGCTTCTCTCCAAATGCAATGTTACTGATGAGCTTGTTTCATGGTCAATGGTAGAAATCAATTTTCATTTAAGAACCTACAGTACTTTGCCTTTCTCCTTTTCTGTTGTCTATTGATTCTTCCCCGTGTGGAAAAGCAATATCCATTCGGTTGTAGCCCGACACTTTATAGGGGTCCATCTTAATATAAGTGGTTCCTAGAAAAGCCTTCCTCTGCAAGTGTCTGCCTTTTAATATGTAGATGTATGTCCTTTGACATATTATGCTATTGGGGAGACGACTTCTGTCTAGAAAGGCAGACACATTCCTGGGATATGACATAAGTCATGGTAATCATTGGCCTTTCTGTGGAGGTTTCGGGGATTATCAGCAATGTAAGGAATCTACAATAGTGTATAAAACATTCTTCTAGTTCAGCATGACCATGAAGTCGATGCTTCATGGTTCAACATGAATTTGAAAGGATTGTCTTCCAAGCACTGAGAAAGGTTTTTGTATTTGAGGTGTTTGATAGTTATTGACTGGAATAAGAGCAATGTTGAAAACGATTTTATCACCAGAATTACATTTACACAAAGAGCCATCTTTATGAAAATGATTTCTGATTTCAGAACAGATTTGGTTTGATTGTTGAGTCTGAAGGTGACACTATATCATTGTGCTTGTTTTTTATGAGATCAGCTATGAATAGATTGCAACATAAAATTGCCTCAGAAATTTGATTTTCAAAAAACATATATCTTCTGTAGAAGGCTATTTCTCATGAGTGTTTAGTTTCTACTTGAAAATTTCATATAAATTGTAATGTGGGTTAATGTCTATTCATCCCAATTTTCACTTAAATGCCTGGCTCAGAAGGAGAAAACAACAACAAAATTAAATCTTACATAAAATATAATTTTCCCATTTCATATAGACATAGACAATTTATGTTGTCTAATGACAAAAAATGTTTCAACAGTTGAGACAAAAATATTAACTAATCAAGCTTCTGAGTCTAATACTTTCCATTACTTTAACTTGTTTCATTTATTTAAGAGGACTTTTGCCAAAGTCTTTTCAGAGAGGCTCCAGGCCACAAAAGCAGATGAGGACAGTAGCATTGACTGTTTTCCTCTAAGGCTTTGGGATTTTGTGAATGGACATCCAGTGTTTTTCTGCTCCCGCTGCAGATGGATATTATGGAATGGCCCAGCCTCTGTACTGGGCAGCCATGTTTTTCCTGCTTTCCCTGTAGAAGGCTGCTGTGGAACAGTCCAGCCTCTGTCGTGGGAAGCAGCCTGAGTGTCTTCATGATCCAAGGCATGATTTATTGATTTTTTCCTCTGGAGAACACTAATGTAGGACCTAAGTTAAATCTGCACTTGGTGTAATTATTATTAATGTAATGATAATATAATAATAATAATAACATATTATTATTACATGCTAAATGTTTTAGAATATATTTACTTTAAAACCATTTGCTTATTTGAACTTTATGCTCAGTATACACTTTGGGATATCAGTATATGCTTACACTAAGAGTTTTATTAATTTTCCTGAATTAGATGTGTAACTCAATATATATTATATGTGTTTGCTAACTGAGGAAAATGAGTTATTGAATACAATAGGAAAAAAACAGAGATTCTTTTCCTTCATAAAGTATCTAAACCACGATTCTTGTGGTTTGAACAATGAAGGATGTCTCTTCATTGTGAAATACTTACAGAAAGAGACATAAGATTTTTGGTGTGTATTCCCAGATGAATAATTGTAATAATACTTTGATTTTCATGAACTGGAAAAAGTTTCTTATCATTATCCTCTGGAGTGATTTTCAAACATATCAAATATTTAATTGAGCAAGAGGATAAGGGATTCAAGTAGGGAATTATATTTTCTAGGAAAAATAAAGAATTAATTGAATATGAAGGAAAGTTAAGAGAAACAGTAGAAAAACATCTTCTTCCACCCACCCCCTGCCACTGTGACAAAATTTGTATAGCAACTTGTGAGTTTGACCACTAAACTTGTAAGTCTGGACTATCCTTTTGCTAGTAATTTTCCATTTATCTCTCTTAATCTCATTGTATTTCTGACATTCTAGTACAAATGCGGATTTTGCTGTTTTCAAGATAAATGTACAGCTAGTATATACTCTAAATGTTTGTTTTTAAAAAGAAAGCATTGCTTTTACTTATAGATAAAAGTCAACACTTTACCTCTGAGTAATAGTTTTCTCTCTGCAGTCAAATAGTATGATCGCTACAAACCCCATTCACTATCTTCTGCCACTTAGCTGTGAAAGAGAAAGATCGCAAGCCTGTCTTTATTTGTTGGCTTAGCTACTAAATCTGTCATAATTTATCGTTTATTATTATTTTTTAATCATGCATTACCTTTTATTTTATGCAAATAGTTTATTTTCCAAGTTTTCAGTGAGCCTGCCCTTTACATTCTTAAGTTGGTCTTCAACTTAGTATAGCTCATTTCATAATTTATTCATTGTCATTTCTGATCTCTTATATATTTTCCTTTGAACTGCCACCACGATACCTAAATGTAATTTCAACATTTACTTTTCTTCATATTGAAATTACCACTACTCATATCTGCCAGTTCCCTTTGTAAATGTTAATGTCTTTGTTGAGTCATTCCACATACATGACAGTCACCCATTTCAGTGGGCCCTGGGCAATGACATAGTTGCACAGCTGCGTGTTTACTACCCTAAGTCAAGCTCAGATGACGTCCATCACACTCATGTGTTTATTTCTCTCCTTTACTCTTAAGCCCTTCTCTCCCAGCCTCCAGAAACATCTAGTTATTTTGTTTCTCTATACTTTTGCCTTTTCTGAATTTGTCCTTGTAACCGATTCATGGGGTCTTGTGTGACTTTCTCTTTACTCCTCTTTCAGAACATCTGGATTGTCTTCCACATTACTATTCCAGTTTTCAGCAGCTCCTATTCCTTCCTTGTCTCCCCGACAATGATATTTTTCACCCTGATACTATACTTTGATTTCCTTCGAATTCTTTTTTCAGTCATCACTTCATTTCCTACCTCTTACACTGAGGAGGTTTCATTTATTAAAATCTTCCTATCTTTAGAAATTAGCATCATGCAGCTTGCTAGGGTATGAGAAGAATACTCTCGTCCTACAAAAAATAAAATAAAATCTATGAAATAAAGAGAAAAATCCCCAGATATTTTGAGAGTGAGTTATAGTCCTCATATCTTTAGTATGTACCAAATAAAGACACTGTAATCATGTTTTGTTTTTTCAAGATGTTATGCTTTCAGGGAGCTATTTAACTTGTGCTTCATTTTGAAAAGATTTAAGGCACATGGATCAACAATTAGAAACCAGGTGTAAGTGACAAGTCAGTCTATCTGCAAATAAAAAAAAATCTCTGTTCCAGAAAAGTTGTCACTCACTCAAGTCAGTGACTGAATTGATGAGTCAAGTGCTAAGGGCTTAGTCTCTAAAATTATTTCAAAATTTATCTACGTTAAGTTTTCTAGGGATGATTTTAATGACTGCTTAAAGAGGTCTTAGTGTTTGCCCCAAATATTACAAGCTTCTTACAATGACCTCATTGAACTAAGGGCACAGCTATTTGGGTTATACAATGATTTATATCAGATAGGTCTTTATCTTCTAATGATTGTTCATCTCTCTATAACATAATTTTTTTAAATCTTCATTTACTTAAATATAGTCAGAAAATTTTTAGCTTCATTTAATAACCAGAAAAATAATTCTTTTCTAATGTATATTTTATTTATTATAATGTATCCACGTTACATCCCGATTGTTATCCCCTTGCTCTTATCTTCCCATTCTCTTACCCTCCCTCCCTCTTCTGCTTTATCCCCCCCTTGACCTTTGATGAGAGGGATGACCTTCCACTGTCTGGCCACAGCCTATTAGGTCTCACCAGGATAACCTGCATCCCCTTCCTCTGTGTGCCAGCAAGGCCATCTTTCAAGGGGCCTTAACCAAATCATGGGCAACAGAGTGCATGTCAGAGGTTCAGCAGAAGTTCCCCCTTACGTGGAGAATCAACTGTCTGTCGGCTACATCTGAACAGGGGGTCTAGGTTCTCTGCTTGCATTATCCTTGGTTGGTGAATGAGTTTGTGCAGGACCCCTGTGTACAGATCCTCAGGCCTTGATGGTCTCCCAGCAGAGCTCCAGTTCTCGCCCATACCTTCCCAGAATATTTAAAACACTCCTGTACAATAAAAGATCTTTCAAAGAAATATCTATCCCTGATCTCAAGTTGTACTTTAGAGCAATAGTAATAAAAACAGCATGGTACTGGCATAGAAATAGGCTGGTGGATCAATGGAACCAAATGGAAGACTCAGAAATAAATCCACACACCTATGGACACTTAATTTCTGACAAAGAAGCCAAAACCATACAATGGAAAAAAAAAAGATAGCGTCTTCAACAAATGGTGCGGATCTAATTGGATGCCTACATGTAGAAAAATGCAAATACATCCATATTTATTTCCCTGCACAAAAGTAAAGACCAAGTGGACTAAAGACCTCAACATAAAACCAGACATCCTAAATCTGTTAGAAGAAAAGTAATTCTTATGTATATACAGCTTGAGTTGAAACACAATTATATAGATGGTAGTTTTCTTATTAAAATTTTTGTCAAAAATTCTCTCTCATAAAGTGGTTTAGGTCTAGATAGATGTTTTAAGTTGATAATGATGAAATATGATAGATATCGATTTATAGTCAGAACTTCAGGCACACCCAGATAGGAAAGATTTTTCTTCAAGATTGCCAAGTTCAAATAGCCAAAATATTATGAATGTAATATTTTTATAATTCCTGGTTGCTACATGGTTCTCCCAGCTATATATAGTTTATTGTATTTATGTATAATACTATAAATGTATATGTAAAAATGAAAAAAATAATAAAGATTATACACACACACACACACACACACACACACACACACACACACACATATATTAGAACATTCCTCAGAAAGATCTGTCTTTAGACATTTGACCTATGTATCAAACAGTACTCTAAGTACCTGGAAGGAGCATTAGGAGTCTTTTTTTAAGTTGGTGTTTATAGACTATAATGCAATTAGGTTAACAAATGTCCTCTCTCTAAATTAGTAGGTGGCTAAACATATGTGGAAACAAAAAATATATTATAAAAATACTTTGTCACTGTCTTTTGTAATCACTTTCTAGTGTGAGGGCAGACTCTAAGTACTGTATAAAATGATTATTAGAGCTTATAGAATATGAAAATGCTGACAATGATTTTGATTTGCAGAAGACTTTCCTAGATTCACTAAGCAAAATGTTAGTAATTATCTCTGATTTTACTGTAATTGAAAAGTGCTAATTAGCTAATGAGTATTAGAGTGCTTAACTATGTCTTATTCTCAAAGAAGACTGTATAAAATGAGTAAATTTTATTTTTCCATTAAGAAAAATAAAACAAAAGAATTATTGTAATATCTTTCTGAATCAAAATTTAAGGACTATTTTAGTGTAACTCTTATGAGGACAATAAATATAAAGTAATTATATACTAATAAAGTGAAATATCAATGTATTGGGTGTGTTTAGAATGATAGTAATAAATATTCAAATTCTTACATCTTATATTTCCTTTTCATCCTACTACACTTATAAGGTGGATTTATTTGTTCAAGTGTACTTCAAGTATAGTGTTTTGCCATTATTTATTGTGTCTAACCACACATTTCAGTTTGTATACTTAAATGATTTTTCTTCTTTTCTAAGCCAATGAATAGTGAGTGGAATTTATTCTTGTAAAGTAAGAAGTCAACACATGTTATTAATCCATGCAGAATTTCATTTTTAGCATTTCAATCTAGAACTTCATTTTCTTAGAATGATTGCTTACCTTAGCCTTTGAAGAGTAAACAAGGAAGAGAGAAAAATTATCTGGGAAGGCTTAGTTTAAGGTGACACCTTCCTACTCTCTATCTGCAGGTGTCTACAATATTATAATTTTTCAGCTTGATTTTACATTTCTCATTCTCTACAATGGTATATGACAAAACTTCATACAATAAAAACAATACTCATCTTCATGTTAATGCATTATGTTTACACTTGGCTATCACTGAAATTTTTCATAGTGTCCTGTTTTTATTTGGCTTTCTATTGCTCTGAAGAGACATCATGACCATGGCAACCCTTATAAAGGAAAACATTTACTTGTGGCTGGCTTACCGTTCACAGGTTTAATCCATTATCATCATGGTGAGAAACATGGCAGTGTCCAGGCAGACATGGTGCTAAGAGAGTTCTATAGATTTTATATTATTTATTTATTCTTCCCTCATATACTATGTCCCAACTATACTTCCCCTCCCTCTCAATCCTCCAGTCTCTTCTCTATCTCACCTTTCCCAAGGATTCACACCCACTTCACCTCCCCTCAGAAAACAGCAGGCCTTTTTATGGCCTTGACATTACTCAAATATGGCATAACAAGCTATAATAAGACGGGGCACATATTTTCACATCAAGACTGGATAAGGCAACCCAGTAAGAAGAGTCTCAAAGCCCTGCAAAAGGGTCAAAGATAGCTGCTGATCCCACTGTTATGAATCCCACAAGAACACCAAACTACACAACCATAATATGTGTGCATAAGGCCTAGTTCTGGCCCATATAGACTCCCTCACATCTGTGAGCATACTTGAGTTCCAGTCATTTGATTCTGTGGACCACGTTCAGTGGTGTCCTTTATCACTTTGGCTCCTTCAATCCTTCCTCCCCTTCTTCTGCAGGACTTGCAGAGCTCTGCCTCATGTTTAGCTGTGGGACTAGACATCTGCACCCATCAGTTGATGGAGGGAATCTCTCTAGTCTCTCTGACGATGATTATGCAGGGTTCTCAACCAGCACATCTATGTTTGCCATTTACATGCATTCATATGCAAACCACCAGATGGTCAATTTTCAATTAAAATATTAGAAATACTATGCAACAATATTATGGCAAAGATCCTCCATCCAATTTTTACATTTAATTGAGGTATAAGTCCACATTTTATTCTATTGTATGTAATTTGCTATTAGTAAAAATATCAATAGGAAAATATTTTGTATGTGGAATATCACCCTTTTTTCATAAATATACTATTTCTATATTAGTATTTTCCATATTTATAGTAAAAATCATCTGGAATAATTAAAACATGGGGGTTTGATGATGCAGAAAATGATTTTGTTATATATGTCCTCTTAGGTCCAGATCTGCCAGCTTTGATGATTTCCTTGTGGAGCTCCTGAGACCTCTTGGTCCTTCCATCCCTGAAACTATTGTACCAACCAAGGACATTGCATGCAGTAAAACTGGACCCCCTGTTCAGATCATGCCAACTGGGCGGCTCATCCTGCACAATTGTGGAGAAAGTAGGGACTGCCCCTGACATGAACTCTGGTGCCCCCGATTTGATCACTTCCACTTCGTGGAAAGGCCCAGAGGCACTCAGAGGAAGAGGTAGCAGGCTATCCAGATGAGACCTGATAGGCTGTGGCCATATAGTGGGGCAGGAAGTCCTCTTATGTCAGGAGTCTAGTGGAGAAGAATAGGGCAAAAGAGGGAAGGGTGGGAAAGAGAAGATACAAGTGAAGGGACAACAGTAGGGATGTAATCTGAATAAATTATAATAAAAATAAAAAACAAAACAAAAAACAACAACAACAGAAAACAAAAACAAAAAATGATTTTGTTAACCATGGCATAAAGAGATTGGTATTTGCGTGTGTTTTGAGAAAAACAATAAATTACTTACATAAAAATTGGTCATTAGCATGGCTCTGTAGTACATTAAACTGAGTCTCTGCAACACTAGTATCTGCTCCACTATAAACAAAGATTGTAGCCTTGTAAAGCAGGATTTTAACTGAACTTCAATGCTTTGGAAACAGTGTTTCCAGCTGAGCTTTGTTTCCTGTAACCTGTTTCTAGACTGAGGACAAAGTTGAATGCTCTATAAAATAGTCATTAGTGCCTCTAGAATAAGCACATGCAAACAATGACCTTGATTCCCAGAATAAATGTGCAGGGTTCATGTGCAAAGATACTGGGTAATTAGCTCTGATTTTACTGTTGTTGAAAACATTAATTATTTAACGAGTTTGAGTGCTGAAGTGTTTTCTTCTGACTTAAAAATTTATACACTTAAGTAATCAACAGTCAGACTCACTCAGAGGAAAGAAAACAAAAATAATTTGTTGCACCATGTTGACAAACTCAGATTTGATATTTTGAAATTAAGGGCATGGGGAAATACACACTAGTCTAGATCCCTTATTATAAGTGATAAAATGCAGGACCTATAGAGAAGGAAGAATGGGGGAAATGTGTTGAATAAATTGTGTAATAGCAAGAACAGTGTGTTACTTCCCTATTTCTTTTCACATGAAATGTGCGACGCAGGCAAATTCAATTTTTACACTTTAAGAGATAAATGTGAAAATACACAAGGCACTGTGAGATACACCTTAAAATAAAATAAAATTTCCTTTCATTTTTATATGATGGTGCTATGAATCCCTAGAAAAGAAAGCAACAATCAGGATGAATAAGACAAAATGGTGCTAGTCATAATAAGAACTTATAAGGAAATTTTGTATTAGAGAGTTATTGTAGAATATATTATTAAATATACCCATGCTATATATATATATATAGTATAATATTCAGCCCAGACATCTATCATTGCAGATATTTGTATATTTGCCGGCTAAAAGAGTATTTTGTTTTCAGGGCTCCTCTGGGATCTCACCAACATGGCTGCATCTACATGAGCTAAATGTGGACAAACATAACAGATGAACAGATGTGCTGATGTGGACAGGTATAGACCCCGAGGTCTTCACGCTTCATAAAAAGCTGCAGGAAATGAAAGAATTTTGAGAGTGTGAGAAATTGTCTTTAGCAGGGAAGAACACACTAATTGGTTATCCAAATCCAACTGGTTACCCCTGAAGGAGTCATCCTTCCTCCACTGAAGTCAAACCCCCTTAGCCTACAACGTGTACGTCAACTATGGATCATATATTCAATCAGCGGAACCTGTAAGATGTATTCTTATTAGTCTTTATAGTTTATAAGAGCACAAAATTATGCCATATAGAAGAATACTACAGAGTAAAACATCTGAAGGAATATAAAATAAATTAACTTTAAAATAGAAAATATGTGACCATACGGTGTAGGTTAAAAATATTTGGTCTCAGTCACGCCACCCCAAAATCACTGTCCCTCATTCAGTCATTATCAGCTATCCAGCACAAATAGGCACACTAATAAGTAACAAAAGAATAAAAAATATAGGAAGTTGGGAGAGAAACATAATTAAGTGTGGTTTTCAAAGTTGGACAGGGAGTACTTGTACCAAAAATATCAAATACATGTATTTCTTCTTAATGAGTTATTATTAATGTATAATCAATGATAAGTACTTTAAGTCTCTTGTTCTACATCTATATATCCCTACCAATGTTTTGATTTTGAAAACCTCATTTTCTGTAATTATCAATAAGGTATTATTTGCTGTATTATTCAATAAAGAATATTTTCTTAAGTCATTAATGTGAATGTTCTATGTAAATCTGTTTTCAAGGATCAAACCACATGGACTACAATGACGTTTCAGTACACTCTGCCTTTTGCAAAGTTCTGAGAAAAATGATCTTTTTTAATCATTTCAGTAGAGTTGTTTATCAAGTCCAACTTTGTCCATTTTTGATCAAGTAACTTCTAACTGTAACAAAGAACTTGTTTATAAAGAAAAGTTTACTGCACTGAAAGTATTTTGGGATCTGAGATAATGGCTCCAAATAACAGCATTCAAGAAATATATTTAAAGTGAAAATCATTGTCATAGCTACTCTGTACATGAAATGCTTCTCTGTGTCCTTCTTCATAACTTTATAAGGTTAAAAATAAAAAGCCAAGCTGTGATTTAATGCCTTAGTACAAACAGAAAGAGGGCATGGCCTTGGTAGCTGTTATGAGAATAAGATGTGACTTCTGTGTCCCAAATTTGCACTTCTTCACAAGGAAGCCTCTTTTATAGTCCAAGAGAGAATGTCTTTGCTTCATGTTCCCACCTACCCATTCTTCCTCAACAATATCTCAACTTCCAACAGGATTCTTTGCCCCAGTTATATTTATGCCTGCTATTCAATGCCAGACCCTAAAAGGAAAGGTATACAATTAACCTATCCTTTAATGGACTAAATATAGAGGAATAGCTGGTTCCTTGAGAAAGTCTTTATATCAGCCACTTTCCTTCAGGCTCAGCTTACTGTGTGCATGCTCCATCATGTCCAAATATCAGTCCTCTCTCTCTTTTTATATTTTGTGGTTTTGATCCTGTCTGTTGTTTTAGTTAGGGTTTGTATTACTGCGATAAAAGATAAAATAGCATGACCAAAAGTAAAAAGAGAGGGAAAGGGTCTATTTCATCTTACAATTCTACATCACAGGGGATGCAGAACTACATCTCTACCCAGAGGAGTCACCGAAGGATGTCAAGGGAAAAACCTGGAGGCAAGAGGTGATGCAGAGGCCATGGGATATTGACTTGTACACCATGGAGTGCTCAACATGATTTCCAACACATTCCAGGACCACCTGCCCTGGAGTGGCACTGCCTACATCAATCATTAGCCAAGAATATGTACCACGGTCATTCAGATGAGGACTGTTTTTTTTTTCCAGTTGATGTTTCCTCTTCTAAAGGATATTAGTTTGTGCCAGGATGACCTAAAACTGGGCAATACGGCTACTGATATTATCCCCCAACAACAGTGAAAGTGTTCCATTAGCTAACTCTGATCATTTTGATGATCTGATTCATAAAATGTTACTTTGGATGATGATCTTACAACAAAAGAAATAACAACAAAATAAAAACAAACTAATAAATCAGCTCTGCTAATTGCTTTTTGACTTCCAATGTGGGTGCAATGAAATAGCCCCTATCTAAAAAATAATAAAAAAGTTATGAATAAGCAATTCAGTTATTTGAACCTTTGTTCTAATGAATAACACCAATATGGCATGTGTACTGAAGATTTGTCATCCTAGTCACATAAATATTTCTCCTAATAGCACATGTATTTTGAGAAGAAAGGACACTAAGATACTCCTCAAGCTTTAGAGATTTTGAACTGAGGTGGTGGAATTTGAGCAATGTTGATTTCTTGTTTTTCTTTTGTGATTTATTCTGATCAAGTAAGTCCCTCTTTCATTATAAACCTACATATTCAGGAAATTGAGATCAAATGAAAAAATAATACCACTATGAAGATGCTGAGTGCTTGCATGTTATTCATAATAAATATTAGAGTTTGCCAATGCCAAGTCTGGTAATTCTAAAATTGAAAATTAATTCAGTGTTTGTACAAATGAGCAACATTGTCATAAAGAATAGTCATACATTTATCTGAATAAATTCAATTAAGGTTTTGGAACTTTATCACTTAAATATTTTCCATCTCATGAACAATGGAGGAAACTTGCATTTTTAAAATAAAAAAAGGAGAAAAATGTGTTTTTTATCCTGATAAGTAATAAGTAGTAAGTAGTGAATTTTTTGTTCCAAAAGGAGAAATTTTAATGTTAATTTTAATTGTAGAGGATATTGAAGAGTTACTGATGCTTCTATGGTGCTAATCAACACCACCATGATACAGTGTTTCCTGGCCTGAAACCCTCATATATATCCATGATGAACAATGAATAGATTAAGAAAATAGTTGTCTAGCATTTACTATATTTAATCAATATCAACTCAATTCTTTACTGTCATTTTTGTTTCTTTAAAATATTCACTATTTTTGTTTTATTCAACAACTATTTAATTTTTGTAATTACACATATTACACAGGTATAATTGTATAAATGCAATATATATGTATATAAAGTATGTTTATACAAGTACACACATTTTTGTAGAAGCTTTGCTCATTTTAAAAAATCGATTCAATAGTTCTATTTACATAGATAATATTATATATACTTATAAATTTCCTGAAATTATATAGATATTGAATGAGGCAAATATGATCTCTCTCTCTGTCCCTCTCTTTCTCTTCTGTCCCTCTCTCTCTCTCTCTCTCTCTCTCTCTCTCTCTCTCTCTCTCTCTGTATGTGTGTGTGTAATACTCTAAATTGCCTTTTATTAATGTTTCCTCATGGAAAACTAACAATATTTTTAAAATGAAATAAATAGTTGTGAAAACGCTTTCTCATAGTCTTATTGAGTTGTGATCAATTTTTAATGTTTATTTCTGAACTTATAATAAAAGGCAAATTTTGATTCCACTGTTCTTTGACTCTTGTTCCAATATCATGATTTTCAATTCTACTTCAGCCATTACTCTCATCAATTTGTGTTCTAATTTGAGAGGAAATACATAAAGCCCTTAAAGAAATAAAGGAAGATACAGCCAAGCAGATTGAGGCCTTAAGGAAAGTAATTAATCCCTGAAAGAAACACAGGACAACACAAACAAGCAGGTGAAGGAATTGAACAAACCACTGAAAGAAATGCAGCAGAATACAAACAATCAAGTGAAGTAAATCAATAAAAATGTTCAAGGCATGAATATGGAAACAGAAACATAAAGCACAAACTGAGGAAATCCTGGAGATGGAGAACTTAGAGAAGAAAACAGAAACATCAGAGGTAAGCATCACCAACTGAATAGAAGATGTAGAGGAAAGAATCTCAGCCATAAAAACCACAACGATACATATCGATTTACAAACAGAATTTTAGACGCACCAAGATAGGAACGATGTTTTCTTTAAGGATGCCAAATATAAATAGCCCAAACACTAAGAATGTAACATTTATATAATTCCTGAGTGTGTCATGGTTTTTCTTGCTATAGGTAGTTTATTGTACATATGTGTAGTAATATAAATGTATATGTAAAAACCATTAATAAGAAAAGAAAGAAAAATAAATAAAATGAAATCATTCAATCCTTAAAGAAAATCAATGCATCCATCAAAAAAAAAAAAAAAGTTAAACCTAAGAAATCCTTCACACAAAACATCTGAGAAATCAAAGACACCATGAAAAAATGAAAACTAAGAATAATTGAAATAGGAGAAAGAGAAGATTCCAGGTTCCAAGGCACAGAAAATATTTCCAAAATTCAATGAAGAAAATTTTCTCAATGTAAAGAAAAACATGCCTGTATGCATAGAAGAGACATACAGAACACCAAATTGATTAGAGCAAAAAAAGAAAAATTTCCTGCCACATAAGAATCAAAACACTTAATGTACAGAACAAAGAAAAATATTAAAAGCTTCAAGGGAAAAAAGCCAATTAACATATAATGTCAAACTTATCAGATTCATACCTGACTTCTCAGCAGAGACCATAAAAGCCAGAGGGCCTGGACAGACTTCTTGTAAACCAAAGAGACCACAGATGCCAGTCCAGACAGCAACTATAGACAGCAACACTTTCAATCACCATAGGTTGAAAAAACAAGATATTTGACCACAGAACATATTTAAACAATATTTATGCACAAACCCAGTTCTAAAAAGATACTAGAGGGAAATTATGACCTGAAGAGGTTCACTACACCCAGCACCACAAAACCCACAAGTTATGAATAACTTCACTACCACAAAATTAAATGAAGCATAAAAACACACTATCACAACCAACATCAAAATAAAGACATAGACAAGTTGAACGTATGCAGCAGACACAAAGAAGAAACATACCTCGGCCACAAAGATAGGGCTTACCTGAGAGTAGAAAAAGGTTTTCCAAGTAAATGGACCCAAGAAACAAGCTGCAGAAGCCATTATAATATCTAATAAAATAGACTTTCAACAAAAATTAATCAAACGAGAGGAGGAAGGACACTTCATCCTCATCAAAGGAAAATTTCACCAAGACCACATCTCAATTCTGAACATCTATGCCCCAAATACAAGGGCAGCCACATTTCTAAAAGAAACATTAATAAAGCTTAACCCACACGTCGATCCCACACATCAGTAGTGGGAGATTTCAAAACCTGACTCCTACCAAATAAAAACTAACAAAGAAATAATGACAATAACAGATATTGTGAATCATAAATCAAATGGATCTAACAGACATCCAAAGAACTTTTCACCCATACACCAAAGAATACATCTTATGCTCAGCACATCATGGAATCTTCTTCAAAACTGACCATATAGTCAGTCACAAAACAAGCCTCAACAGATAGAAGAAGATTGAAATATTTCCTTTTATCTTATCAGACTATCATAGATTAAAGCTGGACCTCATCAACAACAGAAATAACTAAAAGAAATAAGAAAGAAAATAGGGACTTTCTAAAATTCAATGAAAAATCAAGCACAACATACTCAAACTTATGGGACACAATGAAAGCATTGCTAAGAGAAAAGTTCATGGCACTAAGTGCCTTCATAAAGAAATTGGAGACATCTCATAAAAGGGACCTAATGGCACACCTGGAATTCCTTGAGGAGTAGAGAAGAAGCGAATACACTCAAGATGAATAGATAGCAGGAAGTAATCAAACTCAGTGCTGAAATCAATAAATTAGAAACAAAGAGAACGTTTCAAAGCATCAATGACTCAAAGGATGGTTCTTTGAGGAAATCAACAAGATAGACAAACCCTTAGCCCAACTAACTAAAAGGCAAGGAAGTACTACCCAAATCAACAAAATCAGAAATTCAAGTCTCAAAAGAACATAATTGCTTATGGATCAGTAGGATTAACATAGTAAAAATGGCCATCTTACCATGATTCTACAGATTCAACTCAATTCCAATTAAAACTCCAACACAATTCCTTATAACCTGGAAACAGGAATCCTCAACTTCATGAAGAAAATAAAAAACCCAGGCTAACAAAAAAAATCTGTGCAATAAAAGAACATGTGGAGGTATCACCATCCCTGATGTCATGTGGTACTACAGAGAAAGTGAAATAGTCAAAAAGTATCAGCATAAAAACATACAGGCTGACTAATAGAAACAAATGGAAGACACAGAAATAAATCCACATGCCTATGGACACTTGATTTAGACAAAGAAGCCAAAATCATATCATACAATGGAAAAACAAAGCATCTTCAACAAATGTTTCTGGTTTAACTGAATGTCTGCATGTAGAAGAATGCAAGAAGATTAATATTTATTATAATTATGCACAAAACTCAAGTGCAAGTGTATCAAACTTATTAGCATAAAAACAGATACACTAAATCTAATAGAAGAGAAAGTGGGAATCACCCTTGAATTCATTGGTAGACGATACAACTTCCTGTGCAGAATGCCAACAACTTAGGCACTAACACTGACAATTATTAAATGGGGCCTCATTAGAATGAAAAGCTTCTGTAAGTCAAAGGATACCATCAATAGGATAAAATGGCAGCTCACAGGATAGAAAAATATCTTTATCAACTCTACAACTGACAGAGGGCTAATATCCAAAATATATAAAGAAATCAAGAAATTAAAAATCAACAAACCAAATAAGCCATTTAAAAATGACGCACATAGCTAAAGAGAGAGTTTTCAACAGAGGAATCTCTAATAGCCAAGAAGCACTTAAAGAAATGTTTAAAGTCCTTATTCATAAGGTAAATGCAAATCAAAGTGACTCTGAGGTCCATTTTATACCCATCAGAATGGCTAAGATTAAGAACTCAAATGAGAGCACATGCTGGGCAAGGATGATGAGCAAGGGGCACATTCCTCCATTGTTGGTTGTAGTGCAGACTTGTAAAACCACAGTAGAAATCAATGTGGAGTTTTCTCAGAAAATTGCAAATCATTCTCCCTCAAGACCCTGCTATACTACTCCTGGGCATATACCCAAATGATTGCCCACTGTACCACATGGATATTTGCTCAACTATGTTCATAGACTCTTTATTCATAATAGCCGGAAACTGAAAACAACTCAGGTATCCCTCAACTGAAAATCAGATTAAAGAAACTGTGGTACATATACACAATGGATTACTACTCAGCTATTAAAAAATAAGACATTGCACAATTGCAAGCAAATGGATAGAAATAGAAAATATTATCCTGAGGTAACCCAGACCTAGAACGACACACATGGTATATACTCACTTCTAAGTGGATATTAGACATAAAGTATCTGATAATCGTGCTACAATTCACTTGGCTTCCCAAGGAAATCAAAGAGGATCCAAGAGCGGATGCTTGATTTTCTCTCAGAAGAGAAAATAAAATAGATATCTGAAGTAGGTGGAGGGAGGGATATGGGTGGGAGGTGGAGTGGGAAGGATAATTGGGATGGGGATCAGGTGTGAGAAGAGAGAGGTGGTCGGGGGACTGGGAGAGAGAATGGAAATAAGTGGAGCGGCATCTTTGGGACAGGGAGGCCCCTGGGAGTCCATGGGATGTAGGTAGCTGAGACTCCTAGCAGCAGAGGATATGGATCCTAAAGTTGGCACTTCCTGTACCAGTTGGTACTTCCAATATAGGGAAGGTTACACTTAACCACCCATACAAAATTTGATCCAAAATGTGTCCTACGTCACCTAGTGGGCCATTATTCTTTTATTGACAAGTAATGCTTCCATACAGTACATAAGAGATTCTCTCTCTCTCTCTCTCTCTCTCTCTCTCTCTCTCTCTCTCTCTCTTTCTCTCTCTCTCTCTCTCCTCTTTCTCTCTCTGTTTCTCTGTCTCTCTCTCTGTATAAATATACGTGACTATATATTTTTTCTTCTATGCTTAAATGTAGACTTCCCATTTGAGAAATGATTCCCTATTTGCCACATTGTTTTATTTATTATTTATTATTCATACATAGTATCACCTGATGCCTTGAAATATGCATAATGAGATATCAAACAGACGTCCACTAGACAAAAGGAAACTCAAAGTAAGAATAATAAATACTATTTTGCAGTAATTTCTAATGCTTTCTTTCAATTAGTGTCTTTTATATAATAACTGTTGCGTCTAGGATGAGTGATCCTTCTTGTGTGGTTTGCATAAGATAGGACATATTGTATTCGTGCCTCATCTCTATACTTGCTATCCATTGTTTTTAAAAGATTTGTGCATTTAAATATTTTAACACCAATACACATGAGATTCCTTTACTCTTATTCTGATAAATGGTAACTAATGCCCCAGATAGTTGTAGAACTAGTTAAACACTCAACCTCCCAGCTAGCTGCTTCCGTTTTTACTCATGACTGTTTTGGGGGAATGGTGACACAGTTCTCTCAAAATACAGGGGGAAATATCAGTGGAATGCCTCCAGGTGACAAGAAATTATACGTAGTAGTGTAGTAGTCAGCAACAGTAGTAACTGCTACTGTGGACCAAGGTCTTGGTATCCTGTGGTCATATGTCCACAGGGAGACAGACTGAATTATGTTCCAATATATGGTAGCAGCATATTTTGTAATTTAGTGAACTAAGAGTGATTATAAAGGCATCAAATATTGAAGTATGTGTTGAAATAATTTTTATAGACTCTCCTTGCATTAGTTGAAGTAGTAAAAGAGATCCATTTAATTTGCTTAGAAAATGAACCTAGCCTCTCAACAAAGAAGATTACGGTTTTAATCAGATATTGAAAGACACTAGCCTTCTAACAGAGGCCGGGGACCAGGTAGCTCCAGCTTGGTGGCACTTGACAAAGGTTTTGAAAAAGGGGTAAGAGAACACTAAACACTGGAACCCTCACTATCCCTGCTATATTAGAATCTTTGTCTTTTAAACTCAATGTCCTTTGAAGGTCTGAAAAGGGAGGAAAACATTATTTTCCTTGGGATCATATAAAAAAATCACATGTCAAGAATCACTTTTATAATGTGAAGGATTATATTAAAACTATAAATATACGTGTATATACATATACTGATATTTATACTGTATACAATATTTTATGTCAGGAGGAGATATGCTTATTCTACAAACTAGATGATCTAATCTACTCAAACGCCCCTGTCTTCCACTAAGGTCCATCTATTTCCTATTTTGAGGTGGTTATAGAGTCAAAACCTATGGCCCAAGGAAAATTCTTTGCTCATTGTGCTCATTAAAAGTGCTTGTAAGAAGAACTCATTGCATACTTAATTGTCATAATATGCAAAATAAACCAAATGAACTAAATGCTGAAAATTCAGTTGCCAATCATGGGTGATTTTGATACATTAAAAGGGTTCTCTTAATCATCAACCTTTTCCACTGCAAAATAAGAAGGATTCTAAAGACTTTGCTACTAATTGCAAAAATACAAAGTATCTGCTTGTTAGGCTGATTTGTGCAAGTAATTTTCTATTTGTTTAAACTTTGTATGCATAATGAATTTATAGGCAGTAATACCCACAATTATAAATATAAATGAAATGTTATAAATTATCATATAAAATACCAAGCTAGAGAGTAATATCTTCCAGCTAAAGATACAACTAAATAGCACAAAGCCAACACTTGAAATCCAGATAATTATTAATATAATCAGTTTATGATGAATTCTTGTTTCTGGTTTTTTAGTGGTACACCTTTACCAAGTTATAAAAGACTAGTAATGCTAACATTATACATATTCTTGAGAAAATTTATTATGTGTTTATTTTAAATGAAGGACTGCACCATCACCACTGGAAACTGAACCATATAAGTCTAGAAGCATTGCTGTGCATTCTTATACCAAAATATAACTAGAGCCTAACAAAGAAGGCTGATGAAAGTTACTCTAAATAAAGGGGAGATGAATTAACAACTGCAATCTATTATTTGACCAATCAGCTGATTTATTAAAGATCTTACACGCGTCTATACCAAAACCAACATCCCTTTTTTCATATAATTTGTCCTGATCCTCCAGCATGTTCAGTTAGAATAACTTCACCTTGGATCTGTGGTCTTATTGTTCAAGAGTTTGAGACAAATGTAAGTTGTTCTAGAATAGTATCATTAATACTGTACATGAATATTCACGGACACCTCAATATGTTATGGCTGAAATACTATCTTACTATCCATCCTTAATGAGATTATTGATATTAGTGAAGAGTTTTAGAAAGGATACATACCAGTCTGTATTTAAATACTTGCTATGCTTGCAGACTGGAGCCTAACATAGTTGTCCTCTGAGTGGCTCCACCCAGCAACAGATCTAAACAGAGGAACAGATGATGAGACTCATAGCCAAACACTGTGCAGAGCCTTGTGGAAGAGGAGGGGAAGGATAGCGGGGCCTAGAAGGGAAATGAGCTCCACGAGGAAACCAACAGAGACAACTAATCTGAGCCCAGTATGGCTTGTGGAAATTAAAACACCAATCAAATACCGTGTATGGATTGAACCTAGGCCGCCTATGTACCCTGTGAGTATCTTGGTCCCCTTAGTAAGGGGAACTGAATCTGCCCTTGACACGGACTTTGTTGGATGCTTTTTGATAGCTTCCCCCTGGTGGGGCTGCCTTGCAGGGCTACACTGGATGAGGATGCACTCAATCCCAGATGTGACCTGATGTCCTTGGGTGGGGTAGGCGGATGGGGGTTCCCCTTTCTGAGTGGTAAGGGACGAGGGAGGGGGAAAAGGGGGGAGGATAGAAACGGGAGAAGAGGAGGAAGGGGCCTGCGGCTGGGATGTAAAGTGAATAAATAATTTAATTAACACAATAGTCTTTCTTCCAACAGACCCTTCTTGGTAACCCTGGCTAATTAATCTTTTTTTGGACTCAACTTAATTTGTAAAAACACCCCTTCTTCATGCAATGTTCCCATGTATATAAAAGAGCTCTAATACCATAAGCTATGATTATAAATATTTCTGATTTTGTGCAGCAGGATTACATTATGAAAAACAGCTGAAGTAAAGATAGTAGCCTATCAATTGAATGGATCTGGATAAAGAGATGATATATTTGGTTAAATCTATGCTGTAGTGTGTATGAAGATATATAAGATGAGCATTGACTGTGGAATGTTAATAATTTTCCTGGACTTTTCAATGTACTTGAAAAGCATAGTTTGGCACAACACTGAGTCACTGTTGTGTCTTCCCTCCCATGCATATGCTGTATAAAAATCCAGTTTCTGTTCCTTTTACTTGAATCAGTCCATTCCAGTCCGCGAGTGTTGTTGCAGCATCCTAAGCATCAAGCTGCCCTCCGTGCATCCATCACAGCTAGCCTTTACTACGTGAATGGAGGATTATCTCACTTCCAATGCTACAGCTTCCAGTGACCTCTCAGCTCATCGACTGAACACCTAATTGTCTTTACAGTTGTTTACAGAGCACCATCAAGCTTGTTCTTGGTTAACTCCCTGCATCATTCCCCACTACTGTCTTGTTCAATTTGCTTCAGCCATATTCTCCTCCAATTTCTCTTCCTTGCTTTTTTTTCCTTAATTTTTCTTTGCTACAGATGTCAGCTCAAATTGAATTTTGATAAGTCTTGAAAAATAACCAACCCTAATGCTGGACACTCTGTCATTTCTTCTTCTGACTTTTACTCATGTCTTTATGATCTGCATTCATCATATACTGGAATATATGCTATTATTTTTCTGTTATCTGGATCCCTAATTACATGTTTTATGTATTATATCTTTATTCAAATTTGAAGGATATAATTTTATGACTATATCTTTAGTATCCAAGAGCTTCTGGCTAATAATAGTTATTACATGTTTGAAAGTCAATTAAGATTATATTACTGCAATGTAACTGTAAGCTACCTGGTATTTAACTCCCTCAGAGACTTGAGAAGGAGTAAACGTGATTATCTGAGTATGCCAGGAGTACACATTAGTAACTTTCCAAATGAAAAGATGACAGAGACAGTTTTCTACCTGAATAGTCACTCAAAACTCTTTATAATGTTAGAGCATCTTCTTCAGCCTTCTGGCCCAATATATCTGACAGACATATTTGTGAGGCAGAAACTATTGAGGACCTGCTTACCCTGTCTTGGCAGAAAATAGGTGATCTAAGTTGATAATGACAATACGTGATGGAAATTGATTTACATTCAGAAATTTAGATGCACCAAGTTAGGAAAGATGTCTTCTTCAAAGCTGTCAAATACAAACAGCCAAATCACTAAGAATGTACCATTTATATAATTCTTGATTGTAAATAGTTTTTTCCATACCTGAGGAACACTAACTACCCAAGACGATTGTTAATGATGTCATTTCTTTGCTTGTTCTACTTCGGAGTTATTTTTATATTCTGGTTTATTTATTTTGGCACAGCCAAAATCACAGCTTTCTCCACAATTTTATACAATGTTTCATGCCTCATAACCTTGTTGTCTGTCCTAATTACAGTGTTATCTAAAATAAAGCAAACTTAGACATTTGTAACTACTTTCAAAGTTTTTTTTTACATTTAATTTTTTTTTTTTTTTTTACTGAATAGAAGTTTAAGCATATTTACTGGTAGAATTCACATTTTCCATGTTTCACTGTCTCTACTTATACTTAAACATTTTTATAAAGACTGTTATATTCTAAACATATGGCCTCGAAGCATATATAAATAAGTTCAGATTAGTACTAAACTAAAATATGTCATTTTATATTGTAGAAAATTGACATTAACCTAAAGGAATCAATTTACAGATTTCAGTGGTTATTGACCTGTTTCTGAAAATTCCAGTCAAGCAGAATGTATTAAATCAACCATATGATCACATTCTTTGGATTTGTATGATACTTGTATCTTTATACTTTTAATTGAGATATTGATTAAGCTACGTTATTGGGCACAATATCCCATTATCCACTCAGAAATTTTTCATTGATTGCCTAAAACAAGGACCATTTTGTAAGAGGCTGTAAAGGTAAATAATGAAAATCTGCCCCCTCAGCTAACTGTGTAATGATGAAGATGGACAATATTTCCAATACTTCACTTAAACCAAATGCTCAGTGTGTTGTAAATCACGACGTTCTTCTGTATTGTGTTTGCAAAAGGGTTAAGAAGATCAGCAATTTGTACTAGAAATGCCAAGTGTATGAAACAGAATTTCCACATCAGAAGCTTGCCAAATTATTGTTTTAGCTGCAGTGCGAGTAGCATGTGTGAGGATGGGAAGACTCAACTAGAGGAGTAAATAGGTTCACAATTTAAGGCATGAACTTTGAATTGTACAAAAAAATGTTAAGGAGAAGAAATGCAAATGGTACCTATAAGTGGGTTTTTTGGGTCAAATTTTCATGTTTTATGATAGAAGGTAAGCAGGAAATTATTGTGTGAGGAGAAAAACAGGTACAGAGGAAAAGTTGTCAGTTAATTGTAGATTTAAAAACATCTTAAATAAATCTATGATTAAGAATATATTTTTTTGTAGTATAGTTAGCTCCTCAACAGGTAGAACTATCTACTTGGATAATTCTAGTGTCAAAAAATACACTCATTAGAAATTCAATTTATGATGCCAGCTGATGTGATTGAGATGTATATCGAAAGTAGTATGGCTTGAGTTTCAAGTATATTCTTGTGAAGAATCAGATGGAATATGGATTATTAAAAAATTAGCTGTCAACCGGGCGCTGGTGGTGCACTCTTTTAATCCCAGATCTGAGAAGGCCAAGACAGGTGAATCTCTGTGAGTTCAAGGCCAGCAGGTCTACATAGAAATAGATTCAGGACAACCAGTACTACACAGAGAAACCCTTTCTCAAATAACAACAACAGCAACAACAACAACAATATAAAAAACCAAAACCAAAACACCAAAAACAAAACAAAACAAAAAGAAAGAAAGAAAGAAGTATGTGTGAGATACAACCATAGTTATCAATATTTTTACTTACCCCTTACCACTATTTATAAAAGGAACATTACTATAATCCTTGTGTGAATTAGAGATATTCCCATATTTTCAGAGTATGTTGTTTTTCTCTATGAAGATATAGGGGACAATAGAAATTCTGGACCCACTTAATATACCTGATTGAGGCTGAACTTTCTGTCTATACTCTGTTCTTTCCAAGTCAGGCATAGTAATCCTATTGGTGATAAAAAGTATTTAAACTATTCCCAAAGCATATTACCCAAGTTACTGTCACTCATAGACACGGTAGACAAACATAGTTTTGATTCCCCACTCATGCCCATGGATTTATAACTTTTAATATATTCTACAAATTGATGCTTAGGGTCTTCTTATATTATATTATGATGCACACCAAAAATTTTAAAATAAGTGGTTATCACACTGCATCAAGTTTCTCCTTATGTTTCTTTCTTATATTAAAAATGAGTATTTTTCTCAAATAATTTATCCTGAGGTCTTTCAAGTCTAAGCAAATGTTAAGATAATTGTGTCAAAAGAAAGAGAATGGTTACTCCCATGATAATTCTGCCACTATTTCAACTATAAGCATGAAAATATGGATACCCAAAGTTGGGTTGAATGTGTGAATAAAGTAAATAACAATCCAGGCATGGTAGCATGTGCCTTTAATCCTAGCACTTAAGAGGTAGAGGTAAGGAGTTAGCAGCCAGCCTGCATACAGTCTGGATATATTAACCACATTTAAGGGTAGACATTTTGAAGCAGTAGATGGCCAATACAATGTTAACACAATAGAATTTTATAGACTTTTCATCTCATACTGCTCTGTTTGAGTACATCTTGTTTACTGGCCTTTGATTACATACTATGGTCTGCAAATTTGTCTGTTTATAGTGTGTGTTCCTATTGTTTTGTTTTTCTTTCATCTTTAAAAAATTGGGTTCTTTGTTTGCATACTTGCTTTTTTTGTTCTCTAAACAGATCGAGAAAGAAAAACCTAAGTTGGATGAGTTGGAAGGTAGGGAGGATCTGGCAGGAGCTATGTGAGGGAAATCCTGGATCAGAATATATTATATAAAACATTATCTATAACACAAAGAAAGAAAAGAAAAAAGAACAAAAAATTTGGTACACAAGGAAAAGGAAATGAGGGAAGAAGGGATACACTTTGGAGGAATTACAGCATAGACGTGTACAACTAATTTAAAAAAATCATCTCAAAAGCTTGGAAATATGGATACATTTGAAATCTTTTCAAAAGCTATCATTTATTAAACTTTTCAGATATAGAACATTGTATGCCTGAATGTATATGGTATATGTTTGTGAAAGTCTGAGAGACATGGTGGCAGATCATTACCTTTCAAAATTCATAGGTATTCAAAACAGCTGAGGCTCTGGCTGAATTGCACCTCCTTCAGGGTGCCCGAAGGAGGCTCTAGTCCTGTTGTTCTGACAACATACCCTGTGAAATTGATTTTTCTGGCTCATGGAACAACTGAATAAAAAGTTACTTTCTCTTTAATATGCTCTCATCCTTGAATTATAAGATAGTTTAAACCTTTTAATTAATTGCCAAAGCAGATGGTATTACTTTTTGTTTGAAAATGAATGCTCTGTTGTTAGGATGCATTTGAAATCTCCTTTCACTTTGGATTAATCGTACAAGCATGAGCAACTATCTGACTCTCTCTGCAAATGAGTTGCTTTATGTTTAAACTCATCACCAAAGAGAATTGAGGACAATAATTATTAACCTTAGAAGTTTTAAAGTATTGACTATTTCTATTTAACAGAAAAATAGTATTAATCTCTTTTAAAATAATTAATGTGCTGTCTTGTACTTTGTAAGGCCTTAATTATTGATTATTTTCTGATTAATACAATGGCAGTGAACTTTTCATTTCTAATTTGGCCTGTGTTAATACACTGCAACAGCAAACACATGTAATCTCATGATTTACACTGCAATGCCAAAATATTTACAAAGTAATATTTGAAAACTTAGAAAAATATAACACTTTTATTTTCTTCAGCAAATTATTAGACACATGTTTGTCATCTGAAAAATTAGGAACTGAAAAACGGTGCAATAGTATTAAAGTATTAAATTTCACTCAGTTATGTGGCTAGTCCTTTTATATTTTATGTAAACTTTATGACCTTTTTAGACATATGCTGTTTTCTAAAGGTTTTTAGGTCCTCAATATATGTTCAACATAGGTGCTCAACAAACAATTCTTTGAGCCAATTTTTCTTATTTAAGTAAAACAAATAAATAAAATTGTCAAAGAATTCTGAGCAGTTCAGGAAAACCACCCCTCCAACAAAGCATTACACATTTTATTAGATATAATAGCTAATTAAATTCATAGTTTCTGGTTTTATCAGACCCCAAATTGTTTTTTGTCCTCCCTCAGAGACTTTGACCTACTTAGCAGATTGAGAACTTTGTGATCTGAATCATATTCTTGCCTGACGGCAGGAATTCATATCCCTTGAGGACTTACCTTAAGTAGGACTCATTAGCCCTCTGTAGTCCAGTGCCCCAGCTGCCCATGCTGAAGACAAAAGGGTAGCCAGTTTAATTAACCACAGCCTGGAGCAACGTAATTCATTACCATTTCCCCCAAGTAATCTAAGTCTATATCAGCATTCACAATGCAGGGATAGATGGAGCCAAGCAACCTAATAAGAAAGAAATCCTGAAATCTAATTGTTCTTTGGGCTGTTTAATTTAAGGTAAAATTAGAGGCCATGACAAGATCACAAAAAGTTATCGTTAGAGTAAAGAGAAGTATATATCTTCCATATGCTTAGAAGCCAATAAAGTATACAGCTGAGCTCTAAGAAGACAATTATTGGTGACTTACTATGAAAACAAAAAGAAGTATAGTCCTAGTGTTGCTCTTAGATTATGTGCTAAATTGTATCAAACAAACAAACAAATAAACAAAAAAAGGATTTAGCTACTTATTTTTTGATTATTGACAATGGTTTGCCAAATCCAATAATTAAAAAAAATGGCTTCTCAAAGATTAATTTATTAACTCAGATGTTAATTATCTACATATTCTAGCCTTATATGCAGTAAAAGCAAAGTGGAAAAAAGAAACATTTTATAACTTAAAAATATAGCATTATCCTTCATCAACTAATCTTTTTAAAATAGCAAAACGTGTGTAAAACAATACGCTCTGCGGAAGCATGCAGGAGACAAGTACGAAGAAGGGCATTCAAGTGGGTAAGGAAATAGATGAGATTCCTCTGTATAGGAAACATTATGTGAAGAAACACCTGGATATGTTCACAGCTCTTCTGGTCTGCATGACTGAAAGATAGATGGTAAGAGGAAGAAAGAAGATGGACAGATGCCTCTTGCCTCTCGTATCATGTGGTTATATGTTGGAGTACGTAATTTCCAACAGTCTTCTTAAAATTTTTCTTATAAGTGGATATTATGCCAACATAGATGATATCTGAGAGTCTGCTCAGCGAGGGAACCTGGAAAGATGCTGGGACTCCTTGCTGGACTGCAGGTTAGAGTGGTATGCAAGAGTGGGGATATGGAAAAACCCAGAGGGTTCAGGAGCCCCACAGGAGACCATCAAAGCTGGGGGATTTGGACCAGGGGCCCTGCACAAACTATTGTACCAACCAAGGACAATGCATGCAATAAACCTAGATCCCTTGTTCAGATGTAGCCAAAGTTCAGCCCATTCTCCAGGGTTGTGGGGAGAGTAGAGCAGAGACATGGCTCTGACATGAACTCTGGTGCCCCCAATTTGATCACTTCCTCTTGGTGGGGTTGCCAAGCAGGCACACGGAAAGGGGAAGCAGGCTATCTGTAAGAGAATTGACAGGCTGTGGTTATATGGTGGGGGAGGAGGTCCACTTCTATCAGAAGCCTAGGGGAGGTGAATAGGGCAAAAGAGGAAGGGAGGGTTGGAGCCGAAGGATATAAGTAAGGCAATAAAAATAAGGATGTAATCTGAAGAAATTATAATAAATAAATAAATAAATAAATAAATAAATTTTACATAGACTATACTTTTTACCTCAAAATGATAATAAGAATTAAGAAGATATATAACATATTACGTTATATTATACAATATAATACATTATAATATAAATGCATTTGTGTATGTGTGCGTGAAAAAAGAAAGGTAATAGGCTATGTCTACAATAAGAGTGTATATACTCTCACATGTAACATTTTTTCATAAAATTACTGGCAAGAACTATTATATTTTATTAAAAAAGAATAATTGTATTGACATAATTAAGCAAGTCTCAAATAAGAGAAACATTGCATTTTCTCACATGTACTCTTCATAGATCTATAGGTACATAAAACCGTGTATGTATATATGACTTGAAAGTGGAAGCAAAACCATCAAGGGAAACAAAGTTCATTCAGTTCTGAGTAGATTAGGTAACAAATGGCAATGAAAGAGGGTATAGGAGGAAAATGTTCAATATATAGTACATATTTGTGTGAACACTTATGTGATATAGCACCGTATACAGTGAATATACAAGACAATAGTTTTTAAAAATAGTATTTTTTAAATTAAGGAAAAAATTACAATGAACATATAATTAGGAAACCTCTTGTTATATTTATTTTACTGAATACATGCCTCAGAGAAAGATAGAAATGTAGGAAGTGACTGTACAGTAAATATAAAAACGGTATAGACAAGAAGCTGAAAAGAATTGACGTGCTTGTTAACCTATCATGTTATTTGAGAACCTCTCATTAGATACAATGTGAACATACAAAAGCACCATCAGTATTAAAAGGTAAGTATGTATATCAGCACCTTTCTGTGGAATTTAAATGTTTATTGCCTTTATCATCACACAGTAAGCCTCTGCTAAATAAGATGGGCTGGAAAAAAATAGAAATAGGAATTAGTACACGTACTAAAAGTATTAATAAATTGGAAGAACAATAGGCATGCCATGCTGTGCTTTCTTAACTAGCTATGTAAAGGCTAAAAAGATATGGCAAATCCAAGCACCAACATTTTCTGAATACCTATGTTGCTAAGGAAAATCAAAAGCAGGTACTGAACAAGACATGGGTTAAACTGCTCAGTGTGTACAGTATTTCTCATGCCAGCCTGAGGAAATGAACTGGTTTGTAGAACCCAAGTAAAAGAATAAAGAGAGGACCATTCCACAATGTTTTCCTCTCATCTCTACATGCACTCTGTGCCATGTGCTCCACATATACACATTATAATATACAGTACCATAAATAGATTTTTTAATTAATGGAAAATGAAGGAACAAACTTGTTATAAATTGCATGTTGTGTATCTTCTTAAATATCATTTTTGGTAATTCAGAGGCCCAGAGTGGTGTTATTGGGAGAAGGTAAGACTTTTAAGATGGGATCTAGGGAGAGGCCAGGAGCTCCACTAAAAGACCAACAGGGCCAATAACCTAGGCCCTGGGGAACTTATGGAGAGTGATGCACTAACCTAGGATTATACATGAACTCTACCTAGCCGCTAACACATAGGTAGCTTGGCCATTATGTGGTCCCTCTAGAAAGAGCAGGGGCTGTCTCTGGCATGGACTCTGTTGCCTGCTTTAAGATCACTTGTCCCTGGAGGGCTGTCTCACCAGGCCACAAGGAAGAAGATACACTAAGTACTGATGTGACCTGTGCTGATATAAGTTGGTTGGAGGAATCTCCCCTTATTTGAGGAGTAGGGGGCAAGGGAGGGAGAATGGAATCCGGAGTGGATTGAGGGGGCTACTATTGGGATGTACAATAAATAAATAAGCAAATAAATAATTTAATTAATAAAAGAAGACAAATAGAGGAAAATGTTGCTAAGGATGTGAACAAAAATACAGCACTACACACTACTGGCAGGAGTGTAGTGTAGGTCAGCTTTACACTATGGAAATTAGTAATGAGCTTCCGGTTACAGCACTCCTGGGTATTTACCCATGAAGTCAACATAGCATAGAGATATTTGCACATGAGTGTTTACTGAAGCATAGCTTACAATAGCTCTGTTATGTAATTAACCTAGGTGTCCAAGAATAAGAATGGATAAAAAAATGTAATATATATATATATATATATATACAATTTTCAGCCATAGAGTTAAATTATGTAATTTGCATAAAAATCCATGAGGTGGGAATAATCATATTAAATAAACTAAGCAAGTCTCCTAACCACAATTGTTGTTTTCTTACATATTATCCCTAAGTTTTATACAGATGCATGAAGCCATGCATGCATATGATGAACAGAAGTTAATATGTACCATCTCTCTGTTGCTATCCTAAAGAATAAGTATGTAATTCTAGGTTTTAAAGCTTTGTAACTGACACAGAACTAGGGTGACTTGGTTAATAACATCTACTTCCCAATGCAGAAACTTAAAGAGTATTCAAACAGCTGTATTATTCAATATATGGCAGTAACCATTTTACCAGATGAAAAGAAAGCATGAGTTCAGAAAAAAACAAATATCTGAATATTTAAATTACTATAGAGAGAAGCTATAAATATACATGGTGGGTCACTGACTGTAACAAAGCCTTTTTGTATTATGTACTGCTGCATAATAGGTCATGAGAGTGATGTCCTTTGGATAAAATAAGACACTGAATCTACTCTGTCTTAGGGAAAAACATAACTGTTGCACTTTGGATCTAAAATATAACCCACAAATTTTTCTTTTAACAATCGTTTTCTAGGTAGTAGAATTGTTTTGAGAGATTTTGAAATCTTTTTAATATGCACCTTAGTCCATGGTTGTAAATCTCAAGGGTTGGCTCTTCAAAGCAGGTTCTATTTTTAGTTCCCACCAGAGCTGTTTCCTGTTTAGTCTCATGTGCAAAGCTGATACTGTGATCTCTGTCCACAATGGGCTGATCCACACCAGCAATACGCCTTCCCTGCTGTGATAGAATGAGCTTTTGAGACAAAAATAGACCTCTCCTGAGAGGATGCTTTTTGGTCAGATATCCTGGAATATAAATGAGCTAGTTAACAAATACAATGAATAAGCAACACTCATCCTAATTGTAATGGATCTGTGTGTGTGTGTGTGTGTGTGTGTGTGTGTGTGAGAGAGAGAGAGAGAGAGAGAGAGAGAGAGAGAGAGAGAGAGAGACCTACAGACAGACACACAGACACCACAGGCAGGCAGAGAGACAGGGACAGAGACAGAGAGACAGAGAGTTGATTATAAAAGGACTGTTTTGTGCTGGAAAAGAACTTCCAAAAGACCTGGTGAATTAGAATAGAGATAAAGTTCTTGACATAAGACCCTTGTTTAAATTCCTAAGTATGGAAATAAAAAATATGTGGAGGAGGAAAAGAAGAAGAGTAGGAAATATATTTCATTATATTTTTGACCTTGAAGTGTTGAAGTATGATAAATTACCACTTAGAGTAAAGCTATAATGTGGGACTGTGGAGTTGCCTCCGCAATCAAGAGTACTTGTGCAATCATGAGGACTAGAGTTCCAATGTGTAGGAAAGGTAAACCTAAGGGAAGTTGGGGGAAGGGTAATTGTGGTAAAAATATATTTTATGAAATTCTCAGTGATTTAATAAAAGTGTCATTAAACACTCATTGATAACAGGCAATTAAAATAGTGGATAATGGTAGTTAAGACATAATGCAAATACACACACACACACACACACACATTAAAAATCAATTAGATGATAAGCGTTGGAGATGATAAAATAAATTTTTGACTTTCAGGAAACCAGTCTAATATTTGATTATCAATAACATCTCTCATAGACTAAGATTCAATTATACCTATATGAATATATGTTATTGAAAGGGCTATTTTCCTAAAATCTAATTAAATAAAGCTTTCTCTCTTCCTCAACTCCTCCTAGATTCTGTGCACTTCCCTAGCCATCCACATCCATGTTCTTTCCTTTTCTCTCTCTTATAACAGCCCAAATGAACAATGGACAAAGCAAAGTGTTTACGGGGAACACCATGAGGCCACAAAGTACACAAAGAAATATGGCAACTGGCAAAAGTTGCAAGTGAGAAAGAAGATGGTCTTCACCAGGAAGAGTACACTGATTGGCTGTCCAGTACCAAATGTTCAACTCTGAAAACAGACAGACAGACAGACACACACACACACACACACACGCACACACACAAATGTATACATGTATATGTGCATATATAATATCATTTAGATACATATATGAATGCAATAAGATTTAGTGAAAAAAGAGGCCATGAATTTGAAGACACGTGGGGAGGTCTATATAGGAGGATTTGTTTGTTTGTTTGTTTTTTAATTAATTAATTAATTAATTAATTAATTAATTAATTTTTTTCTAGAAACATTTTTTTATTAATTTATTCTTGTTACATCTCTATGGTTATCCCATCCCTTGTATCCTCCCATTCTCCCCTCCCTCCCATTTTCCCCTTATTCCCCTCCCCTATGACTGTTCCTCAGAGGGATTACCTCCCCCTGTATATGCTCATAGGGTATCAAGTCTCTTCTCAGTGACCTGCTGTCCTTCCTCTGAGTGCCACTAGGTCTCCCCCGCCAGGGGACATAGTCAAATGTGAGGCACCAGAGTACATGAGAAAGTCAAATCCCTCTCTCCACTCAAGTGTGGAGACTGTCCTGTCCATGGGCTAGCTCTGGGTAGGGGTTTAAATTTTACCGCCTGTATTGTCCTTGGCTAGTGCCTTAGTTTGAGCGGGACCCCTTGGCCCAAATCTGCCTATCATAATATTCTACTTGTAGGTTTCTAGGACCCACTGGATCCTTCTACATTGCTATTCTCCTATTGGGACTCTAGATGAGAGAACAATGGGAGTATAGGAGGATTTGTAAGGAGTAAATGGAAGGGAGAAATTTTGAACAGTCACACACAGAGCAATCCCACGAAACTACACAAATAGAAACCAACTGTAAAGCAGAAGACCAATAAGGGGAAATGTCTTCATGCTACTTAAATTTCTGACTTATAAGATATAGATTCCTGTACTCCCTGTATTCTCAGGTAATTAGTTTTATACCTTCTCTCAGACAATTAATTTTATTCCTTTTCATGTCTCTGATGGGCTTGAAGACCTGATAGTTTGGTTTTACAATTAAGCTTAGTTGTTTAGGGTTTAAGATGCTGTTAGATCTAGATAGATATTTTAAGTTGATAATGACAAGATGTGATATATATTGATTTATGTTCAGAATTTTAGACTCACCTAAATTCTTTCTATGAGACCACAGTCATGTTAATAGCTAAACCTGACGAAGACCCAACAAAGAAAGAGAATTTCAGACCAATTTCCCTTATAAACATAGATGCAAAAATACTCAATAAACACTTGCAAAATGAATACAAGAACATATCAAAGATATCATTCACCATGACCAGGTCGACTTCCTTCCAGGCATGCAGGGATGGTTTAATATATGGAAATCCATCAAGGTAATCCACCATATAAACAAACTGAAAGAGAAAACCACATGATCATCTCTTTAGAAGCAGAAAAAACATTTGACAAAATCCAACACCCATTCATGTTTAAAGTTTTGGAGAGACTGGGATACAAGATACATAACTAAACATAATAAAGGCTATATACAGAAAGCCAATAGCCAAAATCAAATTAAATGGAGAGATACTCAAGGAAATTCCTCTAAAATCAGGGATCAGGCAAGGCTGTCCACTATCTCCATATCTCTTCAATATAGTTTTTAAAGTTCTAGCCAGAGCAATAAGACAACAAAAGGAGGTCAAGGGGATCCAAATGGGAAAGGAGGAAGTCAAATTATCCCTATTTGCAGATGATATGATAGTATACATAAGTGACTACAGAATTCCACCAGAGAACTCCTACACCAAGATAGGCAAGATGTTTTCTTCAAGGTTGCCAAAAAAATAAAAAATAGCAAAACACTATGAATGTAACATTTATATAATTCCTGATTGTTTCATGGTTCTTCTTGCTCTAAGTAGTTTATTGTCTATATGCCTGATAGCAAATAGCAAAACTCTATGAATGTAACATTTATATAATTCCTGATTGTTTCATGGTTCTTCTTGCTCTAAGTAGTTTATTGTCTATATGTGTAATAATATAAATGTATATGTAAAAATATTTAATAAAAATGGAAAAAATTTTTCATTAAAAATAAAGAAAAAACTAGATTTAAACCATCCATAATAGTCTACAAACAGACCCATAGTAAGGAAAATAAAATTACACTCTGTTAAATGTTTTATAAAACAAAATTTTCAGTATTTTCTGGTATCTTACTCTCCTTAATAATTGAGGTAAATATCCCATTCTTTACTATGTATGGATGAGGATTGGTAGAAAATGTTCCTGTCAGTCCTTCAGGGAGATGATAATGAAGGTGACATTTATAGCTGAGAAAATAATTCTGCTTTTAATTTTTGGTTTCCAAATACATAAAAATTAACAAAATTCTATTATATTAAGCTCTCAAAAATTAAAGTAAACAACTTATTTTGCAGAGAAGAAACAGCTTTAAAAGGAAATACATTTTGAAAAGAAAATGCTGTTCTACTTGAGGACACCACAGGAAAATGTGGAACTGCCTACTTTTAGTGCTAACATTGTAACTGGATTTCCAGGAAGGCTAGTGAAAATTGTTCATCTTAATTACCTTTAAATAATTCATATGCCTGATAGTGTTTGCTTATCTTTTGAACATGTGAATGTTGTTTTGCTATCTAAACAAGTGTTTTACTATAAAATAATTTATGCGTTCATTTGAAGAACAAGAAATGGTAACACTTTATCTTAAAAAGAAACTTTATTTTCCTGTTCTAGAAGATTTGATGAGTGAAAAACTCTAAAGAAAAATCTCAGGCACAGAATCATAATAAAAATTCTCTATTAATATTAAGGAAAAAACTGACAAGTTATTACTTATATGTATGTGCTACTATCAGAAGTATAAGAAATAATAAGTGCATTCTGGGTGTGTATGTGCATGTAACTACCTCCTCTTCTCCACAACTCCTGTCTGCATGTGTGAAACATTGTACTAAGTCACCAAGTCCTGCTACTCTTAAGAAGACATGTCACTGTTACAGTTTTGGTCAGACATATCTCCAGAAGGCAAAGATATTTTAATAATTGGTTCTACAGCTGGTGACATTGCTTTGAGAAACAGCACGGTACACTGGGCATTCACCTTAGTTGTCTGGCTATTTTGTCAGCCACAAGTTTTTGCAATGTCTACATAGTCATTTTGCAGAGTTATAGCTTAAAGTTTACAAAACACAAAATGGCTATAATTTTGAAATTATAAATAGAGAAGACAAATAAAAAAATTTTTAAAGAAATGCTATTCTGCGGTTGGTGTTTGACACATTTTCTATACACGAATATCCTGCCCATTTTTACTCAAGTCCAAACTTGTGAGATCCTAGTGTTGGCAACTAAACACAAACTTAACACCTAGAAATACCTGTTAGAACCTTCAGATCAACCCATTCAAGTGAGGTACCTAAAGCCACATTTCCATGCCTCTTTTGTGTGATGAGCATTACTTCCTAACCAAGAAATTAAACTTGAGACCTCAGGTTTACCTCACTTAATCCCAGCTAATATTTACTAACATCTAATAATCCCATACTTAGCTGCAATCTTACCTAGGTATTAGGATCCCATCAAGTAGGTAATACTATTTATTTCAACTACTGCAGAAAGCAGAGCTGAGGACATTATGTGACCAGATAAATGGAAAGGCTGCCGTGGTCCAGTTAGATGGTAAAGGGGTTTTTATTCCTTCCTAAATCCCAAGTGCATTCCCAAACTAATCATTTCTGTTAGGTGATTATGTAAAAAGGGTTTTCTTAAATGTCTCAACTAGTAGAACTTAGATGGTTCCTTATCTTTTGTAAGTAAAGAAACTTTTAATTAGTAGCAAAAATTTTAATTAAATTAAAAATTAATATAAAATTAAAATTTATTTAAAATTTAAAAATCTATAGAAATCAATGACTCTTAAATAGTGATAAAGTATCCATAATCTTTCCTATGTAGCAAATTATATCAGTAACATTATTTTATCATGAATTAATAATATTTCCCAGATCATTCTCAAACATCTACTTTTGCTACATAGTATTTCAAACACTGCAATTATGTATCAAAATTAAAAATATTGTTTGATCAAATATTTAAGAGCTATGGTCACTTTTAATTTCTTTGTTATGAGTCATTTTTCATTATTTTTAGTTATTTTCAGTTTGTCTCTGTGTGTGTGTGTGTGTGTGTGTGCACGCGTGTGTGTGTATGTGTGTGTGTGTGCGTGCGCACGTGCACATGATACACATGGATGACAGAACCTGGAGCTGGGCTAACAGTCGTGAATCACCATGGGGGTTCTGAGAATGGAAGGAGGGTCCTGTGCACTGGGCCTTCTTGCCAACCCTACTTTTCATTTCTGATTGCTTGGAATGCGTATATAATATCAACAGTTATTTTATTTGGTAGGGATTGAATTGCATACCATTCCTTTCCACTTCACCACTATTTATTTAAATTCTTAATATATCTTTACTATCTTTTTCCTTCCTTTCCTTCTTCCTTGCCCTGCCACATACATACATACATACATACTTACATACATACATACATACATACATACATGCACATATAATTTTCTCTCTACGCTATGAGTGTCGGCAGACATGATTAGTTTGTACCCATATGGTTTTGTTGTCTTGTTTGCACACGTTGCAATTAAATTCTGGCAGGAAATCATGGAGGAGGAACAGAGAGAGCGCCTGACTGCAGAGTTAAATGTCTGTGCTCCAATCTTTCCTTAAGCATGTTGTCTGATTAGTGTTTGCTATGTCCGGTCAAACATTCTCATTTATCAGCTTACCCTTTCTAGTTCCACAACGGTGGAGACAGAATCAGCTAAGCCCCATGGGAATGAAGCACCCACGTTGGTAACATTATGGAACTGTACAGACTTTGGATTAAGGAAAAGAACATTTTCTTTTCTGAGAAGATTTTTTTTTTAATGATAAAAGAAAGGTGCTTAGCTTGTATGCATGCAATACTGTGCTATCTTTCCCCATCGCATGAACAAAAAGTGCACATAGAAAGCACAATGGGTTAGTTGATTTTTTAATTTGTTGTTTGAGAGTTTCATATGTACGTACATCTGTTGAAAAAGATTCCTATTCCTTTTGCTCCAACTCTTTCCATATTACACCCAACACCTTGTCCTCTCAAAATCTTAAAAACTCACTTGACACTAAATAACTTAGAGGATCCAGGAATTTATTAATTTCTTCTAAGTTATCATTATTGGGCATGTAGTTGTATGAAATAATAGAAAAATACAGTCATCTCAAAAAACATTAGGAAGAAATCAAAAAGTTATATTAAATGTGTATAATTATGTACTAAGAATAATTACTTGCTTTACATTATTTAAATGTGAAATGCTATATTAATAAAACGTTAACTTAAAAAAAAATCACCTGAGTCCTATTTGTTCTGTTAATTTAAACATAAGTATAGGTCCATCCCCTGACTTGTCAAGGTTATATAACTTATTCAAACAGAAGAGTACTCTTCACTCATACAACAGTAATAAATTTCCAATAACTCTTCAACAAAGACTTGCAGTTTTCCATTACCTCTGGATTTTAACATCTTTTTGTAAAAAATTACTTTATTTTATGTATAAATCAAAACACAATCATACCACTACCTCCTCCTCTTTTCTGCCTCTTTTCTCCCATATCTTTCCTTGCCCCAGCTCATATTTACAGCCTATGTTTCTTTGTAATCAGAAATGTATATATGTGTAAATATATATCATGTTGAGTTCTTCAGTCTCTTTAGGGAGGGTGTAATAAGATGTTCTGTTTAGAGCTGAGTGCTCTGCAGTTTCTTATTTTCTGGATGCTGATCAGTTGTTAGTTTCGGTATTAATGACTATTTACTGCAAGATGCATTTTCTCTGATGAGATCTATCTCATCTAATGGTACTCCAGTACAATCAAAAGACATTGAACATTCCCATGACCTTTGTGAATAGTCATGCACAGTGACAGATCTTGCCAGGAGAGTCAACATTGTAGATTGCATGGTTTACAATAGGAAAAACTGTTGACTAATTTTCTAGCCTAGTAGTGTGCATAGCACCTTTATGCCATAAGAAAGTTAGCCAGTGGGATAGAGCTTTCATGTCAGAAAAGCATAACTTCTCCATGTCCTGTGACACAGTATGGGATATCTTTTAAAATAGAACTTAGCATCATGAACTGGAGAAATTTAAGTGTAAAATGTAATTATCCATAATGTTTTGGAGGTGTTGTGGAGCCATTTGATCAAAACCTGAGAACAGCAAACCCAATCCTGGCAATGTACTTTTTGACTATGGCTTCTGTGAGATGATTATTGCTTAGTATAGGGCAACTCTCTTTATATACTTATTTTTATACAATTTAGGAAGCCACACTGTTTGAGTGCAAGCTCATGTAGCTGCTATGCAAGTATAGGCTTCCTCAAAAAGCAAAAAATAGATATATAATATAGCCCAGATGAATTAATTCTGAACAGATTCAAAGTATCTATAACAAACTACAGATATACTTGTAGATATATATTCACTGTTGCTCTGTTTTGAATAGCCCAATAATTGAAACAGCTCAGATATACATCTCCTGATGGATAGATAATGAAAATATGATACATGTATGCAGTAAAATTCAATTCAGGTGAAAACTTAATTGCAAAATTTGACCTGAAATGGATGGATCTGTAAGTAATAATTCTGAATGAGGTAACCCTGATTTAAAACTAGAAGGGCTGCATGTTCTCATTCATACATAGATGTGGGTACTAGATATGAATCTTTACCCATGTGTATTCAAGTTGGAGTATCAGGAGATATTAGAAAGGGACACTGAATTATTAGCAGGAGCAGAGTGAATGAACTCAGGTAGTATGGAGGGGAGATTGAGCTCAACGGGGCAGGAAAATTAAGGGGTAAAAGGAGAGAGGACAGGGTTGTGGAGAGAGTGTGGGGAGGGATAACTATCAGTAAGTTCTTTGAAAAGCCATATGAGAGAGAAAATTTTATTGTGATACTGTTACTATTTATGATAACTACTGTTAATCATAACCATTACATGCATCAGGAAATGCCCCACCCTTCACCCACAGCATTCTTCTGAAGAAAAGAAAATCTTTGAAAAACTACATATTTTCTTGTTATGCTTTTACTAGAAACTATTTTTTGATGATGTAATAGATGTAGCATCTTGAATTATTGTGATTTAGAAACTTGAAAATTGTGGTAATTCCTTAATAAATGCTGTAAATAGGACTGGTATTGAGCATGACTCTTTCCTTTGAACATAGGAATTAAGAGATTCCTTTTTCCTACAGATTCTTTTAAGAATAGAATTATTCAATAATGCCAGACCCATTTCTTCCCTAAAGAATGAAAGTTTGAGCTATGCATGGCCTAATCTAAGACTGTCAAAGGAAAAATGCCTTGCTTTTGCAGAGATCTATGGTATTTTATAAAATGAAGTCATCTAAGCAAACTATGGGACTATATTGTATAGAATTCATTTACAATATTCACCATATTTTTAGAACTATATTTTGTGTTAAACATTGAAGTAGAGCAGTGTACTCTACAGAATATTATATTTTGTTTCTGTTTAGTTTTGTATTTAGTTTAGTAAGTACCTGGTTGCTTTTAGCAAAATAATAACTCTGTTTTGGAATGAGCTATATTAACTCAATTTCTGTTAAAAATTCTGAGCAGGAATTGATTTTGAAAATGAGATAAAGTAGAGGCCAAAGAAAAACACACATGTAGCAGGAACAACACCCAGAAACTCTATGGTTTATGTTTTTGTATAGCTTTAATCTGTTTAGGGGAAACCATAAAAAAACAAACATACAATTTGTATGGTGAAACAGGATAAGGAAATGTAAAGATGACTGATAAGGGAGATTGAGATTCTGAATATGGAAGGTCAGGATTCCCTAAGAAAAATGATGACCTGTTCATCAACATTTGTCTTCTCTCTACTATTTTTGATAACCACAGATGTTCTGATAGAAACTAAATCTACATCAAACATCAATAGCAGCAGCTGCTGCTGCTCAAGTTTCAATATCTACGTAACTGAGTGAATTATTTCTTTTACAGTTCAACAAACTGTAACAAATGACAGTATTCATTGCAGCAGGTCTCAACTTGTTGGTGATGACCTCCACAGGGTTCACATACCAGATACCCTGCATATCTGATGTTTACCTTACTATTCATAACAATAATAAAATTACAGCTCTAATGTAGCGACTAGAGTAATTTTGTGGTTATATTCCCCACAATATGAGGAATGATATTAAAGGATTGCAGCATTACAAATGTTGAGGCCACAGACTTGGTGGCTTAGGTCATACCATGCTGCATGCTCCCTTCTGAAAGGCTGTAACTTCTTAGGTTGTGGGATCATCTACATCAGATTAAAAGGTTTGCATGTTGCTAAGTGGAAGTATTTAGGGTCACATGTGAAGTATGCATTATTTTGACTAGTATTGGTTAAAGTTTAATTGCAAAACAACTTTACAAAATTTGCCTAGAATTTGTTTGTATATTCAGAAAAGGGTAATGGTAGTTGATTCTGGAAGCATCATCACTTATCAATATGACCTATTCATACCGCTGTCCCTCACCACATTTAAGTTGTACCTGTCACATTGCTCTTTAAGATTTGCTCAGACACAAGAATATTTCAACTACTTTGCATTCTTGCTGCCTCCAAATACAAGGACTTCTATTGCCTAGATATAGCCATAATGTTCTCTCATAATAAATTTGGTTAATTATCCAAACATAATGCTATCTGATCATGGATACCTTTCCTCAGATCTATTTTCTTCTTTGTCTTGTTTAAAGTTTTCTTACAAATGAGTTCTTAAAGGCAAGGAGCTTAGGTGAAGTGTATTGTACATCTAAAGTATCAGAAGTTTACCTATGATGTGTGGTATTCCTTGTGTGTCTAGAGTACATGAAATAAATCTTACAACTCAGAAATTGATTATTTAAAAATTGATGTTGGTAAACAACTTAATTTTTTAAAATAAATATATGTTTATTAAAACTTAATGTTTAATTTTCTATCTGATCTTTACTTATTTTTTAATTTTAATATTATTAATTTATTCAGATTACAACTTAATAGTTATTTCATCACTTGTATTCTCTCATTCCTCCCTCCCTCCCTAGGCCTATGCCCTATTCCCCTCCCCTAGGTCTATGACTGAGGGGGACCTCCTCCCACACTATATGGTCATAGGCTATCAAGTCTCTCATGGTAGCCTGCTTATTCTTTCTTTGAGTGCCATTAGGCCTTCTCACCAAGGGGAGGTGGTCAAATATGGAGCACCAGATTTCATGTTAGAGTCAGTATATATTCTCCACATAACTGTGGAGAATGTCTTGTCCATTGGGTAGATCATAGTAAGGATTCAATGTTTACTACTTGTATTATTGTTGGTTAGTGCAATAGTTTGAGCAGATGCCTCTGGGCCCTAATCCACCAGTCATGATGTTCTTCTTATAGGTTTCTAGGACCCTCTAGGTCTGTCTATTCCCACATCTCCTATAGTTCTCGTACCTAAAGTCTCAGTAGGATGCCCTTATATCTATCCCAATCTCCTAGTAAGTGAAGACTTTAATGGGGCATGCCTTTATGGCTAGTGCCAAATTATAAATAAATATATACCATGTGAGTCTTTTTGCTTCCGGGCTAACTCACTCATTATAATCATTTCTAGTTCCATCCATTTATCCACAAATTTCAGAAATTCATTGTTTTTAGTAGCTGAGTAGTATTCCATAGTGTAAATGTACCACAGTTTCCTTATCTATTCTTCCACTGAGGGACATTTAGGCTGTTTCCAGGTTCTAGCTATGAACATGGTTGAACATATGTCCTTGTTGTGTGATGGAGTATTTTCTGGGTATATTCCAAAGAGTGAAATAGCTGGGTCTTGAGGAAGCCCTATTCCCAGTTTTCTGAGAAAGTGCCAGATAGATTTTCAAAGTGGTTGTACAAGTTTGCATTCCTACCAGCAATGAAGGAGTATTTCTCTTTCTCCACATCCTCGCCAGCATCTGGCATCACTTGAATTTTTTATCTTAGCCATTCTGATGGATGGAAACAGTGATAAAAGCTTAGCCAGAAGAAAAAACAGGAATGAGAGAACTTAGAGAAGAAAGTAAGCAACATAGAAGTGAACCTCTCTAACCGATTCCAAGAAATGGAGGAACGAATCTCGGGACTAGAAGATACAACTGTAGAACTCAGGGCAACCATCAAAGAAAATGCTAAATCTGAAAAATTCCTGACACAAAATATCCAAGAAATCAAGGACACCATGGAAAGAAGAAACCTGAGAATAATACGCATTGAGGAAAGAATAGAGACCTGACTCCAAGGCCCAGAAAATTTCTTCAACAAAATATTAGAAGAAAATTTCCCCAATTTAAAGAAGGAGATGCATATAAATATACAAGAGGCCTACAGAACACCAAATAGAAAAGATCAGAAAAGAAAATCTTCCCAACACATAATAATAAAAACACAAAATATACAGAACAAAGAAAAATATTAAAAGCAGCAAGAGAAAAAGGCAAAGTAACATATAATGGTAAATCTATCTGAATTACACCGATTTCTCAGCAGAGACCATAAAAGCCACAAGTGCCTGGACAGAGGTCTTGCAAACCCTAAGAAACCACAGATGCCAGGCCAGAAAATATTTCATGACAAAAACAAATTCAAACAGTATCTATCCACAAATCCGGCTGTCCTTTATTTATACCAGCTTCATCCAGATATTCTTTTACAAATTTTTCACATGATTTCTCTACTCTCACTGTCAAGTTGATAACTTCCCCCTTTTTTATTTTCATATACTTATTTAAAAATAATAGAAGTTACTAAGAAAATACATAAACTTATAGTGGAAGAAGGGTTGTTAATATGTAAGAGCCAAAGAGAGGGTGAGAGACTATGAAATGCTATTTTCTATGCCGAATACAATCATGAACCAACACGACTGTTTTTGCCTGGGGTGTGCCAACACAAGCCTGGCCTTATCAACAACCATTCCTGAGGAAGGGAGTTACACATATGCGTGTATTTTTTACTGATGACAAAGTCTGATTAAGGGTGTGTTATTTTTTGTTTTGTAACCTATTCTGATCCCATCAGGCTCCAAAAATATTGCCACAAAACAACAATCACATAGATGGTCTTGTATAAAATCAGTGAGCCACAAAATAAAACAAATAGATATGAGTGTGAAAATTTTATTTGTAGGAGAAGAGAAAGGTGGTAAAGAGCAGGGCTGAGGATGGGACACACACACAAACACACACACACACAAACACATGCACACACACAAACACATATGCATGCACACACATGCACACACATGTGTATATATCTGAGAATGTAAAAAGCAGATTTAATTAATAAGACAATAATAATCAATGAGAATAAAATGGTCATTACTATAATATGATCATTAAATGTTTCATAAATATATTCAAAAACAAACTAATACTAATACAAGAGAAAACTCTGAAAAGATATGGTAGGTAATCTTTACTATTAACCTGATAAAATTTACAATTAATATGAGAACAAACCTTTGTGTGTATCTGTGAATGGTGTTCTAGATTAATTTGATTGAGTGGGGAAATATACCTTAAATGTTGGTCATATCATGTAATAGATTAGGGTCCCAGACTGAATGAAAAGGAAAAAGTAAGCTGAGCACCTGAATTCATCGTGTGGTGATTCTTTCCTATGGGTACAATGTGACAATTCCTATGCCCTGCTGCTGTGCCTTCCCATACTGAGAAATTATATCTCCTCAACCGTAAGCTAAAACATACCCTTCTTTTCTTATGTCGTTTTTGTAAGGTGTTTATTTCGTAGCAACTAGAAAGTTAAGTGAGCTGTACCAAGAAATGTAGACAAGATCATCTTGACTATGTGGTTCTTAGGCCTTTGGAAGTTGTTTGTAGGAGGAATGTGCAAGAGTTTGAACTTTAGTTGAGAGTAGTCTTAACAGAACTGTAAGCATAGATAAATGGGCTATTTTGTTGGATCATTGGAAAGCTAGAAGACAGACAGGAATGTGAGTAGTGGAGACCTGGCTTGTGTGGTTTCAGAAGATAAGAAGGACCTATGCTAAAAAGCATGCAGCTTATCTATTGACAAAGCATGTGTTCACATTATAGCCATACACTGAGGAATTCAGTGAGATGGCATTTTAAAATAATGTACTAATGTGTTTGGCACAGGAAATTTTAAAACAGGATAGGTTTTAGTCTTTGTCATGGCTACAGCTCTCTTCTTTCCTTTAGAGTTATAGTCAAAGAGAAAAAAGTCTGAATGAAAGATATTAAAAATGTGCATGTACCAAGCAGAGGAATCTCAGCAGGTTTAATATTACAGATAAATTAGGTTCAAGGAAGCAGTAATTGTTAAAGATATTAACCTCATCAAAGAACAGGATTCCTTCTACTAGTATGGCATGTATCAGTCAGGGCTCTCTAGAGGAACCAAAGAATGAATATATTACAAAATTGGATTTATTTTATTGGAATACATGGTGTGGTATGAGTAATAAAACATAATATTTATTCTATTAACTCTTATTCTCTAGTGAGCCATGATTAGTGCAGAATGCTTTTCAGAAATCTTCAGATTTTGACTCCTATCACAGCACCAAAGTTTTTTTTTAATTTTTTTAAATTTTTTTATTTTATTAATTTATTCTTGTTACATCTCTATGGTTATCCCTTCCCTTGTATCCTCCCATTCTCCCCTCCCTCCCATTTTCCCCTTATTCCCCTCCCCTATGACTGTTCCTGAGAGGGATTACCTCCCCCTGTATATGCTCATAGGGTATCAAGTCTCTTCTCAGTGACCTGCTGTCCTTCCTCTGAGTGCCACTAGGTCTCCCCCTTCAGGGGACATGGTCAAATGTGAGGCACCAGAGTACATGAGAAAGTCATATCCCTCTCTCCACTCAAGTGTGGAGACTGTCCTGAGGAAAGAATAGATGTAGCGGTCAGTTGATTGTTTCTTATACTCCCTGAGGTTTCTATTCCCCATATTCCCGCATAGAATATCTTGCTTTCCCTATTGGTAGACCACTAAGGTTAGGGAGAACTCAGGCCTGAATGGTGCAGGTCATAAAATTTAGCAGTAATTATTCTTTTTTTTTTTTTTTTTTTTGGATTTTTGAGACAAGGTTTCTCTGTGTAGCCTTGGCTGTCCTAGACTCACTTTGTAGACCAGGCTGGCCTTGAACTCACAGCGATCCACCTGCCACTGTATCCTGAGTGTTTACAATTAAACGCATGCGCCACCAAGCCCTACTTATTCTTGATAATTTTATAAGTTCAAAGAATACTGGAGAATGAATTGATGATTTTCTCTATTTACATATTAAATTATATAGAAAGCATGCTGAGGATATACAATGTAACTTGATATTAGGACAGATACCCTCAACCAGGGAACTATTAGTAAAACTGTATGAGCAAGCACAACATCATGAGAACAATAAAGCTATTGTCCTGCTGTACTCACTTTGAGCAAGATCAATTTAACAACTAGTTGACTACAAGAGGAGAGAAACCAGGAGTTGGGTCCAACAAAGTCATGGCAGCAGGGATGTGTGAACCCTAGTGGGGCCCAAGCCTTGTATCAATCTTCCCTTGACGCAGGGCAGGGAGGTAAAGAAGAGTGCTCCATGGCTGTCCTGCTGTGTTGCTGGTCTTGAAAAGAACAAGGATTTATGGGTAACATGCAAAACATTCCAATACATTCCCAGAATTGTATGTGTATGTATCAATGTTAGCCATATGTATTCTATGACAAATACTAATGAAATGACTTAGAAGTAGGAAAGAGTGTTTGGTTAGTTCTTTCAAAAGCTTTCATTCTTTGGGCATTTTGGCTCCACTAATTCTCATCTTGTAGTCTTGAGAGAACATCATAGAGAAAATCATGCGACACGGCAAAGTTGCCTAACTCATGTGGGTCAGGAAGCACTGCAGGGAATACAAAGGGTAAATAAAGGCAAAACTTCCTTCAAAGACATTGCCTCGGTGGCATATTGCTTCCAGTGAGGCCTGATTAGCTATATTTTACCCCCTAATAGTAAGAATGAATAGCAGTCTGATTTTTTAAAATTCATCAATATATTAATCCATTGACGAATACAAAGACTTTTTAAGACAATCATCCCAAAAGCACCACATCTAGACACCTCTTTTACATGGAATAAGGTTTCAATTCAGCAACCTATCTGTAAGGCATGATATATCCAGTCTATAGCAGGAACTGATCGCTGTGCTTACATAAATCACGTTTGAAGGCAGGAACTTTAGGAGGTGATTCATGTTAGATGAAGTCATGATAAAACACCTCCCATCATCATTAATGACATTAAGGAATAGGAAATGAGAAACTTAGGATAACACTTTTGTTTAGTCTTATGTTTTCAGACATGCTATGATGGAGGTAAGAGTTCATCCCTTTTGTTCCCATTATGACTTAACTGCTCAGAAGAAGGGACCACACGCTAAATAAACTTTTGTTCCTTATTAGTTACCCAGCCTGTTGCATTCAGCTGAGGCAATAGAAAAGGAAGAAAGATGAAATGTTAAAGTGTAATGTTAATCATTTAAATTTTGGAGGCTGGGTCACAAAAATTTCTCCAAATTTAAAGTTAGCTGACACAGCAAAGTGTTTTACAGCCCAGAATGAACCTACACGGCCTCAAAAACAAACAAGCAAACAAGCAACACACACACAGTCACATACACACAGGGTCACAAACACACACACACACACACACACACACACACACACACACACAGACACACAGACACACTCACACACACACTCCAAAACAAAAGCAAAACAAATAAGCAAAACTCTCTGGAAGTATTGTTTATGTTGATTTGGCCAAATTGGCTAGACTTTTTATATTCCATTATTGTTTTCAAGGTTTATATAATTTTCTGTGATAAATAGCCACATAGCAGCTAAGTAAAATAAAATGCTCTTTTACATAAATGTGAGTAAAATGTTGCATGTTATCTTGTAATATACTCTTATAATGTAATAGGAACAAATGGCAGTAGTATATACCGATGATGCACATTTCTAGAAGAACATTACCAGATTAATAAATGATAAAGTTTTCTACTCTAGTTTTTATAGAAAGCTACTAAGTACAGTTACCTTGAACAATTCTCTTTATTTAAAGTTTATTAATATAGTTTTGCATCTCTCTCAGTGATACTGTTGTACTATTTCAGATACTTTATAAAGATTGGTATAAAAAACATATATGCATTATTAAAACTTTATTAAGTACTATTTAAATATGGAACTTCTTTTTAAACCTATAATGCTTTTATTTATCATTTTAAAAAAATTTTGAGACTCTCCAAGATAGAAAAGATATTTTCTTCAAGGTTGGCAAATACAAATAGCCAAAATACTATGAATGTAATATTTACATAGTTCCTGATTGTTCCGTGGTTCTTCTTGCTGCATGTAGTTTATTTTATTTATGTGTAATATTATAAATAAATGGAAAAAAGAAATATAATAAATTTTTTTAAAAATACATATGGAACTTCTTTAATGCTTGAATGCTTGCCTTTGTTATTGGAACAACAATCCCACATACCTGCCTAAGAATACAATCATTCTAAACAGCATTTCTCTCCAGTTTGTAATGATCACTCATCTCTCTGAGACCCTAACCCATGTCCTTGTAAGTCAAATGAATCTCTCTACATATTAATTTGACTCTCATAGCTCAAATAGACAATCAAAGAGAATACAAAATCCATTTCCCAGGAGATCTCAGTTTCTAGGATTTAAGGAATCTATTGTTTTCAACACATGGAAGGTATTCTTAATAAGATCTAACTACTTATATATATTATGAAAGTTATTTTTATGTGTTTAGTAATATATATACATATGTATTATATATATATATTATATTTATGTTATAACATTATTTGAATGGAGAAGAGGAAAAGGGGAAATGATGTAGTTATATTTTAATCTCATAAATAAAATCAATAATTAAAGTTAAGATACTTAAACTTGTTATCTTTGAGCCATGACAAATAGTCTCATCAGTTCCTCAAAGTTTTTTTTTTTTTTTACTTTCACTTGTAGATTGTGGCATTCAGATGTAAACACACATAAGCACAACTGTAACAATAACCATAATAATAAGGGCAAAATCATTTTAAAATGGAACTATAAGGATGAGAGTATAAATAGAAAATATAATGCAATATTTTAGCTATGACTATTTCATATGTTTTGCAAATTAAAATATAATTTTTCTATAAGTAGTTGGAAAATATTGAGGGCAAAAATAAAATAATTGTGGGAAAATGCTTCATAACCCTCATAATACAATTTAAGTTTTTAAGGTTTATATATGATATATAATATATCTCATATAAGTAGGTTTTAACCATTTATTTAGAATAAGAGTCTTATTTTATAAACAACTACATCCTAGGTGTTCTCTCACAGTGGAAAAGAGATGCTTGTAATGATTTTGGTACATCTATATTCTCAGTGTATAAATTTTAAACAATTAAAATGTTATTCTTATAATATATGACGTTAATGTGCAAATGTGTCACTTGATTAGTAATGACCCATTCAACCCCATAGTATGTTAATTAACAAAAAGTATTTATAAACAACTGAAAATGGTTCTTGTTATTGAAGTTTCTAAATATTTTTATTTTCTCAGATGAGATTATAAGATGAGAGTTGTTCCCATTTCCCAAGTCTTTCTAGCTTTTTCTTAGCTGTCTTGTTCACTGGATGCTTCACTGCCTGGTTCTGCTCAGCTGTTCTGGCCTAAACTACTCTCCAAGCTGATTGATTCAAACTGGCTTCTCTTAGCTTTTGACTTATTGCTTTGCCTGACCTCAAACTAATTCTGGCAATATGTTTTACTCTTCTGACTGTTTCTCATTCTCTGGCTCATTCTGTCTTAATCTGTGTCTAACTTCTCTCTCTGAAGCCTGTCTCTAAAACTGTCCCAAGAAAAAACTCTAGGTAAAACAAATAAAACAAAACAAAATAAAAAAACTTTCTATCTCCTTGAACTGTTCTTAAATAGCATCTTTTTCCTGTTCTAGCGAGAGCTGTGCATGTCCTATCACTTTATCTGCCCCTCAATTAGATATCTCTTTCAAATATGCCTCTTTCAAATTTCCTCTTATAACTAACATTACCTACATTGTGTGTAATTAAAAGTGTGTGCTAAGGTGTTTCAGTATTCTGGCCAGATCATACTGCAATCCAGAGCATGTCTGCATTCCAACTAGATCACATAGGCCTAGATCTTTGGATGTGTTCCCTTGTCAGAGTAGCCAAGTTGCTGGGTTCAACTTCCTCTACAGAGGCTGATATTGTTGCTTTGACACATCATATTGCTATGTAGCCCTTGATAGCTTGGAAATTTCTAAATAGACCAGGCTGACCTCAAACCTGGGATCATCCTAACTCAGCATTCTGTGTGCCTGATTACAGCCTTGTGACATCATGCCTGGTAGAGGTGCATAGTATATTAATTAAGAAAATCAGATTGAGATCGCATAAAGAAACATTTAACCTTATATTTATTAGTGTAAAATGTATCTGGTAATATACATATGTTATATTTATATAACACTTTTATAATTATCTAGATAATTGTAGTTTTAATTTTTAAACTTTCTATATATGCTTTCATTATTTCCAAGACACTATAGATGCATATGGTACAGAGGACTGAATTGTTCCCCCAAAACAGTAAATTGAATGCCTACCTCCCAATGATATAGTAACAGCAGAGGACATACTTGGGAGGTTACTAGGGTCAGAAGGATAGTTAGTCATTTCTTTATGGTCCTCATAAAGGAATAATTGGCTTTATAAGAAGATGATGAAGCAAAGATGAATCTCTTATGCTAGCCATGTAATGAGACAGATAGAAGACAGTCAGCTACAAGCCAGGAATGTGGATTATATAGAGAGTGTATCTCTGGTATCAGCACATTTTTGAAATAAAAATATTCAAAGTGATCGCTTTAAATTAGGAAAGTTTATTTTCTCTCCTAGCATTACTCATCTCATTGTACTATTATTTGACTCATTGTCTCTGTGTCAATGATGGGGCAGCACACCAAGGTGGCCTGTGTGTGGTTTATAAATTTGACACAGCATAGAATAAATGATAAATAGAAAGGGGGAGAGTAACACACAAAGTTCTATTTCCTTTATTAATAGAACCCTTCAAGTTACCTAAGAACTTCTTCAGGGTCTTAACACTTAACATTTCTATCACTTTGACTGGGTGTTCACCACACTACAGAACAAGTCTTTAACATTTCCTAGGATTTTTTTTTTTGATGTAAAACTGTAGCGGACACCTTAGATTAACAGTAGTCTTTATGGAATTGAGATGATCACCAATTCTAAATTATTCAAACTAAAAAAGAAACTAGTCGAATAGTGTATGTTACATATTCTTATTTGTAAATAATTATATGTGTAAGAACATTTGACTGTTTTAAGAACCCAAGAACTAAAACCAGTAACATTTTGTTTGTTGCTGCACTCATCGTGCTTGAATAAAAGTTTATTCCCAAGTATTCTACTTGTAATAAATTACAGATGCAAATCCCATGAAAGAGTCTCCATACCCTGAACAGTTAAAATTAAAAGGTTTTCTTAGAGCAATGTAGGTCAATTCCTTTTGTTTCCACTTAATTTATATCACAAGAGCACACTGTATCCTATCATTAAAATTAAACGATTTATCGTATGACAATCTGAAATTCCCATTCAATTTTCTTGAAAGCAAGCATTACAAATCCCCTGGCTTTGTAAGGTGATTTTTTTACTTACTCATTAAAGTCATTCATTCCACACAATTGTTACTAATATTTCAAAATATAACTATTTTGACACTTCTGAGTGAGTACTGTAAGTCATGGGTATGACTGAAATTAGGGAACATGTTGCAGATATTTCATTTTAGAATACAGAAGAAAGAACTTGTGCTGTTGTAACTAGGAAAGAAAAAAATCCCAGATACACTCTCAAACTAATTTTAGAATTGAAAAGATCTGGAAGTAGGTATCTCAAGCCAGTTTCTTTATGGTTTTTCTTTCTTTGATGGGTCCTAGGAAAGCATTACAGGTCTTTCAGGAAACCTTACTCCATGTTGCTGATATTGGGGTTATGCTCACGGAAGTACATGAAACTGCGTGACGCTGCTTTTGTTTGGTGTTGATCGATTTGGGAAAGAGTGCATTGTAACAGACAAATGAATAAATATGTAAAATATCTACAAGAGTGACAATTAAATTGTCCTCAGATTTCCACAGAGGGAAATTAAATTGAAGTTGGAAATATATCATATTTATTACTTTAGATTGACTGCTCTGAAATGTTTTGCCATCGTTATATGAAATATACTTGATTATGCTTAAGTGATCGTTCTCTCAAGACCTCAAGAAAGAGATTTATGTGCCTTAGAGGCTATTCATGCAGATTCAACTGCCAGTTACTTCAGATAATTAAGATTACTAGAAGAAATTTTTGACTCCAAAGTGTTTGCTATCCCTACACCCACCATACTACTTTATACAACTGAATATGCACATTTTTAATAAATGTATTCCAACTATCTATATGGTAGTAATAGTAAAAAGTCAATACTGGATTTACATAAGTTAGCTTAGCTTGTATTCTACAAACATCATGAGTGATTGAATTATAATTCTTTTATTTTTTATTTTTAAAGATAGGATCTCACTATTTGCTCTGGAAGTCCAGGAACTCACTATGTTGACCAGGCTGGTCTTAAATTCATGTAGATTCACCTGTTTCTGCCTTCAGATTACTAGCATTAGAGACATGAGCCACCAAGGCCAGCTCCATAAATCTTACATATGTGAATTTTTTATTCTTAGTTATCTTCAAATAATTAGATAATGTTCAATGTTATATATAATATACATAAATTACATGTGTTCTATTTTCTGTTCTCTGCAGAATGTTGTGTGATACAGTCATCTACTTTAACTATGACAAACTTATGAAAGATCACATAAAATTTTATTACTATAAGCTTAACCAACTTCAGGAATAACTATGGAACACATTTTCACGTCACATTGGAGGCAAGGCTTCCAAGATGAATTCTCTTTGACTCTGTTGAAAGCATGGCATTGTAGTATTACTGTGTCCTGGTAGAGTTGGCATTAGTCCATATGTGTTACTAGAAACATCTGCCTAAATTGAGCACTGAAACACAGGCATGTAACTGCTAAGAAGTCTCAATGCCTGCTTTTCTGCCTTCCATTTAGCCTGTTAAATAAGCTGAAACTAATCAATATAATTCAAGAACAAAAAGCTCCCCTTAGTGTAACATATGAGAAGCCTCAGGCACTCAGAGTACTAGATCATCACCTGGTATTTGTGGGAGCTTCCTTATAGTCTGAGTGAATGGGACAACAGCTTGGTCTTACAGTATAATGACATTATGGATACTAAGCTTGTGAAATTATGCTGGAAATTCCAGTAATTATTATTCATAGAATTTAAGAAAACTTAGGAGAAAACCTTCAAGACGTTTGCCTAGGCAATGTTCTATACAGTGTCTGAGGATTATTATCTCCACATGTTAATGTTAAATGTCTTGCGAGGCAGAAGTGACATTCTCCATCCTGAATCCCTAGTTTGTACCCTTAAATACCTCATTGGTATTCATGCTTTCTGTTTCTAGATGATACATCATTGGGACATATTTCTTTTTATACCGTTGTACATATTTATAATGTTCCTAAGGAGAACAGAGTGCATGGTTTTGTTTTTATTACCTATATATCCTGGGAAAGAAAGAAGGTATGGAGGAGAACAGAGAGAGGGAACTAAAACAGGCTCCTCTCTCTTACAGAGCCTACTTTTTCCTCTCATCACCATAACTTTGATGGAGGTTAAGGACAAATTCTCCCCAGTCCTAATTTCCACAGGTAGCAAGTGGACACTCTTGTATGACCTGCACCCTTCACTCTCTTGTCCTCTGACATCAGCCCATGAAGTGGTTTAATCTATTCAACAATTTTCTTGCAACATATAATTAAAATCTTCAGGGTCATGCTCTTACATGCTATGGACAAAGCTATTATTTTAAGAAATTGATCATCCAACATTTATGTTTTTGTCGATGTGTTTCAACACAACAGGACACTTTTGTTTTTCCATAACTTCCCTTCCCTAAAAGATTGTATGGAAGTTGCTGCTGTTTGGTTTGTCTAGGTTCTGCTTGTAAAAGTGGAAGTGATGAAGATGATGTCTAAACTCTTTACTCTTCTGAACTGAAAATAAATCCTTTACATAGTATTTTAAGTAAATTATAATAACACTTGAGATGTCTGGTTGCAGAATATTATGACAAAAGATGGGAATTTACCACGTGATTGCATTGTGGCTTTATTTTACCTAACAATATCAACCATAGTGTGTTACCCTTCCTATATTTTTGTAACTTGCTATAAGAAACATACAGTTAATGTTGTGTTATACTGAATACAACATTTCCCATTCACTCACCTGTAATAAAATCCAACCTGTCCATTATCAAAACAGATATTGCGGTGATCAAGATCAGATAAAAAACATAAAAAGTCAAACTTAAATCATCAACCTAACATGGAATTTCATATGTCTATAATTTAATGAATGCAAAAAGTGAAGTAAACAAGACCAATTTCATTCTATTCTTCAGAAAAATCTTCAGAGAAATAGAATCTTCTAAATGTTGAGTTATTTATGACATTTTTTGCAAATACATCTTATAAGAATAATAGCAAAGTGAGTAATATCCTAATAGTAAAAACAATGAACTTTAATTTTTCTATGGTATTAAAAAATCTTTCAACCTGAGAGAAAAAGCTAAAAGCCAAGGATAAATGATAGTCAGAGTTGTATATAACTCAATTAAAGTAGTTTGTAATAGGAAAATGAATGTGGTGAAAGGATGTAAACACCTTATTTTTAATTTTGACACTAGCATAGTGTTTAGAGAATTGAGGTGAGGCAATATTTGCTGAATGGTGAGGTAGGGCCATTCTATTATATCTCCCCTCAATTCCATATATTTGGATCTGCAACATTTTGTATTTGTATCATATTTGGTGTTAATTTTGGTATGGATCACCAAAAGAAAACAGTAGATGTGGTGGGGTATGGCTTCTGAGCAGAGCTATAAAAGGCATTGTGACTTTTTCTATGCTCTCTTCTTCTTGGATCATTTGCTCTGAAGAAACCAGCTGTCATACAGTAAGGACACTCAAGCATCCCTGTGGAGAGATCCATGTGTCAAAAGAACTGGGGGCTTCTGGCTACAATCCATCTTGGTAGGGACACTGGTCTCCCAAAATAAGTTTTCAGATGGCTGTAGCATCAATCAGCATCTTCACAAAAGACTCATTAGCTTCTCAGAGTCAGAGACACTCAGGAAAAACATGGACAAAATTCAGACGTACAAATAATTGGTTTTAAAGCTAAGTTAAGAGCTAACCTGTTACATAGTGAGAGTAAACTCATTTTAGGAACCAGTTCAAGTTAATAATTAATTGCTTAATTTTACTCATTTCATATACATTGTGGATAGGAACAAAATCATAGTAAATTATTTAACTGGAAAATTATTTTAGCATTGTTTTAACTGTAAAACATTGATTAAAGTTAAAACATCTTCCTGTTAATATATGGTCATATGTAGAAGATTCAAAACTTTACAAGTCCCTATACATGAAAGATTATCCAAATAATCCAAAAGATTATAAAAATGTAGGTTATATTTATTACAATTAATTACACATATACATATATATGTATATTAATTACACATATATACATATATGTATATTAATTA
>OU015756.1:36148272-36165772 GCA_907169655.1 Acomys percivali | reverse complement strand
GAAAGAAGAGGGCCACTGGTGCTCCCCACTGCTGCTCCTGGTTGTTGTGATGCAGTGTGAGAAGAAGTTGGAGATATCCTGAAACGAGGGGCTCTTCTTCTTAATTAACAGTAGATAGTGATAAATACAGAGATCCACAGCTTAACAATGTTAAGATAGTAGTGGTTTGGGGGAACTCCAGCCCTAAATGGGATGTCTTCATGAACTCCCTTCCCATAAGGTTCTGGGATCGATGTGGAAGGGGTGACAGAAAAATTCCAAGAGACAGAAGTGACTGATATCAAGAAAACAGGGCCTTCCAGATACAGCAGAATTGATACACATGGGAGCTTGTACTGACTGTGACTGCATGTGTAATACTTGCACAGGTTTAAATAAGACAAAATTCCAACACTAACAAAGTGAAAAGTACACAAAGCCCCAACCCTAACAAAGAAGCTATATGCCAATAATAGCTATTGAAAGATGCAAAATGATATTTATTCAATGGAGTGTAACTGGGTATATTAACCACAATAATGGGCAGGCAGTATGCCCAGGACTAGTTAGCAGACACAAAATGTATTTCATATTTTAGTGGATTTTTGTTTGCTTGCTTGTGTTGTGTGTATGTGTGTGCTTTTAATTATCTTTTGTTTTGCTCAGGTAAATTTTTGTCTAATTGCTTTTTATTTCTCTTTAATTTATCCTTCTCTCGTACAATGTAGACCAACCATAGTTTATTCTATCTCTCCTCCTTCCTGCCCAACCCCACCTCACCTTTCCTCTAGATCCACTCTTCCACCATTTTCTTTCGGGAAAGAGCAAACCTCCCAGGAATATCAAGCACACATGGCATGATAAGACACAGTAAGATGAGGCACAAACCCCCATATCAAGGCTGGTTGAGGCAATCCAAGAGGAGGAAAAGGGTCCAAGAGTTTTCTTTTCTTTCTTTGTTTCTTTCTTTCTTTGTTTCTTTCTTTCTTTCTTTCTTTCTTTCTTTTGGATTTTTAATTCTCATATTCAGAAATTGAAACAAATAATATGAAGTTGTATTTCTTTAACTATATAGCCTGATTAAAATTAGTCACATTGTTTGTTTGTTCCTTCAATCTAGAAAGTTTTTTCTCTAGTTTGTATACTCATTCCATGTGTTCAATCATTACATAATTAAATTATTATCCACTGTTTTCTGTAAATATGTTTTTTTAGAGCACTGAAACATATGCAACTAAAATATTTTTATCAAACACAATACCATATAGTTTTCACAGATTTTACATTTCCTTGTTAATTTTTCCCATTACTAAATTTCATATTTACTCAATTTCAATATTAATCTACATGTGTCTATATTTGTGCTTAAGTGACTACATTTCATTCATATGTTAATATGAATATGTATATATTGATGCATATGTTTTGTTTATTTGTGTTTATATGTGAGTATACATACCATAGAAGCAGTATACCAATGTTTACCTGTTCTTCAGTTGAGAGACATCTGGGTTTTTTCAGTTTCTGGCTATTATGAATAAAGCTGCTATGAACATAGTTGAGCAAGTATTCTTTTAGTATTGTGGAACATCTTTTGGGTATATGCCAGGAATGGTATAGCTGGATCTTGAGGTAGAACTAGTCCCAATTTTCTGAGAAAGTGCTAAATTGATTTCCAAAGTAGTTATACTGGTTCTTGGCCATTCTAGATTCCTCTGTTGACAATTCTCTGTTTAGCTCTGTACTTACCATTTGTTTATTGAGTTATTTGGTTTGTTGGCATTTAATTTCCTGAGTTCTTGATATATTTTGGATATTAGCCAACTGTTAGATGTAGGGTTGATGAAGATCTTTTCTAAATCTGTAGGCTGTTGAAGATTGTTAATATTTAATATTAAATTATTATGTTAGTGAAATCAGCAATTACTCCTTAACCAGCTTTATTCTCAAATAATCACACAGAGAGACTAGGATCTATTTAATTAGCCTATAGCACAATGCTGCACAATAATTATTCCATTCTAAACATCCATGCTAGTACAGTTTTCTCTCATTCTGATTTCCCCCTTATACATGCTTTTATAATGAACCTCAGTCTGGTTCTTTTCTCTTGATGTTTCCTAGTTCTTTCCTGTGGCTCCATTGTTTCCTTCCTTCTCTTTCTCCTCCCTTTACTGAATCAGGATATCCTACCATATCCTCTGTTATTGCTCAGCACTTGCTAGTTTGTATTTATTGACAACAGAAAGACCAAAGGGTGACATGTTTACACACTTGAAACTGGAGATATTTATAATAAACATCAAAATGCAATGCCCAATCCAGAGACTAGAGTGGAGAAATCAACATCTGAATGAACAATGGTAAACTGTACACAGTCCACAAGAACATTATGCTAAGATTCGACTGTCTTTTTATTCTATTGACAGTGTCCTTTGCCTACAGAAGCTTTTCAATTTAAATAGGTCCCATTTATTAAGTGTTGCTCTTAGGGCCTGAGCTGTTCTAGAAGTTGTCATAAGTGGTTATTAGCCATATGGGACAGAATAATCATACTACAAGCTGCAGACCCAAGGCAGCTAAGTAACGAGGAGGGCCAAAGGAAAATGCTTTAATTCCACTCTGAAAGGGAAGTAGAATAGACATACAAGTGAAGAAAGTGGAGGACCTTGGTAGGATAGGGTATTGAAAGAGAAATGAGGGTGGGCTCAGATATAGGGAGAGAAGGGGTGAGAGATTAGAGGCCAGGGACAAAGAAGAGAAACCTAAGAGGGACATCTCTGGGACAAGCTGGAGACCTGCAACCGCATAGCCCTCTGGGAAGATAAGAGGGGGACTCTAGCTGAGGCTCCTAGCCATGGAGGCATGGAGAGTGAAGTGGCCTTGCAGAATTTCCAGTGGAAGGAGTGGGGCACCACTCCACCTTTAAAACCTTTGACCCAAAATTTACCCTACCTGTTGCTTGAACCCAGGCTCAGGACTCTTGGGGCCTGAGATGAGCTGGCCCAGAATCAACAAAAAAGACTCTAGAAATCAGGCAAGTGGCAAAAAGAGACTCCTTTATTCCAGGAAGAGGATGCCTGTTTATACTTGCTACCCCCCTACCCCTGTCCAGCATCCAGTTAGCTCTCAGACTGCAAGTTGCTACTGTGGCTCCTCCTCAATGACTGTATCTCCTCATCAGTTACTATGCCATCAATCCTGTGTATAACAAGGGCAGGTCTCAGGCAAGCTCTATGTGGAAGGCCAGCCTCTTATGTGAGTTATTAGCAGCAGGTCTTGTTCCTACTCAATGGCAGGCCTTGTTCCTCCTATACCTACCTACAAGAAATGCATGAATGAAGATGGTGCAGAGATTAAAGGAATGGCCAACCAATGACTGGCCCAATTGAGACCCAGCCCATAGGAAAGAGCCAACCCCTGACATTATTAATGATACTCTGCTATGCATGCCGACAGGAGCCTAGCATAACTGTCCTTTGAGACGCCCCACCCAGCAGCAGATTGAAATATTAGGCAGAACTTGGGGAATCTTGTGGGAACAGCAGTGTGGGGATAGGAGAGTGGGGGAGATGGCTAGACAGATCTGGAGGGGACAAGAACTCCACAAAAAGACCAACAGAGTCAACTAACCCAGGCCTATTGGAGCTTACAGAGGCTGAAACACATACCAAAGAGCATAAATGAATCTAGCCCCGCCCCCTGCACATATGTACCTGATGGGCAGTGTGGACTTCATGTGAGTCCCCTTGAAAGTGCAGGGGGTTGTCTCTTAGATAGACCCTGTTCCCTGCTTATGGATCACTTTCCCTCAGCTGGGCTGCCTTGTCTGGTCTCAGTAGAAGAGGATGTTTTCAGTCCGGTTGTGACTGGATGTGCCAGGGTGGGTTGATAAGGCAGGCTCCCTTTTTCTGAGGAAAAGGTGGGGGAGAAAAAGGCATAAGGATGGGACTCGGAGTAGAATTGGGAGGGGGCTATTCAGTATGTAAAGTGAATAAATAAATACATTTTTTAAACAGACTGACAGTTCACTATTGACGACTAAATCTGATTTTGATAATCTGAAATTTCAGGAATGTTACCTGTCCTCTTTAATTTGTAAATTAGAAGAAAAGACTTTTCTGGGTAATTGAGGAGTTTGTCCCTGGACCTCCTTCAGATGTGAATACTTTTAAATTTGAACTACTATTTGCATATAACCTATATATATGTTCCTGAATACTTTAAAGCATCTCAGGTTATTTATACATAATAAATGCTGTAGAAAAAAACTGATTTATGGTATAGTTTAGAAAATGATAAAAAGAAAAGTCTTTAATTAAAAATTTTTTTCAGTTGATTTTGTTTGAATCTGTAACGGTGAAGCCATGGATACTCAGGGTTAGGCATAAATGTAAGAAAGGACACATTAAGAATGTACAACCACATAACCAAATGTGGGTCTTAAAAGAAAATGAAAGCAGAGGGGAGGACATCCTATGGGACTCTAGATGAGAGAAGCATGGGAGAATAGCAAAGTAGAAGGATCCAGAGGGTCCTAGAAACCTACAAGTAGAACATTATGTTAGGCAGATTTGGGCACAGGGGTCCCGCTCAAACTAAGGCACCAGCCAAGGACAATACAGGCGGTAAACTTTAAACCCCTACCCAGATCTAGCCAATGGACAGGAGAGTCTCCACACTTGAGTGGAGAGTGGGATATGACTTTCTCACGTACTCTGGTGCCTCACATTTGACCATGTCCCCTGGAGGGGGAGACCTGGTGGCACTTAGAGGAAGGACAGAAGGTTACCAAGAAGAGACTTGATATCCTATGAGCATATACAGGGGGAGGTAATCCCCCTCAGGAACAGTCATAGGGGAGGAGAATAAGGGGAAACTGGGAGGGAGGGAAGAATGGGAGGATACAAGGGATGGGATAACCATAGAGATGTAACAAGAATAAATTAATTAAAAAAAACAAACAAACATTAAAAAAATAAAAAGAAAATAAAAGAAAATGATTCCAGTTTTAAGTACAAATTCTGAATTCTTTGAGGTCTGGAGTGATGGCTCAGCAGTTAAGAGCACTTATTGCTCATGCAAAGACCTCAGTTCCAAGCACCCATATAGTGGTTCACAATGATCCTTCTCTAGGTCCAGGAGATCCAAGGTCCTATTCTGACCTCCAGAGGTAAAACATGTGCCTGGTGCACACTTACCTGTAAAGTAAAATTAATTTTTACAAAAAGAATCTGGATCTTCCTTAGATTATAGTAGATCGCCCAGTCCACTCTACGCATCTCTGCTTTCTCTCGTCACATATACTTCTCAAATTTCAAATCATTTCCTTTCTTCCCTGGAAATTCTTTTCATTCTGCCTTTTTGTTTGTTTTGTTTTGTTTTGTTTTTCTGGTTTAGCTTCCAGATGGCAAGTCTTCTCAAGTAATGTAGACCACCTGATAAGAGTAGGAGAAAACCAACTTTGGTCTAGTTTTGGAGGAAAAACAACTATTGGCATTAAAGTCTACTAAAACAATCTAGTGTGTTTTTGATCACCTTTAAAGAAGAACATGATGACGGGTGGTTTGGGGCCGAGGGGCGTTTGCTCAAACTATTGGACTAAGCAAGGACAATACAAGTAGTAAACATTGAACCCCTACTCTGATCTACCCAATAGACAGGACATTCTCCACAGTTATGTGGAGAGCGGGGACTGACTCTGACGTGAACTCTAATGCCCCATATTTGACCAACTCCCCTTGGTGGGGAGGCCTGGTGGCACTCAAAGAAAGAATAAGCAGGTTACCAAGATGAGACTTGATAGTCTATGACCATATAGTGGGGGAGGAGGTCTCTCTCGGTCACAGACCTAGGGGAGGGGAATAGGGTGAAAGTGGGATGGAGGGAGGAATGGGAGGATACAAGTGATGGGAGAACAATTGAGTAGTAATCTGAATAAATTAATTTTAAAAAGAAAACAGTTGCCTCATTACTCGTAAACCATCAGAATAATTGTTCCTATTTTTTTCAACAATTGTGGTCCTGAGCACTTGGGAAGCATTTAGGAAGTGCGTATCACTTTATTCTGGAAATGTTACAGCAAAGCAGAACAATATATAACACATACTAAATCATGTGTAATGTGTGTGTGTGTGTGTGTGTGTGTGTGTGTGTGTGTGTGTGTGTGTGTGTGTGTGTGTACATTCGCTCTCACAAAGTCAGTGTAAATCGTGGCACATTAGCTGAGGTAGATGCATTTATAATGGCATTGATACCTCATACTGAAATGGTTGGGATGACTGAAGAAACTGCCCAGACTGCTAAGGACTACTGTACAGCAGATCACCAATCTGGAAAAGATCAAAACTGAAAATTCAGTTTTTTCCTGAGTGAGCCATCCCTTTTAGAAATATCATAGTACAAAAATGTCTAAGTTCAACCAAAGTATACAGGTACAACTGATGTTATTAACAACAAGAATAAGTTATCAATTAAGGGTCAAAGGTTTTGTTTCTTGTAGTGCAGCAACAGTCAATTCAATTTTTGCAGGTACAATCTTCTGTATCATTTGTGTAAAATAGCAAACTGCTTTAATGGATATTTGTCAGAATTTTTTTATCTACCCATATTTACAATGACTTGTCTAGGTTGTAGTAGCTTTTGTTCATAAACAAATGCAAAATAAAATGCACTAAGAGTGGATAATTACATCATTAATTCATTAAAAGCTTTTCTATTATTGAGTGAAAAAACCTTTAAAAACACACCCCCTTCATAGGAGGAATGTTTAAAAACCTCTGATTTGGCAGGAAATTTCAAAGCTTAAAATCATTGGTTGTATTTGTGAAGCATTTTTCTTATTAATTGCTACAGAATGCCAAACTCCCTGGTGGTATATATGGCAAAACAAGCTGATTAAGAAGCTTAGTATTATTTTTAAATTACTTAATTGCCATTTAATGAAATAGAGAGCTCCTACTTCCATGCTACCTAATAAAATGGTCGCTCTGCAAGGAATGAATTGCTGGTTGCATTGACCTTGCAGAGCAAGCTGAGTTTAAAGAAGCCATATAATATGCTCCCATAATGTTGGCATGGGGACTGAATGCAGTATTACTGTAAATGGGCATGTTAGCATTTATATCCCTTTTATAATTGCTGAAATAATAGCCAGCATGCATTAAGAAATGTTTGGGAATTCTTTGGGTGCCCTGATTTCAGGGAAACCACATGTATGAACACCTCTTAATTGCCAAAGTAATTTCCAAGGAACTAAAAATCCAGTGCACTTGCTTTTACACCTTGCCCTTGGGAACCTGCAATTTTACTTCATTACAACCACTCAACCTTTAGTCCTCATCTGCTTCAAAAATGTTTTTAGTGTTTTAGGTATAATAAAAACAACACCCATGTATAGCCATGCAGAGTTCCATTGTGTTGGCTAGCTCTACTGTCTTCCAATGTGGGATTAGTTAAAACCAAAGGCAGGAACTTGGTAATAGCAGGGCCTGTTTACTATACAAGGCTCATTGAAAACTAGAGTATTATTTTCTACTAAAGAAAACAAGTAAATGTTTGAGAGCAGAGATCAAGCTAGTGTTTTGTTTACAGCAACAGACAATCAAACCAACTCTCTTGGAAAAGAAAATAGAATTTTATGAAATGCCTCCAATATCACTTCCCAATGTTAATTTACTATTCAGTCAGAAGAATACACTATTTGTGTATTCCTATCTGTGATTACACATATGCCATCATGTATGTGTATATATATGCATGTATATTATCATGCCATCAGTGGGAGGAGTATGCACATGTATGTATTACATATGTGTATTACGTATATATATAGATCACCAGCTATCTGTACCTTCAGGATCCACAGTTTAAATACCACCAACCAAGGATAAGTGTAAAATATTCAGAAACATGTGCCACTATACTTAAAATACAGAGATTTAACAGGGAGTGGGGCACCAATCCCTAAACTCTACAGTAAGCCATAGCATTTCATTATAGTCACATCACCTAAACATTATTTTACATAAAATGTGTGCACAGATAATATGTAAGTCCTGCACTATTTTATATAAAAAACTTGACTGATTTTGGCATCTGTTTTTCCTTGTTCCTGACTTTTATATTAATGTATATATGTACATATGTGATTATGTGTAAACATATACTTGTCAGTTCAAAATTATTTTTACATTTTACTTGTATATACATTACTTATTCATTTTCCCACTTTTATTTCTTCCATTTTCATTTTTAATTACATATACTACTCTTTTTGACCAAAACATTAATTCCAGAATATATCATTTCACTACTTTCAGGATGACTGAACAATGTTAGGAGTCACATAATAAGATGATAGAACTCAGGGGTTTCTTTTCCACTCTTTCTTAGATTAAGAAATTTGGGTGTAGCTAACAATCTCTGAGGCTACTCAACAACTCATGATGTCCCCTTGACCACTGACTGATATCGCCTCAGATTTGCTAATGACATTTCTGGACTAGTTTTCACATTAGCAAGCAAAGAGATGTTCTCTTTCTAGTAAATCTTTAGCTCTTGTATATTAGTCTTTAGTAAAAGGTAACCACATTGACCACGATGGAAGTAAAAAATTCACGAAGAGTGCTGGAGATGGCAATAGATTTTAAAAATATCTTAATTCTTTGAGAATGTGTACTCTATTCTGATCATACTACCATCCATCCTCCAACCTCTCCCTGATCTAATCACTTCAGAAATCACTCAACTGTGTCCAAATGAAGATTAGAGTGTGAATGGAGTTCGTTAATACTGAGTCCATTTTGTTAGACAAGCAAAGAATTGACTGGCTATGGGAGGTGATGGGGTGAAAGGCCAGGCATTGGGAAAGACAAAATGTTTAAATGTAGAGATATTGAAAGGAAAAAAATAATGAGTCCAACTGAAAGCTTGAGTATAGTTGAGTGTCTGGACCCCTGGGCTGAATGGTTTGTAGGGCTCCTGGGTGCTCCCATTTTCCTGATTGCCTTGCCTAAGTGGTTTGTCCCTGGCAGGTTCTGGGAAAGGAATTAGACCTGCTAAGGAGGCCATGCCCAATTTCTCTGTTCACCTGTCTCTTCTAACCCTTCAGCAGGGTCTTCTCTGTCTCTGTCTCTGTCTTTCTGTCTTCTGCTCACTCTCTCTTCCTCCATACCCACATCACTCATATTACTTAATTACATTTTCTCTTCATTTCTTTCCTTCTTAAGTTTCCTATTTCCCTCTTCATTCTCAAAAAATTTGGCCTCTTTTTAAAAACCCTTATTGCTTGCATTTATGCATATATTTATCTTCCTAAATTTAACTAGTTCAGTATGTATAATATTGCCTATGTGTGTGTTTGCAGGAGTCAGTGTTTGGAAATGGATAACCAGTTGGTGTATTCTTCCTGAGAAAGGCCATCTCTTCCATTCCCAGCTTTCTTCATCCGCCTACACTTCTCTGTGAAAGGTTGAGGCCTCATGGACATTGACCAATGAGGGGTCATGCCCATAAAAACAACAACATAAACAAACAAACAAACCCAACCCTCCATCTCCCAGGCCCTACCAATTTCAGTAGCTGTAGATCAGGGCCTGGACTATGCATACCCATGCCAGACTCTTCATAATGGTACTCCTCTGGCAGAAGCTCACACATATCCCAGGTATGCTGCCACAACGATCTTACAATGTTGAGAAAACACGCTATAGTCCTCCACCATGATTCCCGTGCTGTGGGAGGACTTATTTTAAGAGCATGATTAAACATTTGTAAGGTGGCTTGACAGTACATGTTTCAGGTATGAAAGAAAGTAACATCTTCCTCCTCACAACTTAGAGGTTCTTTTTTATTTATATGTTAATTACAGTTGGACTTTACTTACTGTAATTTTTTTTTACATTTTTGTTCCTGCACATTTCCAATATTTGTCTAATGGACTTATTTTCTGTTCTAAACTTGCTTTTCTTTTTTGCTAAGAAAAAATTTTTTAGTAAATTTTAATTGCACAAAGAAGAATTCCCTGATATTTTTACCCATGTGTATAAACATGTTTTTCCAGCATTATGTACTCATAAGCTTACCATCTGCTGCTTGCCCCCATTTATTCCCTAATAATCCCATTTCTCTTCTAATTCCAGGTTTTATATTTGCATAGCTATGTTCATTGTGGCACTATTCATGATAAACCGGCCATTAAATTAGTCTATGTGCCCTGCAACAAAGGTGTGGGTAGGAAAATGTAATATGGATTCAGATATTATTCAGCCATTAATAAGAATAAAGTTTTTGCTGTTTGAAAAATGAACGGAACTAGGGTTCATTATATCAAGCAAAATAAACCAGTCAGGAAAGAAGTTTATTTGTGGTTTATCCTATATGAAACACTTTGGAAAGGTGTATTGTATTTAATAGTACTGTGTCTATCTCACTTTTTCTGATTGCTTTGATTTAATATGCTTCCTCCCTTTTGCCACCATTTAGATTCCTTTCTTTCTGTTTCTAGTTCTAATTTACAGTTTCCTCACTTTCACAAACGGATCTGTTCATGATACCTTTGCTGATGGATAAACACACAAGGCATCTTTAGTAAACATCAAAGAGAGAAACTCTGCTCTCTGACTTGTATTATCCAAGGCCCACTATGGCTATTGCTTCTGTCTTCAGTAGCTGTTGCTTCTGCATTCAGATCCCTTACTGTTAGTAACTCCCTACTTCACAAGTAAACAAATTTAAAATCTTTGTAGCCAGAAAATTACATATACAAATTAAATGAAAATAAGAGTGTGTTAAAAATTAATGATAATTTATAACAAACAGCCTCATAATTGTACTCTGTTTATTACATACATGAAGTATTAAGGAATTACATCTGCTCACATTGAAAAAACTGTGGGACATTTTTCTTTCAAAGTATCATTGTAATTCAAGTACATATTAAGTGAAATTAAGAATGATATGTAAAAGAGAATAGACTTCTTATCATGTTCTAAATTACAATCAGAACTCATTATCTTTCAGGTAGAAAGTCTCTTTAGCTTTTGTATTATTTTCCATGCAAAACATTCATTTACATTTAGACAGTATTTCCATTATAGATGAACTACAAGGTCTAATGGTAAATTTTGACAGCTTGTCAATTATCCAAATTTTCAGTTGACTTCAAAGGGTTTACCAACTGCCCTAGGTCATAAAGTTCAGTTTGACATCCATCAGTGTACTTTGCTATAATGGAACCAGAACAAATAGTAATAGACAGCCAATGTGTGTTAGAGTTTGCTGTGGTAGATGACAAGATCTCACATTACAATATGATAAGATTGGTGAAACTGTATCTCATTATATCCTGTGGAAGGCAATGAAAGAGGTCTCACAAAGGAATATTTTGGGAAACAGCAAGAGGATATATGGACTATTAAATAAAAATGGAAGAATTTCAAAGACATGGAAATATCTTGACATCCTGACCTGGAATCTCTCTCTCTCTCTCTCTCTCTCTCTCTCTCTCTCTCTCTCTCTCTCTCTCTCTCTGCCTCTGTCTCTCTGCCCCCCCGAACAAACTTAAGTGAGTCTTCTCTGAGATTTTATACATTTTTATTATAATTTTTTATAAATACATTTTGATGAGGGTTTTCTACTCCCACTTCTCCCTAGATCTTTTTTTACCTTTTTACATCTGAGATTTAGTTTTTTTTTACTGAAATAAGATGAATAGGAAAGAGTTCACATTTCACTATGTGAACATTATTCAAGTGACATAATTAAACTCAGGTACATTATATTACAATATTTATAAAAGAATCAAGTGTCATACATGACACATAATGTAATATAAAAGTCTAAAAAATTGCAGAGTCTGTCTACAGTGTTCAGAGATCAGTGTCTCTGAGTAGGGATTAAGATTAAATGCAACCATAGGGATGAAATTATCCCAATTAAACCCAGGTTTATTCACACATTTACAAGAAGGAAGAGAGAGAAGAGAGAAAGATGGAGAAAGGGTGAGAGAGAGAGAGAGAGAGAGAGAGAGAGAGAGAGACAGACAGACAGACAGACAGACAGAGAGAGGGATAGAGAGACAGGGGCTGAAAGACTCATATTGACACAGAGAAAGAGATGGATGAGGTAGAGAGATAGAGTTAGATAGAGGAGAGGGGATAGCATGGAGGAGGAGGAGGAGAAGGGATAAAGAAGATGGGGAGCAAGAGTGGGAGGGAAAGGAATAGAAAGAAAGAGGGGAAAGGAGAATGAAGAAGAAAATAGGAGGAGGAGTAGAGGCATGAGGACTAGGAGAAAGGAGGAAAAGGGACAAGAAGAGAAAAGAAGAGGAAGAAAGCAGAAGAAAGAGGAGAAAGATGATGGTACCCACTTTTACACTTATTTTACTCTCTATGTGATACTCAGGAGGAAGCTAAGACGGTCACTATTACCATCTGTTTTAGAATCTGAAATCTGAGCCAAGCTATGTTTACTTTTAAAGAAAGAGTATATGAGAATTTCATAAAATTATAAGGATGTAAGTCTATGAGTAATAATAAGCTAAATGCAGTAACAAAAGTAAGAAGGTCGAGACAAACATAGGCCTTTTCTCAACATCAACTTCCACATAACACCAATTTCTTCTAAGATCATGAATATTTCTGTTGTTTATATAGATAGTATAATTGAATGAATTGAATTATTTACTATATAATAATTGTAATTTGTCTTGTCTATAATGCAATTATGATTATTACATGGATTTACAATTATAGTTGCACAAGTGTCATATAGTACAATATAATAAAAATATGATATAATGCAAATATTCTTTTGTGTATTCCTGACATCATCAATAGAGTTCAGAAATGTGTGTCCTTTCCCACACTCTTGAATAATTTAAGATAGATGTTTATTTTCAATATTTCCTAAAATGTCGAAATGAAATAGAAAACACCTGATGCCCATTGAAGTTGCCTCTAGTTACTCACAAAGGCAATTTAATTGCGAATTGTTTTATTTCTCTTCCTTTTTCTCCATTATTTCTCTGTTCTATGTCTTTATTAGGCTTTCCATTAAAAGTTTGAGAAGGAGCTATTGACTGAGAGCCTGATTTTGAAATGCATTGAAAATTTCCACTAATCCACCTATGCTGCTCCCCAAGGCCAGCTCCGTGAACAGTGAAGAGGAGAGAAGAGAGGTGTATCTAAGGTAGTGAGAACTGAGCCAGAAGTAACAGCTGATTAAGGGAAACCGAACATCTGTTCAACAACTAGCAGCTACAGGAAGCAGTTGTTGAGGAGAAGTTGAGGAACGGATGAAAAAGAAATACTCAGAGACTCAGGCATATGGGGTACAAGGTGAAAGTCTTAAAGCCTAGGAGAACTTTTCTTCTGGTTCTGTCTCCCACCCTCCCCTACCCCCTCTGTCTTGCTTGCTGTCTGTCTGACTCCCTGCTCCTCCCTTGCTTACAAAATTGCTGTCTTTCTATATAACTTACTATCTTCTTGCTTGCTGCTGCCCATCTTTCTAATTTTCTTGCTTACGGTTACCTACTTTCCTATCTCTCTCTCGCCATTACTCATCTAGCTATCTCTCTAGCTTACACTCTCCTGTCTGTTACTTGCTTGCCCCTTTCTCATGGGCCAACCTCAGGATTTTATTAAGATGAAATTCATTTTTTTCATTACAAATAACATCATGAAACTTTTTTCCATCTTTACAATCACTAGGGCAATCAAAAATCAACAAAGTAACAAGGAAATACAAAATGTTCTGTAACCTACAGCAAAACATACAACAAAAAAATCAAGCAATGGTTAGCATGGCCTGATTGTTAATTTTTAAACATTGCATGGGACAGTTTAATCATAAATTTCTCTGGGCTAATGTGTTTATAAGATGGTCACAGCAACATTAGCTTGAGCTAAATGCTCTCTAAAGAAAAACTTGACCTACTTCCAGTCCCAGACCAACAGGTGTGCTATCTAAGCTTAGGCTAACTGCCACAGAGTCCTCTATTGTAAAATATCTGTAAATCATGAAGTTCCAAGCCCACCTTCTATTGCTATTAAAGCAGATTCTAAGGAAAGGTTACTACAGGTAATAGTATTTAGCCATGTACTGTTATATCTCAGTCTTAGCTTTCTTACATACAGTTTCTGCTTGGGGGCTCACAGAGCAAAAAACTCTATCATTGTCTCAAGCCATTGGCTAGATGTCCTCTTTCAACATTCTCTGTGGGGAAAAAGTTTTCCCTGCATGGTTTTCATTAGGGTTGAGAAATAAATAGAAAACAACAGTTTAAGGAGAAACGGCAGATTTTAGACAACATTACAATTGGGCCATGCGTGATATTTGGGGGGCAGTGGTGATCAGCTGGAGATCTTTGGAACTTTGTCAAACAAAGCCTCAACAGCTGCTCTTGATGTCCACTGATCATGCTGGACAGTCGGAGGTCTCTGTAACTTTCTCAAGCAAAGCCTCTATGGCTTCTACTCATGTTTGTGACACACCTAGTGCCTCCTCCCAGATGCACTTCATTGTTTTTCTGTCTGTATCTGCTACCCTTTCAGAAAATCTCTTCATCTTCTGTATCTCTTCATCTTCTGCAAGACCACCATCTCAATATGTGATTATAGGAAACCTCCCCTAAGATACCATTTTGGCTTCCACATGACTTAGCATGGTTTACATGCCTGTTATTTACATGTTTTCAGATAAATATTCTGAGTCAGTTATACTTGTTTTTATAGAATAAAGAACCACTTGTCTATATAACTTTCTCAGGCATGGTGAAATTATATATCTATATCTGATTGTTTTAGAAGATTGCTTAGTCTCTACTATTTTGATGTGGGTCATTCTATGTTTAGTATTTTGCCATCCAGATAATATTAGTTCTTTTCTGTCTAATACTTATTTCTAAGCAAGTGAGGTCCAGTTAAGGATATAAATATGTTACAAAATTAAATACAAGGGTTAATAGACCTAGTCCATAAGTTTGATGTAGAGTTTATTATAGGTGAATCATGCATCTTCAAAGTGTCTGGTTTATTCTGACGTTAGTAATTAAATAGTTGTCCTCTGATTTATAGGAAATGTCTGTGGAATCAGATTAAAAGATAACATCCCCAACGCAAGCAAACAAAAAACTTATTTTTTTTCTGAACTAATGCTTTAAATGGTTAAATACATAAGGAGAATAAGGTTAATTTTGTTTACTTAATCTTTAATTACAAAATTTAGACTGATATTAACTCCCACCTTCCATATATCAGTATTCTCAATAAAATCTTATCACATATATCATATACTTAAAATATTTAATTTCTATTTTATGTGAGTACATGTTTTGTTGGAATGTGTATGAAGCTAAATTGACAGTCCTTGGTTGTTGGGAACCAAACCCGAGGCTTCTGAGATGACCAAGTGCTCAAAGTGCAGAGTCATCTTTCCAGCCCCAGATCTTTCCCTACCCTCACCAACTCAAGCATGAGGATCTCCTCTTTATCTAAAATATAACAATAATAGTAATAATAATAATGATAAGAAGAATATAATTTTAGTTATTGCTATGTTCTTCTAAAAATTCAACCTCATAAAATATACTAATAAGAAAAGTTAGGCAGAAGCTAAGAAGTTTACTAATTATAAAATTGCAGACTTTTAGTTAGTAAGATGAAAAAAATTAGAGAATACTTAGGAGAAGTTCAATTTGGATAATTATAAAATCTTTGATACTTAGGAAAGAGTAAACATAATTTTACTCACTTACTCAAGTATGCTTTCTAGGCATTTACTGATATTAAAAATCATGAAATATTATTCTGTAAAGAAACTAACTGATGTACCACAGAATAATGAAAATAAAACCATTATTTCCATTTCATATAAAGGCTTTGGTAGCTAAGCAGTGGCAGCTCTAATGTGTATTTCATTCTAAATGCCACTTTAGAACCATTTACTTAAATAAAATTTGGAACAGAATAAACGTGTTAAAACTAACATAGACAACATCTCATTATTTGATACAAAAATGAAAATATAAGACAGATTACTAGGGGGTCTTATTCCCTATAGGATTGCATTTCTTATTCACCAATAAATTCAGAGCAACATTGGGATTCCGTATAGAAGCCAAAATACATCTTTATGGAGTCATACATTTTTGTTATTTTTCTGTGTGACTATTCAATTTAACACATAAGAACTGCAGAGTTAAATTTTTGATATAAATTTGTTTTCAAGCTAATAAGGAGTATTGAAAAATTTGTACATATTAGGAGTTATCGTGAAATTTAAATTTTTTATTGAAAATAGATTTTTCTCTCATACCACAGTTTCTCTCTCCCTCCTCTGAACTACCCCCACTACAAGTTTCTGCCATATCCACTCCCATTCTGTTTCTTCTTTAGAAAAGAGCAGGCTTCCTTGATGTTGAATGACTGTGGAAGTGTGATAATTTCATTTAAGTGAAAATGGTGTTCAAGAAATCACCCATTAACTCAGAAGACTTCTATAATTTATACCTGATAATGTATCATTAGAAATAATAAATAAGACAGGCAGTGGTGGCCCATGTTTTAATTCCAGCACTTTGGAGTTAGAGGGAGAAGGGTCTCTGAGCACAAGACCAACCTGATCTACAGAGTGAGTTCCAGGCAATGAGGGCTACACAGAGAAATTCTATCTCTAAAAACCAAACGAACTAACAAACAAACAAACAAATAAACAAGACATGTCAGTATCACATAAAATTCATTATATTTTAATCTTATCTTGTTAATATTTTAAGACTAGAAGTAATAGCAGATTAAGGACAAAAAAATATTTACAACCTGTATAATCATGTTAAGATTTAGTGCTTTTCTGTGAGGATATATATTTATATTCTGATATCAAGTATAAAAAATTATATGCATATGTCTTTGCATCTATTGTGAAACCTATTTGCCAAAACTCAAATTCTTTGCAATTAAATAATAAAATTATCAAATTATGTAAATATTTGTGTGTGTAGCTCCTGGTGCTATCAAAGTAGAACGTAGAGAAGAGAAAATGGGACTGGATATTATTTAGTGAAGGATTTGAAATCTACTATGCAAATTTCCAGAAGAAAAAGTTCTTCAATCTCACCATACAAGACTCAGATCTCCAGAGAGAAATCTTTAGTTTATTTCCGAAGTCCCCAGTGAGAAACAGAGTCTGTTGTCAATGCAAACGCATAGGAATTTATTAAGCCAAAACGATGGGGTCTGCCAAACTCTTTCAAGCTGGAGACCCCAAGAGCAGAAGCATGGGTCTTTTATACCCTTTCCTGAAGCAGAACTTAGCAGAGAAACTTGATTGGTTAACAGACTAGCATTGGGACTTTCTTAATTGGAGATGGGTAAGTACAATTTTGGGGTAGTGGAAATTTTTAAAAAGAAGCTGTAACACAACTGGCTGTCCTTGGGTCAAGCTGGCCTTTTCAAGTTTTCTCCTGTCCCTGTCACACACACACACACACACACACACACACACACACACACACACACAC
>OU015756.1:36110790-36148262 GCA_907169655.1 Acomys percivali | reverse complement strand
ACACACACACACACACACACACACACACACACACACACACACACACAGTGATCTGATATCGCTGCCTGTCCTTGGTTCAAACTGGACCCTATACAAGCTGGCTGTCCTTGAGTCAAGCTGGACCCTCCAGAAATTGACATGCTTTGGCCTTAATAGAGGACCTTAAGTGAGGACAGGGTAGGCCAACTTTCCCCAGAGTTTGGCCTTAATGTGGGTCCTTAAGGAGGAGAGGGGGCTGGTTCCTTCAACCAATGCTAGCATGCTCATGGTCTGTTACACTAGAGATAACAGTAGCTCCTAAGTATGTATTTCTGAGGTATATGATAAGTAATAATAAGGACAACCACAGTGAGATTTTTTTTATAACAGAAAATTTCATGGCAAGATTTTAAAGAGGGGAAGGCGTAGTCTTTTTCATCTTTTTTGTTAGCAGTGACACACACACACATGCACATGCACACACTCACATGCACACACAAGCACACACACACATATGAATGCACACATACACATGCAGGCACACACACACACTTATTAGACTTTCTAAGGCAAATATACTCTGCACTAGCTAAGGATGCAATGATGACCTAGAATTTTATCTCATCACTTTCTAGACCTCAGTTTGCTGACAAGAAAAGGGCTGATGAGATGAAGCATACATTCACTCAAAATTTTTCCTCATATTGACTAATCTTATTTCAATTTGAAAGTCACTTTGGAAGAGGTGACTTCACCTGAAAGAAAATGTCCTACCAGACTGGCCTACTGGCAAGTATGTGGTGTATTTTCTTAATTAAAGATTATTATGCAAGTCAGTGTGAGAGGCCACTCTTGGGCTGGTGGTCCTGGGTGCTCTTAGAAAGCAGGCTGAGAGAGCCATGGGTGGAAGCAAATAAGCCATTCCCCTGCATGGCCTCAGCACTGGTTCCTGCCTCCACGGTCCTGATGTAGTCTTGCCTAAACTACTCTGGGTGACTGGAGATTTGTAAGAGATGAAAGAAAACCTTCCTTCCTCACATTTCTGTTGTTTATTCTGTCACATCAAAACAGTAGAAGCCTCACCGACAACAGTCCTGAACTGAAACCATGAACAATGTTGCCAAAGAGAACATCTTTAAAAAATTATTTCACATCAATCATATACTTGTAACGTAAAATTCTGATAATTGCTACCAGATAATTATAGGAATAAGAATATTTAGTATGAATTTGTTTTTTATTTTTTATGTTCTTTTAAAATCAACACATGATCTGTGAGACGCCACTATCCACTATGTCAATTTTGTGTTTATCCTTTTACCCACATCTTGTGAGAAATATCTCTTGTATATTTCATGTTACATGCTTCCTTCTTACAAACCTTTACCACATCTGCTGATCTTCTTTCAAATTCTTTAGGTTTTACACACATTTAAAACTATTTGAATACACATACATGACAGGATAACTTCTGCATAGGAAGTAGTAGAAGGTTGATTTGTGCTTCTGAGTTTGGGTCTCTTTGTTGAGTTGTTTACTTTTCAGATACATAGGTTCTTGGTGTTTTCTTCCCCCACTTTATTATACAATGTTTTCATAAGAGAAACGCAATTTAAAAATCTGATGAGAAATGATGCATAGCTGAAGATGCCTATTAGCAAAGACAAGAGAAAAAAACAAAATCAAAATCCTTTGGTCTGTATTATAAATGTATAGGAGAGGCCAGAGATGTAATTACAACACTGAACAAGAAGAGATGGTGAGACACAGAGTTTAAGTAGCCTGGGAGAATCTGACTGAACCTTCAGTCTATACTTCAGGAAAAGTAGTTTGGGTTTATTTATTTTACATGTCAATACCCTCAGGGATTCTTCTTCTTTTTCTCCTTCTCCTTCTCCTTCTCCTCCTCCTCCTCCTCCTTCTTCTTCTTGGTTTTTTGGGAAGTTTTCTCTGTGTATCACTATAAATTACTAATATTTCACCTTCTTTTGCTGACTTTCCCTCTTCATGAGGGATCTGGTCACAGTTGTAATTGCACATATCTTGTGAATACTATTATAATCACTATGCTTTTCCTATTGCAGTAGCTGTGTTGTGTTTAGAAGTCACTGTTTCTTTGCTCTCATCCACCAACTTTGGCTATTACATTCTTTCTGCTGTGTCTTCTGTAGTGATTCCTAGACTTTGGGAGAAGGGGGTGCTTTATGAAGTTCCAATTAGTGCTGAACCCTGTGGAGACTCCTATTCTCTGAACATGTAGTCAGTGTGGCTACCTGTTATTCACTGTCTCAAAAATAGTAACAGCTCTAATGAAGGGTCTGAGAGTCATGAGTGCATGAGTATAGTGATAAGTAATTGGGAGTCATTTTAATCTACATCTCTTTAGCAGAATAACAGTATTATTTTGTCCACTAGGACCTATGATTCGTCTTTGAACTGATGGTGCCATATATGGCTTCTAGTGTTTAATTTAGAGTACTCAGATATCAGGAAATTAGCAAAGCATCAAAAAGAGAAGTGTTCAAGGCAGAGGAGATAGAACACTATAGTTAAATGAGAATAACTGATCAGGAAGGCTTAAATTTCAATGGTAGATAGGAGGGGAAAGGTAAAGGAATGAATATGGGGAGGAACAAATAACACTTGAAAAATTCATGTAACAACCTACTACTGTAGAAATTTCACACACACACACACACATACACACACACACACACACACACACAAACACATTAAAAATATAGTAGTGTGACAAAGCCCCACTAGACATCAGTTTTATAGGTTAAAAATGAAACAAAACAAAACAACAAACAAAACAGTGTTAGGAATGGATTACCTCCTTTGGAACTGTTAGCCAGTGATGTCCCCTGGATTTCTAAACATTCTTGCCTGTTACCCTTCAGAACTTGAAAATGAGTCTACTTCTGAAGAAATGACATATGTGAGTCATTGAACATGATGAAATCAGGTTTCTTCAGTGTTGGGCGCTTCGTTCCCACCAGCTGTTTTTCATTGTGTTGGGAGGTGCTGTGCATGCCATGGGGAAAGTCCTCCGCATGGGGGCCCTGCTGTGAAGCCTGTAGGACACAATCTTGACTTGGCTAAAGTTTTCTTGTAGTCAGCCAAGAGCGTCAGACTATGGGTTATCATCTATAGCTCTTGACTTTGTGTCTCAGATCATAGAAAAACTTTGGATTTCAAAGTTGTGCTCATAAGGAGGCCCTCAGCTTGCAATCAGATTGTTCTGACAGGCTTCATGCAGTACAAATTGAGGACATGCCTTCTACATATTAAGACCTATTATAAAAGTTTAAGAATGGAATTTATAAATTCTTTTGTCTTGTATTAAAAATAAATATAGGAATCATAACACTTTAATACTTTAAATTACAACATATATCTCACAAAGCAAGTGATAACATTAATTAAGTTACATTATCTGCCAGATATTATGGTATGTAATTGAGATATGAGATTTCTTTTAGTCTTTTTAAGAAACCAAATGGAAAAGGAAAATTTTTATTTACAGGCATACATATTGGTATACTTCATATGTAATTTAATTAGGGAAGATCTTTAGTTTGAATTAACAAGACACTTTAGCATATTAGATTATTAGATAGTTACTTGGAATAGATTATTAGATAGTTACTTAAAAAATAATCTAATTGATTTTCATATAAGCACCATTTTATACACTGGCAGTAGACAGAATGTTATAGTATTAATAACTGTGTATGACATTTGATCAGAGATCCAGAATTTATTAATTGAAAACTCAGTTTCTAAATGAATATAGATTGATAAGAAACCATACATTCTTAAAAGTAAATTTTAAAAGTATTTTTCTTAAAAAGTAAGTCACTGATAATATCCTTTGAAATTTTAGTATCTGGGTGTTGAGCTCCTGGAATGTGCTCTCCTTTTCTTCTGGCTGTGTTGGATTCAACAAAGCCTGGCACTACTCAGTGTATCCTCCATGCAGGATTTCCTTGACTGACATATCACCAAGTTATATCTGAGATAAAGAGTCAATATTAGTACGGGAATATAAGTAGAAGAGATGGTATTTTCTATGAGTGATAAGGGAAAATTTTAGATCCTATCTTTAATATGCACACATATTTTAAAAGCTTACTTATCTCCAGTGTTAAAGGGAAAGAAGTCCTTAACATATATCTGAGATTTTGAAGTATTTGAAATGCAATTTATAAGGAGGTTATATAATAAACCAAAATGGGAATTTCTGTAATGGGATCACAGGAGATCCTCCGGCTCTAGTGTGTTACCATGAGATTGTATTTGATTCATGGGATTATGTATACTTTATGGAAAATTTTAGAAATTGATACGAATCAAATTGATAATATTTGAAGTGAAACATTTAAAACTTATTCATGTTTTGGGAAGAGTTAAAGATAGAATACTTGTCAGTTTCGCTGATATCTGCTTTCTAAAAATTAAATATAATCTTTGAAAACAAACTATGATGAAGAGAGAGAAAGACATTAAAATTTTTTAAGAATACAGAGTTTAGTGTACAGCAGAAATCTTCTCAATATAAAAAACAATTTTTAATGGTCATGATTGCTCCACAATTAGTCCTTGAGTTTTAGACAGTTTTAATCAGAGAATAGAAAGAATTTGTTTATTATAATCACCCTTCATTTAGAAAAATTCAACAACATTTTAAAAATGAGTTTTTGTACTTGCATTTTCAATCTGTAATAGAAAAAATATAAGACACAAAATATGAAGGAATATATAAACTTAAGAATAAGTTTTGGATACAAAATTTTATGAAGAATTTGTGATATATGCCTAGAATTATCAGGGAGATTTTCAAAGCTTCAAATGCCAAAGTCAAATATAATTGGCAGGTTGCTGAGGAGTCTTAGATAGATTATTATCTAAAGCATAATTTGAAATATAAAGAGAGGATAAATATACCAAAAGTGACTGAGAGACTAAACTTTTTAAGGGAAAATCAGGAAGAATAAGTTCAGAGCCTAAATCCATGAAGAACTGTGGGTGTTCACAGCAATGGAAGAACTAAGTGAGAGAAATACCCAGGAGGTGAGGTGTCTGGCTCAGAGCAAAGATCCACACTCCTGTGAGTTTTCAGACACAAACAGAGGCAATTAAAATGGACTTACCTGGCAGGTCTCTTGGGGAAAGCTGCCATCTCTACAGTGGGATGAATGGCAGTGAAGGTCGCAGGTCTCTGGCTGACCAAACCTTTAAACAACTCATTGCTCTGAGCCTGATTCCTCCATTTCAGGGCTAGAAAATGGAGCTGAGATTTTGTCAGAGGCTTTTCTCACCCCCTTTTATTAGAACAGGGAGGAAATTGAAGATACTTTTATTGTTGGGGATTCAGTACTCTATGGTCTTTCTATGTCCTCACTTCTACAGGTAAATAGTTAAAGATAAAATCGTATGTGTTTAAACCATACAAAGCGCTACTTAGAATTATATATTTGTTGTGAATTTATCACAATCAAGTTCAGACTTCCACCATTTCAAATGTTTACATGTTTTTGTTAGTTTGCTTGTTTAACTGTAAGGTGAAGCTTATAGCAACAAATCTCAATTGCATTATATAAAATTTTATATTTTATACAGTTGGAAATTGGTCTCTGTGTAGATCCTGGCTCTTGCTATTCAGGCACTACTTCCTTCATTGGTTCATTGAGGGTAGGTGGTTAAATCTGGGTATTTTATACAGTAGGATGCAACTATACATATTCGATGACATTCCCCTTATGCACCGGCTGGGAAGTGAGCCAGAGTAGGAGCTGCTAATTCCTTTGATTACACCTCATGGTTATATTATCACTGGAATTGCTAAAGAATACAATGGACTTCTATGACATATAGGAACCTATTTTCCCGAGCTCTGCTCAGCTTCTACCGAACAGACTACATTAAAGAACACACAAGTAGCTGATGACATTACATGTGGTTCTGTCTGTGAGCACATTTGCTAAAGAAAATGGAGCTTGAATTAGGGACTGAGTATGATGGGTCTACTACTCTGGACCCATGACTCTCATGCAAGGAAGGCAGATATGTTTTTTTTTAAATTTTGTTTATTTATATGAATGTTCTATCTGCATGTACACCTGCATTCCAGAAGAGGGCATTAGAGGGGTTAGGTGGTTGTGAGCCACCATGTGGTTGCTGGGAATTGAACTCAGGACCTCTGGAAGAACAGCTGCTCTTAACCGCTGAGCCATCTCTCCAGCCCTAAAGCAGATATTTTTATCAGTTGAAACTCAGAGGGGAAATGCTCTCTCTCTCTCTCTCTCTCTCTCTCTCTCTCTCTCTCTCTCTCTCTCTCTCTCTCTCTCTCTCTCTCTCTCTCCCTTTCTCTCTCTCTCTATGTCTGTCTGTCTGTCCGTCTCTTCCTCCTCCTCCTCCTCTTCCTGTCCCTTTAGCTCTCTGTCTCTCCCTGCACCCCTGTCCCTCTCTTCTTTCCTCATCCCCTCTCTTGTCTTTGAGTGCTGTCTTTTCTTTGGGCTAGGCCATTTCTCAGTGTGCCCTCTGGATCTCTCTAGTCTTTGGCCTGGGACTGAGAGTGACTCTATCAGCTCCCCTAGTTCTGAATATTTTGAATGTGAACTCAACTCTGTTTCTGTAATTGTATAAGGCAACCCCAATAATATAATCTACTTTAATACTTATATATCAATTTTATTTGTCAATCTACTTGTTATCTATCTACCATCTATCTATTTTCTATCAAATCAGTCATGTATCATGTATTTTTAGTATTCTAGTTCTTTCCTATAAAAAGCTTGAAAGGTACAGAGCCAATCAATCAAGGTAGGCCATAAACAGTTGGACCTGAAATAAATCCTGTGATCAGTGACAGATGCCAATTTTTCAAACTTTGTCAGTACCTCTGTGTAAAACAGAAGGACTGGATAGTTGTCTAGAGGAAGAATCAATAATGTTCAGCCACTAATGATGTGAAGCCATGATAAGTCATAAAACGTAATCAAGACTGAGCTTTAGATTAATTTATTGATTGGGTGTGTTTTCCATCTGCGTGGTCAGTAACATCATAAGTAAATCAATTTTAGGGGTAGGTTCTTTTAGTTTGTAGAGGAACTTGAGGGACAGCCAAATGGGAACTCTCAAAAATAAACACACAAAATATAAGCAAGCAAGACAAGAAAGAATGGGAGAAGAAAAAAATAAAGATAGTATATTCATTTTATTATAATCAGTGATATTGAAAGTTATATCAATCTTGTTTTCCCCCAACCTAATGACAAGACTTCTTCAGTAGCTTCATCCCACATCAGTCAAGGAGTTTGTCCTGCACTTTGACTCACCAGGTTCAAATTTGTAGGGTCTAGGGCTGGTAGAGCACTTGTAGGTTCATTTGTGTTCATATACCAGATTACTAAAGAATGTGTAAGAGTCTTGGTGTACTCATTTACCCACAAAAATTTAGATGGATTAATTAACATATAGATATAATTCCATTCAATTTGGAATAATAGAGTTTTGTTATTTTTAATAATTATATACATTAAAAGTGAAGAAATATGTCCATTTTCTAAAAAAATTAAGTGAAGGTAGAGGGTAGTGGAGAAGGCAAAGGACGGAGATTAACTCTGCGAAATGTCCAATTATAGGCATACTATTACAAAGAATTGGATGCTGGCATTAGGGGTAAGTGAATGAAAATGGTTTTACTTTGAACCAATAAAACAATTTGTCTGACTATCAATAGTATATATATTTGCTTAATGATAGCATGCCATTGATAATTTGTAGGTAAAAATAACAACAATGGTTCCTGAAAAAATGACACATGACACCTGAGATTGACTTCTGACTTTTTTTACACACTATGTCTGCACAGGTGCATGCACACACATGTATCCATATCCACATGCACATACACACACAACAGAAAGAAGAAAACAAGGCTTAAGCTTAGCAATAAGACACTACAGACAGGCACACACACACACACAGAGTGAGAGAGTAAGAGAGAGAGAGAGAGAGAGAGAGAGAGAGAGAGAGAGAGAGAGAGAGAGAATGGTCATATATAAAAAGAAAGATACTAATCAAGTCAGAGTAAATGGAGTAGATGGAAAATTGAATATATATATATATATATATAAACAAAACTTATACACAAAGGATATTAAAGATGTTAATACATCACAAAGAGTTGCAATGCATTTATAGTGATTTACAAGCAGAGGTTTAGCAATGTAATAATGAGAAAATTATGTAAAACTGAAATAACATATGTAAAACTGAAATAACATAGACTATAAAATATATATTGATAAGTTTATCTGTGATATTTTTCTAATTTCTAGAGAGCAGCAAATCTATCATAAAAGGAAACCCCTCCAAAGCTTGAATGTGAAGTGCTCTTCTCCTCTCATGTGTTCTTTCCTTTGTAGACTTGGCCTTGACAGCTGGCACTGTTTTGAAGAGTTGCAGCATGTTGAGGCGGATATAAAGAACCAGGATTACTCATTTATTATAAATGGAACTGTAAAGGTTTATTTCCTGATTAACAACTTGAATCTGTCTCTAAAAGTTGAAGTTACGTTTAAGCAGAAAAGGCTTACATGTGTCTGTGTAACTTAGAAAGGCTGGAGACCATATGCAAGGGCTGATGTGTGATAACATTTTCCTGGTAACATGTGCCAAGAAAATGCTTTGAAAAAGAGACTAAAAATAAATGGCTGAAAATTAGATGTGTGAAACCATGTATGAGCAAATTCTAAGATTTGAGAACTACTAAATGTCTAAACAATGTCTAGAAGAAGCTAAGAGTGGGACTTTCAAATGTGGCTGTCCTGATTTCAGTGACATTCAGGGAAATGGCAGCAGGAGGTCCGGGGCGGGGTGTGAGAAGCACATCCTGTGAGGCACCTTTGACAGTTTCCCTCACCCTTCTGGTCTTGGTGATTAGTAATGAGAGGAGTCCTTAGCATGTTTGGAAATGTAGTTGTTATATATGTTGGCCAAGAAATCAACAGTACTTCCTATGATTTCTCCATACAACATGTAACAATAGTAAATTAGAGTGTTGGTGCAGAGAAGAAATGCTAAGGTGGAAGCATTTTTCACCTGATTGCTTTAAAGGGATGTTAATTACAAAGATGTACCTTAGACAATACTGCTAGTCAGCATTTTGAATGCTTCTTCATTGAAAATGACATTATCATGAAGCTCATCAAGGTGGATGTTAGACATTGCTTTTAGGATATTCCCCCTCCATGAAGTTTGATCTAAGTACTGAAAGGAATGGGTGCTAGTGAAGAGATGTTTAAAGAATAAATTTTTAAAATGCTACATCTCCATATTCTGACCTGTAATGACAAGAAAAATAATAGTTACTTTAAAATAATGTACTTATACGACTTAGTGATTATCTGTCAAAATTATCAACTATTATTTTCAGCCACATATCCTTTCATTTTAGAATTATTTCATAATCTTGAAATTATTTCAGTGCCCTTGTTAATGTTATATATCAGTATTCCATCTGACCCAAGGAAGAACACATCAATTGATTGTCTAGCACCTGAAATTATACAAACAAGTGGCATTGTGCATATGGAGTATGTTGTATTTCAGAATATACATATATGCATGCAAAAGTAATTAGTGGAAAAGAAGCCATGTATCTGAAGGAGAATGGAAAGGCACACATGGCACGGTTCAAAGGGAGGAAAGGGAAGCGGGAAATGCTATAACTATGTAACAATCTGAAACATAAAAGTCAAGAAAATAAATAAATTAGCATAGGCATACTTTAGCTATGAAAATGAAGGTGGTAAGTAGTTACACAATACCAAAACTATCTAAATACACATTTTTATTATTTTCAATTAACAAGATATTTCCATAACCTGGTGGCTAGGCCGACAGGGGAGAAAGTAAAAAAGGCAAAATGAAAATCCAGTGGCTGGAGCACACAAATGAAGAAAATTCCTTTCTAATGCATATTTGAATAGCTATATCAACTCCATGGAGTTATCATGTGGGATTGAGAAAGTATATGTAAATACTTCTTATCTTTCAAATAATATATATATATTTTTCTATGCCCAAGTATTCAGAATATAATTTTTGGTAAAAATTGATCAATACTCACATACGCATGTGCATGCATGTGTGTGTGGGGGGGGCTGATGGGGCTAAAATGCTATTTTGACAGCTTCAGAACATCTATTGTAGCATAACTTTCATTCATGTCAACATAAATACATCACAAATTTCCTTGCGTCAATAAAATCTTTAAGAAAATTCCCAAATCCCTTTCTATGACTTGCTTATGTCAAGTCATATCCATCAAGTGAGGAAGCGCAGTGGAGAAGAATGTCACTGTGAGTTGTAAGGGCACAAGTGGAGCGAGGCTCTGTCTCATGTGCCTCATGTCACCCTGAACTTACTGATATACTGAATGATGCGACACAGATTGAAGGTGAAGATGGTAAATTTAGCAGACTATCATATTTTTAAGACTTTATTAAATAGTGTGGAATGTCCAATCAAATGTAATGTAGAGGTTATTATTGGAAATAAAAAGAACAAAAATAACATTTAGAAATTATGATAGTACAAAAGAGGCTGAAATAAAAGTGCTGGAAAACAATAATAAGTGATAAAATTATATCTTTTTTTTCTTTGACTAATTTGGTCCTAATTCTTTGTAATATTTATTTGTCCTTATTTAAGTTATATTTCATTATACTAAGGTATGAACCATTTATAATTGAAAATTAAACTAAAATAGATAGGTAAAATAAGTTTATGTCCTTCCCTCTCCCAACACCTCCTTGGTTAATATCAGGCCAAATTGTAAACATTTTCTTTTTCTTTCTCTGTGTATAGTTAGTGCATAATTGGAAATACTTGATGATTAATACCTATATATCCAAATGTCAAATCTTAAATTTTAATGTCAGGATCCAACATCTTATATATTACATAGACTTTACTTTTATTTACTGTGGCTGTCAATATAGTCTTATTACTCTATTTCATTTTTGATCATTAATGAAGTACCTGTGAGTTATGATGTGGAAAAATGTCAGGATGAGAAAATGATGCTTGCCATTTTTTTCCCAGCTGTGACATTTCAGCATTATGAGCTGTACTTCACAAGGTCAGGAAAATATGACCTTCTCTGATGCATCCTTATACATCAACCCCACAAAGGAAGCCAGGGAACAGAGCATCTATTGGGCACTTTGTGAAGTAGTGTTTCCTCGAAGGACCTGCAATGGATACAGTATGCTTGATTTGGGGGTAACAAACCTCCAGTTTTGCTATAGAAACTCATGTATCACATCAAAGCATTGGGCATAAATGTATCTTCCTATTGCCTTTTATGATGAAGAAGACAGGTGAATTATCTCATAACAAAATCATGATTTTTACAGATTAGAGATTGATGCAAGATGATATTAATTGCAATGCAAGGTCTGTCCTTATTTATTTTCTCTTAGTAATGAAACCATCACCTCAAAGACTGTGTTTATCAGATACCTATTATGTCAAGTATCAGAATGTCGAGTAGGAAGCAATTTCCTTTTGAGAAGTTACATTTCCTTTGGGTTTTGGGAAAACTGACACTTTCATTTACATCCAATATTCTCCTTCTTAAATATAATCATTATCTTTACCTTTGAAGAAAATTTATACTGTCTGGCTCCAAAAAGAAAATCAGACCAAGGACAAACAGAAGCCAAGGGGTTTTCTTACAAGATAAACAACTCAGAGGATGAGCCCATAATTAAACATATTATAGGCAACTGTCTCAAATTAATAAACTTTCAGTAAACCTTAACACACTCAAACATAATGTAACCAGTATTTTAAAATATAGCCCAAACATTTTGAGGATACTTTGCTATACATGTGTGTCTGTATTTTAGAGAGGTTTAATTGCAGAGAGAGTACATCTGAATACTGTGTGCAATGCTTTATAGTGAATTTGGTTTTTTTAAATTTTATTAATTTATTCATATTTCATCTCAATGGTTATCCCATCCCTTGTATCCTCCCATTCTTCCCTCCCTCCCATTTTCCCCTTACTCCCCTCCCCTATGACTATGACTGAGGGGGACTTCCTCCCCCTGTATATGCTCATAGGGTATCAAGTCTGTTCTTGGTACCCTCCTATCCTTCCTCTAAGTGCCAACAGGTCTCCCCATTCAGGGGACTTGGTCAAATATGAGGCACCAGAGTATGTCTGAAAGGGGCATATCCCATGAAAGCCTTCACTTACCAGGAAACTGGGACAGAGGGGAGGACATCCTATTGGGACTATAGATGAGAGACGCATGGGAGAATGGCAAAGTTGAAGGATCCAGAGGGTCCTAGAAACCTTCAAGAAGAACATTATGATAGGCAGATTTGAGCCCAGGGGTCCCACTCAAACTATGGCACCATCCAAGGACAGTACAGGCCGTAAACGTCAAACCCCTACCCAGATCTAGCCAATGGACAGGACATTCTTCACAGTTGAGTGGAGAGTGGGGTCTGTTCACATGTATAGTGAATTTGTAATCTGAATGAAGATGGAAGAATTCTGATGATCATTAGTGTTTATTGATTTCTGCTTCCTAACTTGGAGGCTACATGACCAGCCACATCATGCTATTGCTTTCAATACTTCCCACCCATAATGAGTAGTATCATCACAAAGAATGAACCAGACTATATCCTTCCACTCAAAAGGGAAGAAAAAAGAGAAGAAAAGAAAAGACCACAGGTATCTGATAAATTATTTAATAAATTAGTAAAGTCCTTAATCAAGCATGTAGATGAAGAATTCTGACACTGAGAAACACAAAATATGAATGATGAAATTTTCCTACATAGTAGTGTGTGTTCTGTAATAAGTTATCACAAAAGCATGGAAGCTTGAGTACCATAAGTGAACAAAAAGACAGAGGTATTGGTTTTAAAGAGAATGTAGTATATGTTTGATATCATAACATTTTAAAAGATCCTACAGTGGAAGAGGAAGACAGGGAGGGAATGGAAAGATAAGAGTGAGGGGATAACAATTAGGGTGTAATATGGATAAATTATAATAAATTTAAAAGTTAAAAAAGAAAAAGAAGAAGAAGAAGAAAAAAAAAAGAAAATCTAAGATGTGAAGGAAACAACTAAGGTAGCAAATCCCAGAATGGGTAGAAAATATTTGCCAGCTATTTATTCAACAGGTGATTAATATTTTAAAATTCATATAATATAAAACCAAAAATGTAAACACCGAAAGAACACAATGGGCAAGTATTAAATAAACTCATCACCCAGGCTGTGGTGGCACAAACCTTTATTCCCAGCATTCAGGGAAGCAGAGGCAGACAGATCGCTGTGAGTTCGAGGCTGGCCTGGTCTATGTAGTGATTTCCAGGACAACCAAGACTACACAGAGAAACCCTGTCACTAAAACCCAAAACAAACAGACAAACAAAGAACAAACTATTCAAAATAAGAATCATTTCCAATGTATGGACACATAAAGTGAAAAAATTGGATAACAAATTAGGGAAGATGTTTAACATGTTTAATCTTCAGAAAAAACGTAAATCAAAAATATCTTGAGATTCTGTCCATCTTAGTTAAAATAATTATCATGAAAAATTGATGAGGCTTCAGCTCTACAGACACATATGGAACGCTGCAAATGGGAGAAATATTATTCCTCACAGAAGGGCACAACAACTGGTTATCTAGTACCAAATAGTCTGCCATGAAAATATATAGCATATATAGCATAGCGACTGAACTGTTTATATTTAGGAATGTATATACATACATCTAACTAAAATTAATAACAAAAACAAGGAGGAATATTTGGGAGGATTTGGAGGGAAGATATGACAGGAGAATGATAAAACAGTACTATAATATCAAAAACAAAAAAAAATTAATATGCATGAAAGAATGAAAAAATATTGGCAAGGATCTGGTTAAAAACAAGAGTCTAATATACATAGACAGGATATTAGCACAACCATGGTAAATCTCAATATGGTGTTTACCCAAAGAAATAAAAAGTAGAATATGATATTAACAATATGCAGCATTTATGTCTTTATACTTGAAGGAATCAAACTAGCACATAGTACAGAAGCACCCACACGTATGGCTATTACAGTACTTTCAAAACAAACAAACAAACAAAAAGTAAATTACAGATTCAGTCTAACTGTCCATATATGGAATGGACTACAGAAAATGTCACATATACAGAGAATGGTATATCATCCAGCTATCAAGAGGAGAAAAAGAAACATTATTTTAATAGAAATGCATGGAACTTAAGATAACAAATGCTCTCTCATATGGGATACGTTCGTTAACTTTAAAAAATGCATTTATTTATTCACTTTACACTCCCTTCCCTATTCCTCAGAAAGGGTGAGTCCCCCTACCCACCCACCCAGCTCATCAAATCACATCAGGACAGAGTTCTTCCTCTTCCCCTGTGGCCTGGCAAGGCAGTGCTGTCCGGTGAGGGGGTGGGGGAGAAGGTGGTCAAAAGCAGGCAGCACAGTCCATGTCAGAGACAGGCCCTGCTCCCTTTACTAGAGGAAATATTAACGTTTACACACATAATCGCAATATAAAATTGCAATATAAAAAATGCCATTGCAATCGCACTATTAGAAACAGGAAGTTGAGAAGTGAGAGTAGTAAGAATATGGATGGGGGTATAAAGATGATAAAAAATAAAACATGTATGTATAAAAATGCCATAATGAAACAAACAATTTTGAACAACAAACGTACATGAAGTAAAGATTATTTTAAAGATGGTCATAGTGATTGAAATGCTCTATGTTCAATAAAAGCTATATAACAAGATGATAGGAGGAGTGACCTCAGAAAAGTGAGGGACAAGACAGACCATAGATACAAATGCATGTATTAGGAGAGTCAAGCATTTGGTTTGGAGGCTCAGGACATGGCTTCAATATAGAGACTTTGTTCTCCTGAGTTCAATATCTAATACTCAAAAATAAACAAGGTATAAACAAACAACTAACTAAGATTGGAAGGAGTTGCATAGAGCCATAGGAATATCTAATGGTAAAACAAAGTGTGTAGCATGTGGAGACAGTTTCCTGGTTTGTACTTTACACTGACCCTCACATTTCATTTCTGATGGGTGAGATCTGTTTGTTTTGAGAGATGGTTTTGACTTGACATAGAAACAGAGGCTGTATCTCTAGACCATATGTAGGTTTATTGCAAAGTGTTCACTTAGTGCATTTACAATGTTGTGCTCCTGCCAATTTCTAGAACTAGTGCAGATTTGCACATTAAGAGCAGCTCTTCATAAGATGTCTTTTCTTTTAAGACACAATCCACGGTTTTGGAGTTGCTCTGGCGGTTTACATTTGTAATAAATAGCAATATATTTCAGTTTTTTTCTTATTCCTCCCAGGTTCATTAGCTCATATTACCAACTCACCTGATTCAAGAGACTTGCCTATGTTAAGATCTAGTACTGAGCTACACACCAGGAACCCATTCAAAGAAGAGACTGCTGAATGGAAGTGCTCAGTAGCCTCATTTGCAGAATTTCATCTTCTTCTACCATGGATTAGGGAAAGCTGTGTTGTAGCACTCTCCTTATACATCAATGCATCCCCTATCACAGAAGCTCAATTGGCCTCTGATATGCAATTTTTTTGTGTTTTCATTACATAGGTAGTGCTGCAGTGAGTCAGTTGGCACAGACATGAACTCAGTCTTCAACTTGTTCTCTTCCTCAGAGGTTGAAATGGTATAGTCTGGCTCAAAGCTTTGCCTCTCTAATTACATACTCATTTCCTCTGGCCAGATCCCATATCGAAATGATCTATGGTCCTGTCATGAGACATCTTGCAGAAACACACTGAGAAATTGTCTCAAGGGCCCAAAATGAATAATTGAATTCTCATGTCACTTGTGCAAAGTCTAAATTTGCTATCTTTCCCCAGGATATGCCCCAAGAAAGTAGCAATGGCTGTCAGTATTGGGCATGGAGATAAACACTGTGGAGATGGTTTCAGCGAACAGCATCTGCTTTCCTGCACAGGAGCAAGCACTTAGATTCTGGAATCCTATCAACTGTGATTGGTTAACACATCACTTTGCATTGGGCAGTGATCACTCATACAACCAGGGTCTTTGTATGGGAGAAGGACATTAAAGGAGACGTGAAGAGTACAGACTCTTTTTATTTATTTATTTATTTATTTTTTAATTTATTTTTTGAGACAGGGTTTCTCTGTGTAGCCTTGGATGTCCTGGACTCACTTTGTAGACCAGGCTTGCCTCGAACTCACAGCGATTCATCGGCAGGCCAGCTACTGTCCACTCAGCTACTTCAGAGTTCAGTGCTCTGACTTCTGGGAATAGTCAGGACCATGGTGCGCCATGCTTTTTATTTAGAAATATCATGTTCTAGGTAGGCTGGCAGCCAGGTCATACCTGCATTTTCTCCTACATAAATTGTCTGTGCCTCAAATTGAGGACAAAAAGAAAACTCTTTGCTTACCACCATGCAACTATATTTTTTGTCTTTTTTTTTTATTAATTTATACTTGTTACATCTCAACGGTTATCCCATCCCTTGTATCCTCCCATTCTTCCCTCCCTCCCATTTTCCCCTTACTCCCCTCCTCTATGACTGTGCCTGAGGGGGACTTCCTCCCCCTGTATATGCTCATAGGGTATCAAGTCTCTTCTTGGTAGCCTGCTATCCTTCCTCTGAGTGCCACCAGGTCTCCCACTCCAGGGGACACGGTCATATATGAGGCACCAGAGTACGTGTGAAAGTCAGACCCCACTCTCCACTCAAGTGTGGAGAATGTCCTGTCCATTGGCTAGATCTGGGTAGGGGTTTAAAGTTTACTGCATGTATTGTCCTTGGCTGATGCCATAGTTTGAGTGGGACCCCTGGGCCCAAATCTGCCTATCATAATGTTCTTCTTGTAGGTTTCCAGGACCCTCTGGATCTTTCTACTTTGCTATTATCCCATACTTCTCTCATCTAGAGTCCCAATAAGATATCCTCCCCTCTGTCCCAGTTTCCTGGTAAGTGAAGGCTTTCATGGGACATGACCCTTTAAAAGAACAATGGGACTATCTTTCTTTGGGAAAGTCCCAAGATGTTTGCATCAGCAGAATGCTGCTAACTAAAAAGCAGCAGAAGATGCTATGGAAAAACTACAGAAAACAGGGTGTGATGTGCCAGAAAATTAACAGTTTAGGGTTTAACTGTGATATAGGTGGTGACAGTGTAAAGAATACAAACTTTTATGAAAAGAATACATTTAATGCTAATGACACTAAGTACAGTCTGTCCACACTAGTGAATAACAGAAAGGTCTGTGATACCCTTCCAACCAATGTCAAAGCTGATCATGTTGAACAGGTTCAAGGACAACAGTTATTAGCCTCAGAAAACAAAGCATTCCCATATTTCCTCTAATCACTGATTTCTCCTAGCTTATATTATGTGAAATCATACATTACATTCTTATGTGACTGCCCTCTTATATTAAAATAAATAGGTTGATGCTTTTAAGCAAATCATCTTAAATATGGGAATTACTTCATTATTTGTAGTTTTAAAAATATTTTATTATATAGCCATGCATTGAGTTAACAATAGTAACTTAGTCTGACAATTATGCAGTTAATGACTAGCATCATTGTCAGACATCTCAGTGGGAAAACATATATCTATGTTTAAAATGTCACGAGGCCAAATATTCTCAGGAGAGTAGCATTTTATGGAACTTCCACTTATCAAATGATTGGTTTAAGATGTACAACTGTACTTTGTTCATCTCAGAGAAAATTAGCTTGTTGTGCCCACTTATGAGAATAGCCTGATGTCTGGTACACAGTAGTAATGCCCAGTAAATGATAATGCTTTCATTTAAATACATGCTTTTCTAGTTCAGAATTTCTCCTGTTTTTCCATTTACTCACTCATATTGCATTACTGATGGTGCTGAAAAACTGACTTCACATGCAGTTATACATTCATAACCCATTTAGAATGCTATAAATATTTTAAAGCTACTCAGCTGTGTCTGAGTAGGGAAATTAAGTGTTTAGATGAGCTATTTCTTTGAGATGCTCACATTTTTACTTTTCCATTGATTCAGGTCTATCCTTGATATATTGGTTTTTATTTGTGTGTCACCATGTCACAGGGAGCTCAAAGAGGGGTGAGGCATCTCACTCTTAAAAGCCATTTTAAAATAAGGAAGACTTGTCAGTAAGAAAACTTGCTTTTCCACTTAGGATTCAGGTGCTAAAGTCTGAAGGGTACAGCCCATAGGCTTCATTCAGACACAAGATCCCCTCCCAATAGGCTGACTGTTAAGGATGACAGAAAATCACCTTATTAAATATAAGTGTAGAACATAGTGCCGATTTATTATAAAGTACAGTTGTTATTTCTGTGCTAACGTAAGTAGTATGAGGACTTTAAATAAACCAGCCTAGAATTTGGTATATGTTTTAGTTAAAAAGTTTTCTTAATTTTGAGAAGCAGGTTTATTTAAGTATATTTATCATGTCTCCAGTAGTTATAATTTATTTGAAGAATTACACAGGTTATAGGCATACGCCATGTAGAAAAGAGTAATTCACTTAAACTCTAGTGTCTCTGTAGTGAACTCCTTCTAACTTGAAAGGGTTGGGTGTGCCATTTCTGGTGATCAAAAATTACCTTCTCTACTTCCTGTCCTAATGTGGTCTTGCTCAGCTTTTTGTTTCTTATCCAAACAAAAAAAGAATCAGGGAAGGTACTATAGAAAAATTACCAAATGAATGAATCATTATCATTATATTAGAAATAAAATTAATAGGAAAGAGCTTGGAGTTATTTGAATGTCTACTTCTTTCTGTTCATGGCTGCACTGTGGTTTTAATCCTTATGGGCTTCATTTGAGCTATAAATGTTTCACAACAATTAAGGCATCTTTGGAAACAAATCACACCAGAACCCACCAAGGAAGTCTCTCAAGCAGTATCTCTAGGTACATCTCAGCTCTGGTCCTTATGACCCTGCCAAGTGTCTTTCCAAAGATTTAATAGAGAACAGATGTTTCCTGAGGCAACAGCTGCTACAATTAAACAAATGGGGGAAATTGGCCAATGAAGACCCAGATACTCTTTAAATAGACCATTCAATGCTTTGAAAATCAGCTAGAAGTTCTGAAAAGGTCAAAGAGATACACAAGCGTGTCTGTTGCACATATGAATCCATTAAGAGCTACTTGCATAAAACAACTTTCTCTCAGACAAAAATTTTCAAGTGTTCATTCAAGAACAGAAGTGTGTCTGTACTCCTGTGATTCTAAAGATGGGAGGAAATCCTTTCCATTATTTTGAAATAAAGTCCAGTTTGTAGAGGTTTCTAATTTGTATCCTTCCATGTTTCTTAGCCAGCAACAATGTTTTTCTCATGGCTCATGATAGCCTAAATCTAATGATGAAAATTAAAATATGTTATTTCTGTTTCTTCACTTTCTGTTGGTAGAAATGATGTAAAATAATGGATATTATGAAAACAAATATAGAAGTTAATTCTCTAGCAAGTGAATGCACTGTCATGAAAAGGTGATTGGTTCAGTTTTGAAAAATGGGAATAATATGTCAGTCAGATGACAGACAACAGGAACAAATCATATAGGAGGGAGCCACAAACATTACATAGGACATGTTGAAACATGGAAGAAGAGAATGCAACCACAAATACTATGGTGCATCAGTTATCTAGGATTCTTGTTAAAACAATCTCATCAAGCACCATTCTTGATACTAGGACACAGAAGCTAAGAGATGGTATCCGGTATCTTTGGTTTGTTAAACATGTCTTGGAACGCTGATGAAGCCAGTATGTAGACTGTATATTGAGACTCAAATTTAAACAAGTGCTCTCTGAGGTGAGGTTGTAGACCAATATCACTGTATCTCTGCTTGGCAACTTGCTATAAATACCAAGTTGGGGATCAATACCAAGTCTGTTATAGCTCTTGGGGAAGAGTTAAGCTTCTGGTGTTTTAGCAAATCAGTAAGAGGGTTCTGAACCATGATGAAATTTAAAAATTTTTGCTTTGCATTGTACAGATCCAAGAGGATTCTTTATTTCCATTAATCTCACCCATTGTAATCTCAAAGAGGTTTAGATGTAGAACTCCTCACTGGTAACTACTAACAAAACCCATCCTTTATTATTTATATTTTACTTATGGTTCAGAAGTATAAATAAGGTCACTAGGATAATGAAGCACAAACTATAAGTTATAGCTGGCTCAATTAGATCAGCCTCATTCTAGCTTTAGTATATGCTATGGAATATAAGTTTCAATTAGGACCTAGCTTGAACTAATATAAGTGAACACATGAAAATATTTCATGAATTATAATTATCTATCTGGAAAGTTTTATTTCTCTACCTTGTTTTAGCTAATGATATTGATAGACTTTTAATCTTATTTGTAGACTATATTTTAATGAGTTAATATGTGAAGTTATGGGAACAGATAAATGATGAAGGTTTGTTCAGTAACCAATCTCTTCTTACAACATCACCAACATTTGTTATAATTCATTTTCTTGATGATAACATCTGGGGATATGGAATCCCAAAATGCTTTTATTTTCATTTTTATGGTTGTTAAAGTTATTGAAGATTTTAATATATGCATTTATTGGGTCTACGGTTTATTTCTTACTCCTATTTGTAAATGGAAATAATTTAAATATATAAATATTTATTAATGTAACAGTGTATTCTATATTTCAACGATCATTTTGATAAGTAATAAAATTCATGTTATATTTCCTTTCAAGCATCTCTGCATTTAAAAACCAGATTTTTAAGCCAAGAGACAATCATAAATTTATTCCAATTATTTTCCATTAGGTCAAATTAAGTTTAATTTACAAAGTCCAGATAGCATAAAAAATCCCTAGAGTATAAATTTAAAGGGGAAGAACCTTTTAATCGGAAGTATATTTATTAGTCTTAGGCATAAAACTCTGAAGTAAACTACTATAATTTTTATCCCTACATTTTAAGAGACACTAGGTTTCAAAGATTGCGTGTTACTTAGTAAGACCTGAGAGGTAGATGGTAAAGACAAATTTAGTTTTCAAATATAAAAATTAATTAATTCATTTATCCACTCACTTAACAGGAACTATATTGACTCCTGCTTAACTTTTTAGTAGACTCACAGCGTTCTTTTAAGTATCTATTTGTGTAAATTACAGCCATATGCATGACCACGATCCTAACCAAGCTGGGTGGCACTTACGTCCTACACTTCTTTTACCTTCTTATTCTCTACCTTCAATGTTAGCGAAACCTCTGATGCTCTCTACCCACATACAGACAACCTAGGTTATATATGTAGCCATTGCCTTTCAGAAGTTGTGGTTTTGAAATGTATTATTGAAGAAAGCTATTTTCTACTGTGAGTCAGACATAGACACTGTTTTTTGGCTTCCTTGATCCGTTTGTATAGGATGCAGTGTTATATGTCTACTGGGGAATATGTGAGATACACACAATAAATCCTGGCCATGGCTTCCCCTTCCTCAACTGCTCCCAGATCCATCTACAACTCTACACTCTGTGTATATCACTCGTTAGGCTTATACAGGCAAAGAAAAGCAACAAAACATGCAACAAAAAGAAACTAATTTAGCAAAACACAGGAAGCACATGTCCAATAAAACACATAATATATGAGTGTCATAACAGTAAAAGGCCACGAGGAAAATAAAACTAAGCAAAGAAATATTATTAGACAAAAATGTTTACAAAAACTTGATTGAGTTTGTTTTGTGTAGGCTATCTACTGCTGGCCTAAGAGCCCCTAAATGTGGTTTATATTCCTAGTGAAACTCTATTGGAGAGAGGTAACTTGTCGTTTTTTCTTTGTAACATTTTGAATTTATAAGTATTCTAGACTCCAGGAGACATTGAAGCTTTGTTTCAGTGTTCTCTTTACTTGTTTCCTTCTATTACTCACTACTCTTACTGCTTTGTAGGCTCATCCTTCTGATGCGATGCCTTACATGCTCACCACTTCTAAGAGCCACTCTCCTGACTCATTGCCCTTTATACCAAAAACGAACTATATTCACCTGCACCCTGTTTTATATGCATGGCCTATCTAGTGGTTTTGGATTTTATGATCTAGCGATCTCTTAATTTTGCATATTTCATTCACTGTATGGAAGGCTATCATCTGGACTATTCAAAACTGTTTCATATCATGTCAGTTTGGATATCTTAAGAATCAAAATCTGCTACAAAAATGAATGTGCAGGCATTGGATAGAGATGGCTCCTTTGTTCAACTTCTCTGAAGTATAAGGAAACAGTGGGATTCAGTTAAGGGGGAATTGGAATGGATTTAATACCCTGTGAAATTATTCAGTCAACACAAAGAGGTCTATCTTCATGGGCTCTTGTTTAGGCAAGAGGAAAAGGAAAATAAATGCTTCTGCCCATCAGCCACAGACTACAGGTTTCATTAAGAAGAGTTCTGGGCTCAGGACAGCTTAACATCTACATCCCTGGAAGTCATAGAGACTAAAAAAAGCATTCCATTATGAAAGAGCATTAGAGAAAAGTACGGCAGCATCTAACTTTCTTCCTTCATTATGCTGTTCACCCACATACTTATTCTTGGTATAAATCTCAGATGCAGCAAATTTCCGGAATAAAGAGGTAAAATATGATGTGAATGTACAAAAGTGGAAAAGAAACATGGGGATTTAAGAGATGCCTCAGTTATAGAGGAATTTTTTTTACGTATATTTGTATTTTGTGCTTGTAGAAAGATGAGACCAACAGGGATAGAGAGCAGAAGCCATGTTCTGAGCATCTTCCAAATGTGATTCAATGAGGCTGCACTATAGCTGGGTGCTGTGTGAAGTCCCTGTGGGCTAGCTGTCATACTCCAAAGAATCTACATTAAGAGAACTGGTCCAGGCAACCAGGGTGTCCACTTCATCTTCTAGTGGTACTTTGTATTCACCCTTTGTACACACTTTTAATCCCAAACAATGAAATAAGCAACCATGTTTGAAAATGATGTCTAGTAAAAAGGCAGACTAAGTGACTAATCAGAAAAAGATTTGACAGAATAGAATATGTCCAACTCTCCTCAAACAGTGAAGAAAAAGAGGAGGAGGAGGAGGAAGAAGACGAGGGAGGGAGGAAGGGACGGAGGGATGGAGGGAGAGAGAGAGAAAGAAAGAGAGAGAGCTACCGGGACAATTTTACAGAGACAGGTGGCAGAGAAGAAATACAAGTTCAACACAGGTGAAGACAGAATAAGCCAGAAAATATAAAAGAACCAGGAGATTAGAACATATTGCCAGTTAGTATGAGGTCAGGCAGAGCAATTCAGTCAGAAGGTAAAAGAAATTAGTCAGTTTGGAGAAGAGTTTGAGCCAGAACATATGAGTTGAAACAGTCAGCCAAAGGTCAGAAAGAACTAGAAAGGGTGAGCATATTCAGCAGCAAGTCTCGGAGGCTGAAACACTCTAAGTGTAGAATAAATTGTAAGGAAATTACAAGTTTCCAAGACTAGGCATAGGTTAGCATACAGAGGCAATAGATCTCTGGGACAACAATTACATCTGGCAAATAAAAGATACTGTTACAGTGAGTAACTAAAAGCACTTACGGCTCTTCAGGATTTCTTTTTTTTATTATTAATTTAATCTTGTTACATCTAAATGGTTATCCCATCCCTTGTATCCCCCCTATCTTCCCTCCCTCCCATTTTCCCCTTATTCCCCTCTCCTATGACTGTTCTTGTGTCTGATTTCCAGCACACACATCATACAGTTCAAAACCAATTGTAACTACAAGCCCAGGAGTTCTTAAACCATTTTTTGGTCTCAGAAGTCTCCCACACGCACATCACACACACACACACACACACACACACACACACACACACACACACACTGAATAAGTTGTTTCTTTTGACCAGACATTAATGTTGTATTTATTTTGTCTTTTATCCTGAAGTTTTGTTTTCATGACATAATTCTGTGTTACTTAAAGACTAAGTTTGAATAGACATCATCATTATTATTTTCTTAAGAGATTTACATTCTATAGGAATTATTTTATCTTTTTTAAATGCATAAAGCTGATCATTAGATTTTACCATTTTGATTCATATATAGAATTGGAATTTAAATTACCAAATAAAAACCACAATCTTAAAATTTATCTTCAATAATCAAGAAGCAGGATTAATTTCTAAATAACAAAGGTGTCATATTTTTTTACAATTCCTTTTCTGAATTTCAAAGACTGAAAAAGCCTTTGTCTAAGTTCTTGAATGATGCTATTAATAGAACTTAATGTGAAGTTATGATATTTTCTCCTTAGATATTTGTCATGCGTAATGTGCTAGCAAATGAATTTCCAGAGTACTGCACACGTACTTTTCATGAATTTTACCACTTAGCATTGAGTTAAATTATTTTCAAACCATGCAGGAAAATGAAACTGTATGAAAAACAATGTCTGCCATTTTGCTTTTGCTCCTGTCACATTTTCTCTCTCTTATCCCTTTTATAGTGAAAGCAGAATTTTGTGACAAATAAAATGCAGTTTTTAGTTAGAGAGGAATCATCTGTAGATTCTGCGCCTAGAAGAAACAAAGCAGAACCTTTCTGCTTTTTGCATTTCCCTCCCACTCTTTTTCCATTCAGCTTTGGTTATCTCGGCACAGTAAACATTTCCAACCTTCTACCCTTTCCAAACCATGGTGCCAGTGCTGCAGAGCACATATACCATGGATACACTCATACAGATACCTAGATTTCAGAAAAAGTCTCAGAATTCCCAGCAGAGAACTGATCTAAAGATAGAGCCGTCTTGAGAGTAATACTTAGTAGGACCAGAGTTCAATGGTGCAATGTCTAGGGGTAATTTGTGGGCAGTGCTGCTCGCACACTGTAGAACTATCAAGATGTAAATCCAACTATGTAGAGTTACTGGTGGAAGATGACATTTGGCAAGATATACAGAGTAGGGAGCTCTAAAAACTGCTAAACTTCATATACTCCTGAGCCTTGAAGACCCAACATTGTGCTCTGAAAGTCATGAAGTCAAAAACTGCTCTTAAATCTCAAAACTTATTAGTGTTAAGATTACTAGATTTTAGATGTTGTCTAGAATTCTCATGTCTTTTTTCTGGCTTGTTCCGATTTTTGGATAGGAATATTCTCCAATGCCTGACCACAAATTATATTTTAGTAAGACATAATGCATTCAACCTCACAGATGAATAGCTGGAAGCAAATATTCATGATAACTCTCCCTGAATTGTATCCTGTCTCTGCCTCAGAGATTTGAGTCGACAATGAATGAGGATCCCTGCCATTGCTGTAAAGGAAGGACCACATCTTATATGTATTTTTCAGGTTAAGTGCACAGAGATAATATCAGTATATCTCCTAAAATTCAATATCAAATTTCATCTCAATTTTTACATCAATGATAAAGTCTGTGATAATGTTATTAAGTCATTAAGGCTAATTTCTTATGACCTGATTGGGACCAGGTAAAATGAGTGGAAGCAAATACTGTAGGTCCTATACTCACCTCTGATTGTCTGTCATATGAAAACAGAGCATCGATCTCATTTCCTTATGTCTCTTCTGTCATATGCAGAAACAGATTATGTCACCCAGAAGGAAAAAAGCCTCCTTCTATCTCTAAACCTGACAGTTTTTTAAAACTACTACTACCCAGATATCTGAGCTCGAAGACAACTACTTCTTTTCTACATAAATTATCTAGTTACAAGATTTTTTAATTGTAGCATAGACTACAGTCACTACCCTATGAAAACTACTATTAATATTTATATATTTACATGTAATATTTTCTTATACTTATATACCTTTTGTATATATTAAGTAGACAGGCTACTTCTATAGATATTAAAGCACAAAATGAAAATTTAATATTCCTTTTTTGGAAATTAAGAAGTTCAAGATGGCAACAATACAGAGTTATTTCAATCAAAAGACCTTTCTAAGCAACTCTCTAGGTTTCACATTGACTTTGATTTGTATGATGGTTGAGTACATGAATTGCAATTGCTGAAGTCATTGAAGAAGGCAATGACTTTGCAAAACTATTTAGGCGGGGCTAGCACGATTGCTCAGCAGCTAAGCATACTTCCTGATTCATTGGAGGAACCTGTGTAGACAGCTTAAAATCCTTTGAACTCTAACTCCTGGATTTCTGACAACCCTTTCTTTGGGGGCACCTCCACACATGAGTATAATCACATAAGACGTTCAGACATATAAATAAAAACAAAAGTAAACAAATATGTAGTCATTGAGAAAAACTAGCATTGATTTTAGTTTGAAATGTATGACAAGTACTTTTTCTCTTCCATGTCTAGAATATAATGTACAATGATGTTCATAACTCTAATAATACTTATTATAGGAAATAAAAATGAACTTACAGCAAAAATGCATAGGGAAAAAGACAGATGAGGATTACAAACAAAATGTTATTTAATTATAATATTCCAATAATAGATTATAGACGATCACTATAAAAATTAGCAAAAGTTTATTTACCTTACTAAAATTAATTATTTCAAAAAACTATGTAGGCAGCATAGGAATATTTTAGCAAGCTGGCCACTGGAATTGCTAACATTTTATTAAAACATCTTTTGTTTCTGTTTATTATTTGATGCATGAACTTGCTTCATTAATGCAAGAATACTGATACATTTGAGACGGCTTCTGCAAATTGGACAAAAATGGGCTGATTGAAGATTACTGGTAATGCGGTCTTGGTTCTGCCCTTGGGAGATCTGGGATTTATGTCTTTTCAGATTGCTGTCACATACCTTGTAAGTAATCAGCAAACCTTGAACCATAATATATTTGCAAGCAGTAGAAACAAAATTATAGGCATATTTAGTCTTCTTATATTTTTGACAACAGTGTAAATCACCGCTACTGATTAGTTTGTGAGCTTTGGTTGTTTAATAGTTATACAGTCAACTTCTGATTATTTTAAATAATAGATGAAAATAAAAATGTGAACAGTTCAGAGTCAGTCATAAAACCAGATTTTTGCATGTTTTATATCCAGATGTACTTGCTTCTACTTACTTATTACTATAATATTTTTAATAGAAATACTAATGTCACTAATATAGTAAAGATAAATATCAGTATAATTTTATTTATTTTTTAAATGTTTTTATTAATTTATTCATATTACATCTTAATTGTTATCCATCCCTTGTATCCTCCCATTCCTCCCTTCCTCCCATTCTCCCATTACTCCCTTTCCCTATGACTGTGACTGAGGGGGACCTCCTCCCCCGTATATGCTCATAGGTTATCAACTCTCTTCTTGGTAGCCTGCGATCATTCCTCTGAGTGCCACCAGGCCTCCCCATCCATGGGAAGTGGTCAAATATGGGGCACCAGAGTTCATGTAATTTTAAATCCTGCCTGATTAATATAATTAGTTATATTTAATTTTTCATAATTTTTATAAGATTAAATAACAGATAACAATATAATACATATTATCTATTATCCATGCATGAGTTTGTCAAGTTAAGATGTTGATGATACACTTATATTTTCTCTGATAATAGCAGTGCATTGACTTTATTACATATAGACTTCTGTATGTATTTCTTGATTAAGCAAAGGAAACAATGAATAAATTAATTAATCAATAAATTTTAAGGAACTTACATTATTGAAAAAACACATATAAATAAACTCCAGAGAACAGACATAATAGTATATAATCACATAGAAAACTATAGGTTAGAATACATTGTGACACATAAGAAAATATGTAATTAAATTAAACTAAGAGAGTCCAGGTAAGTTTCAAGAAGAGATTATAAATAATAGTATGGATAAACTTATATTCTGAATGGTTGTCAACAAAGAAAGAGAACAACACTGAAGCATAGTTTAGATAAAAAAAAAAGGTGAATAAGTGAAGAGATACAAATGTAAAATGTACACAAAAGTTAGAGGACAGAAGAAATGTATGCAGTCATTAAAAACACTGATTACTCTTCCAGAGGACCTGGGTTCAATTCCCAGTTCCCACTGTGTGTAGCTCCAGTTCCAGGGAATGTGACACACATGCAGAAAACACCAATGAGCATGAAATAATAATAAATACATTTTAAAAAAGAAAAAAGTTTTTTTCAATTTATAAATAAATTTATTAATTTAGTCATATTACATCTCAATGTTTATCCCCTCCCTTGTATCCTCCCATTCCTCCGTCCCTCCCATTTTCCCTTTACTCCCCTCCCCAATTCTTTAAACTTTATGCTTTATATATTTTTAAAAGTTAAATTGTATGAACACAAATACAAATGTAAGTAACTAATATATTACTGAGTTACCAATGCAATATTGTTTCTTTTGTACATTTAAAATACACATTTCTTCTATTTTTCTCTTTATAGGTTTTTACTTCAAGACACTTATGAGGAGATGGGGGACAGAAGTTGAAATAATTTTTTAAATGTGATAATGATTCTCTACCTTAACTGCATTTTCCAGTTTCAATGTTTCTCATGTTTTCTTTTTAAAGTGAAGACAAAATGTATATATAAGTATTAAAATATATATTTTGTATATCTTTATCTTAGTTACCTGTGTGGGAATTTAATTCAAACAAGTACAAATTGTTAAAAATAAATCTATCTATCTATCTATCTATCTATCTATCTATCTATCTATTTTTTCTCTGATATATCACATCCAAACCACAGTTTCTCCTACCTTCTTTCCTCCCGCCCCTCCTCCCACCTCTTCTATTTCCAAGATCCATTCCTCTTCTATCTCCCTTCAGGAATGAACAGTCCTAAAATGGCATGAGAAGTTACAATAAGACTAGGCAGAAACTTCAAATCAAGGATAGATAAAGCAGTGGAGCAGGAGGAAATGAGTCTCAAAACCAGCAAAAGAGTCAGAGATAGTCGCTGCTCCCAATGTTAGGAGTCCCACAAGAACCCCAAGCTACACAAATGTAACATATACTCAGAGGACCTAGCTCAGACCCATGAAAGTTCTGTGATTGCTGCTTACATTTCTGTGAGCCCCCATGAGTCCCGTTAGTTGACTGCCTGGGCAGTGTTTTCTGGTCTTCTTGATCTCTGTAGCTTCTACAATCTTTCCTTCCACTCATCTACAGGGTTCCCTAAGCTTGGCCTAACATAGTTCTCTGTTTCTGCACCTATCAGTTGCTCTATGAAGCCTCTTTCGTGAAGATTATGCTTAGCTCTGGGTTTGTTTGTTTGTTTGTTTTTGAGTATAGCAGATTTTCAATTTAGTTATTTCTGGGTTTTATTTTTTCCTTATACAAATAAATCTGTTAGGAATGTCTCCATCAACTTTCTTTTTCCTCTCTCCCTTATATTCTACTGAAAATAGATGTTTTTTCATATCTACATGCCAAGAAAAGTTCCCCTCCCTCCTCTCCTCTCACTGCCCCCACCTCTCCTCCATTCAGAAAAGAGCTGACCTCAAAAAGCCAACAACCAAACATGAAACACACACACACACACACACACACACACACACACACACACACACACACACACACACACTTTTCTTGGCTAGTCATATTTGGTTCTATGCTAGGTCTCTGGGCTCTTCAGTCTCTGATTCCTAAGTGCCAAAAGTGTTGGTCACTGGTACCCACTTGTGTATTGTGTCTCTTGTCAAATCAGTCATTGACTGGCCACTTTGACAAGTTTGCAACACTGTTCTCCTAGTACATCTTGCAGACAGAATAGATTATAGATCAAATTTTGTGGCTTCCAACATATGCCTTTACTTTTCTGTTTTGAGATCTTGAAAATGTTATTTACAATTTTAATGTTAATTTTTTCTTTCTAAGAGTGTGTAATCTAACACCTCTTCCTTCTTCTTTGAGAACCAAGTACACAGGTAGTACATCTGAGCACATAATACATACGTACATACATAATACATACATACATACATACGTACATACATACATACATACATACACACACATGAATTGGAAAGATACTCATGCACAATAAAAACTTAAAACTGTTTTAAAAGTGCATTAAAAGGGTGGTCTTGCTTAATTTTGTGTTAGTGTCTACTCACAGGTACATATAGTTGAGTTTTGCTTGTCTTCAATACTTACAGAGGTTTTTGTTTTGAATGTTTTGTTTTAGTAGTGGTAGTAATATTGATACTTTTTGCATTGAAACTAGATTGTTTCATATAATATTTTGTGATTATGATTCCTCCTTCCCCTACTCTTGCCAATTTCTTTCCACCTGTATTCCAATATAGATCCACACCCTCTATTTCTCTCATTAGAAAACAACAGGCATCTATGGCATAATAAAAGATAGTTAGATAAGATAAATGAAAAAACAAACAAAACAGAGTATAACTGTTGGAACATGGTCCAAGAATAGAGTTATATGCAATTTCTTAGTGCTTGTGAGAAAACTCCAAGAAACCAAGACAAGAATCTTTTGACCTCAATTTCTTCAAAAATAGGAGATTGTTCTTGGATTTTTGTGCTCTTCCAGATATAGCAAATATAGTAAATTTATTTCAGAATTTTCATTACACTTGGCTATTGTTATGTGTTTATATGTCCCTAAGAAATAAGATGTTTTTGCAGCATGTGGCTTGTCCATCATGTGTGGCTTGCCCTTGTGATTGATTCTAGGATTTACTCATGTGACTCCTCTCAATTCTCAGAGTAGAAATTGTCTGAGGCTTTGAATAAATTTGGCTATTATAAGAGACTTTAGTCCTCCTTATAACCAGATTCATTCTCTCATATCATATCACCTCTAGAGCAGTAAGCATAGGACAAAAAAGCCAACTAAGGATGCTGGGCATGGTGGCACATTTCTGTAATCCCAGTCCTCTGGGAAGCAAAGACAGACAGATCTCTATGAGTTCAAGGCCAGCATGTTCTACAATGTGAGTCCAGGACAGTCAAGGCTACACAGAAAAACGCTATCTAGAAAAACCAAGCAACAAACCAACTAAATAAAACAATTAATGAATAGCATGAAAGAAAAAATACAACACACACATATAGATGGACACACACACACACACACACACGCACACACACACACACACACATACGCATGTGCCCACATAAATCTCTTTAAAAATCCAAACTAGAATCCAAAATATATATACAAAGAATAGGTAAGATTGAGGGTGGGGCAAGGTAAGCTCTGAGCTAATATTATGATACAAAGAATTCAACTGAAATTGTTTACTGTAGGACATCTATTGCTAGGTATGGGAATACCTTTAAGAGTGGTTAGTATTCCCAAGTTAGACTCCATTGGAGAATGTTGACTTTCATGTGCAAATGGCTATAATTGGAGATAGCTTATGGGTGTGGATGGGGGCATTTGTCCACTTCTTCTGCCCTAGGACAACATTGGTAACAACACATTTAGGCCCGGTGCACACTGACATGATCTCTGTGAGTTCATACATGCAGCAGCCTTGTTACATCTGGAAAGATTGTTTCTTTCATATCCTCAACTGGCACTCTTTTTTTCTCTAATTCCAAAAAGTTTCCTAACCCCTGAGTAAAAGTATTTGATGGAAGTATCCTTTTAGGATTGAGTATTCAAAGTTCTGACACTCTCTGCAAATAGCCTGTGTATGATTCTTTGTATTTGTTTTCATCTGCTGTAGGAGAAAGCTTAAGTGTCCCACACGAAGCCCCCCAAACAACACTGACTATTGGTAAGTGTACTGATGGTTGTTAGACACTGGCAGCAAAGCTTTATAGCTAAAGACAACACCAGCACAACTTATTGAACACAGAGAAGTGGAGCTGCTGCCTACTATAGGTGGAGCCCTCACTATGCAAGCTAGTACTTATGGTACTAGAAGGAACTCTGCATGCTACCAAAGGAGAAAGGCAAACATCAACCTAACTACAAATGATTCCATCTAAAATGGTGTACTGCCTGCAAGATATCCTGACGCAATAGTGGCACAAAACTTATGGGAGCAGCCATCAATATTTGATTTGAGTTATGGCATGCTCCATGAGATGGAACCCATACCCAGTGCTGTTTGGGTGGCCAAAAATTTGAGACTAGTTCGGCCAGATATCTTGAAGAAAACTAAAGGAACATAGTAATAAACATTTTCCTAATGACATTCTGTTCTACTCACAGATATTTGCCTTGCTCAACCATCACACACTATTGTTTCTCACTCAACACTATTTTTCAAAATACACTCACATGTCACGTAGTTCTACCCTCTCTGGAATCTAGTGAGTATCAGTATGTAATTTAATTATTCTGTACATCGAACCTATCAGTCCCTTGATCTTCGACCTTCCATATTTAAAAGTGTGAGGCATAAAATATTAAAAACTTCTATTCTATTGTACTTTGGTGAAATAAGGTAAATAAATTGAACAATAGGTTTAGAAGATTTGCTTATCAAAAATCATTCAGTGTAATCAATATCATCTTCCTACTTTCTTCTAGATGCATTTTCTATCTCCCCATCATGCAGAGGATTTTTAACGGAAAGTAATCAGAAAATATGTAAAGTTACCATGCTAATTTTACTCTTCAGAGCTAAGCCATGGTTCTTAGCTGTAGGGATATCCTATCATCTATAAACAGGGAGTGTGGATAGGGTGTGAATGTAAAAACTCAAGACTCCACACTTCTACATACAAAACTCCTCATTCAGCATTATACTCTAGATGAGAGAACAATGGGAGAATAGCAATGTAGAAGGATCCAGTGGGTCCTAGAAACCTACAAGTAGAACATTATGATAGGCAGATTTGGGTCAAGGGGTCCCGCTCAAACTAAGGCAACAGCCAAGGACAATACAGGTGGTAAAATTTAAACCCCTACCCTGATCTAGACCATGGACAGGACAGTCTCCACACTTGAGTGGAGAGAGGGATTTGACTTTCTCATGTACTCTGTTGCCTCACATTTGACTATGTCCCCTGGCGGGGGAGACCTAGTGGCACTCAGAGGAAGGACAGCAGGTCACCAAGAAGAGACTTGATACCCTATGAGCATATACAGAGGGAGGTAATCCCTCTGAGGAACAGACATAGGGGAGGGGAATAAGGGGAAAATGGGAGGGAGGGGAGAATGGGAGGATACAAGGGATGGGATAATCATAGAGATATAACAAGAATAAATTAATAAAAATAAAAAATAAAAAAAGAAAGAGTTCTGATGTGGTTCTGAGGGAGGGGCTTAAGAGAGATAATAATTCTCAATAGACAATAATAGGAGAGGTTTATTGTTGCTTTTTTGGAAAAATTTATATTTAAACTGTATTCATAAACACCTAATCTTGTGTTTGATAAGCTTACATTACAGTCACTATACAATTAAACATTGAATTTATCTTTTTTTTTTTTTTTTACCTTTTTGTCCTTTGATCGCTCTTTCTAGTTTTTTGTTACAGGTAATATTGTGAATGTGAAAGAGTATATCTGTCAGTTTCTCCTGAGAAACAGAACAAAGTATATGTATTAACATGTGAAAATATTCATTACAAGGATTTGACCTACGAAATTATTATTCACAATCTATAAAATGGACTTTCTCAATACCTAGGAGTTCCCATGGTGTAGATGGAACCCAAAGGTTTTCCTCCCTTGATGACATCATTCCTCCTTTTCTCTGAGTCCAAAATTATTGGGTGAGACCTCTACACAATAGATAATATTATTTACTTAGAGTTAATACGTGTATGCTTACTCTGATCCATAAATATATGGATTAGCATATAAAATTAGCCATCATCCAATTTTTTCACTGTCTACTAGAAGAATGTTGGTGTTGTTTCTAAGTTTTGGCATTCTGAATCACTGTGGTATAAAAATTTGAGGACACAATATGGGTGGACATCCATTTCACATTCATTTGTATAAATACTTAGAAGCATAATATCTATGTTTTATTTTAATGGAATATTTACTTTTGAAAGAAACTGCCAAACTGTCTTCCCAAGTAGCTGAGCCATATTGTGTTTCCATCAACAACAAACAAGAAATCATGTTGATTTACACTATTGCCAAAAGAAAAATTAGAAGAGTGGTATTTCAAAACATTGCCACTATAATGTGTCTGTAGAGGTATTTCATTATTGTTTTGATTTGAAAGTCTGTAATGAGTTTCTCCAATTCTTTGCTGTGATCTAGGTTACTCAATTATTTCTTTATTCCAATATCTTTATATTAGTAATATATGTATATTGTATATGCATTGTGTGTGCATGTACCTATGTGTGTGCATATAGAAGTCAGAGTTCCACATTACGTGTCTTACTCTATAGTTCTCCACCATCGCTTTTGAGTAGGATATGTTATTGAACATGGAGCTTTTCATTTCCACTAGACCAACTTACTAGGAAGATTCCAGTATCCACCTGTATTCATTATGTCATGTCTTGAAAATATATTACTTATGAGTCTTATATGTTGTCTTTTTTATGTCCAATTTAGAGAAGATCAAAGATGGAGGTACTGAACACATACTGTATCCGATTGGCAGGACAGCAGTTGCTGCACAGCAACCGAAGGACAAAACTGAGAATTCCAGAACACCAGTGCTGGTATTTTCCAGGTGAGAGGAGACACAAGGTGTAGAACACAGATAGATCAGGCTTTGAGTCACCCAGCTAATCCACAAAAAAATTCCCTGGGTTTCTGAAGTTGTGCATGTAGCCTCTAGTGTTTAGCCACACACCAGGGAATAATTCAGAGTGCTCAGTGTCCCAGAGTGGGCCACAAAACATCAGTGTCTGGGTCTCGATGCTGAGTGGAGTCCTCACATAGGGAGTCACAAGTAGACCTGACACCAGATCACCACGTTAATCCATGGAAAAATTACCTGGTAACCCCAGGTACTTGGTCTCTACTCCAGAGAAGACACTACTGTGTGAACACAAGTGTATCTGACCTCAGGTCACCTAGACAACCCAAGCAAAATTCTTGGGTCTACACAGGTGTGGCCATGGTTTGCAGAGTCTAGCCACTTGACTACCTGTACAAAACACCTATGCCCTGTGTTTCAGCTTGAACTGTTAAGCCACAAAACAACAGTGTCTGTGTCTCCCAGCCAAGAGGAGACCATACTTTGTGGAACACAAGTAGATTGGACCTCAGGTCACTCAGATAATCCACAGAAAGTACACATGTCCACCTAAGTGGTGGCTCGGTTTTCAGCATCTAACCACATAACAGGTGCATGCACATCTCCAGATCCCAGTGCCAAAGCAATCATCTATGGACACTCTAACACAACTGAAACACACACACAAAAAGGTCTCAAGTCTTTTCTTATGAAGATGGTAATGGAGGAAATAGATAAAGTCTACAAAGAAATAAAAGAAGATAAAGTCAGACATATTGAGACCTTCAGAGAGGCTGCAACAGAGGACTATTGAGAGGCAATGAATAAAACATTGGAAGAAATTCAGGAAAATGCAAACAGTCATGTGAAGGAAATCAATAAAACAGTTCAAGGTCTGAAGATGAAAATGGAAACAATAAAAAAAAAGCTCAAACTTAGGAAATCCTGGAAAGAAAGAACACAGAGAAGAAAAGAAGAAATACAGAGGTCAGTATCTCAAGCAGAATATAAGAGATGGAGGAACAAAAACTCAGGTATACAATATGCAATGAAAGAATTTGATGCAACTCAAAGAAAATGTTATATCTAAAAAAAATCTTGAAACAAAATATCCAAGAAATCAAGGATAACATAAAAAAGGAAACCTAAGTATAACAAGAATTGAGGAAAGAGAAGATGCCTGGCTTCACGGACAAGAAAATGTTTTTTAATAAAATCATAGAAGGCAATATCCCCAATATAAAAAAAGAGATACCTATAAACATAGAAGAGGCCTACAGGACATCAAATAGAGTAGACCAGAAAAGAAGATCCTTCCAACACATAGTAATCAACACACTAAATATATAGAACAACAGCAGCAAAAATATTAAGAGCTGCCAGGGGAAAGAGCCAAGTAACATACAAAGGAAAATTCATTAGAGTCACATCCAAATTTTAAGTAGAGATCATAAGAGCCAGAAAGGCCTGGACAGATGTTTTGCAAACCCTAAGAGACCACAGATGACAGTCCAGACTACTATACCCAGAAAAACTTTCAATAACCATAGATGGTGAAAACACGATACTCCAAGAGTAAAACAAATTTAAACAGTCTCTATCCACATATCCAGCTCTACAGAAGATACTAGAAGGAAAACCTCAACCCAAGGAGGCTAACAACACCCAGCAAAACACAGGCAATAGATAACTTCACTTTAGCAAAACAAAAATTAGACAAACATACAAACACACTACCATAGCCAATATAAAAAGTAAAAAGATTTAACAGTTATTAGTCATTAATCCCTGTCAACATCAATGGACTCAATTATCCAATAAAAAGACAAAGATTACCAGAATGGATGCATACACAGGACTCTACATTCTGTTGCATACAAGAAACACACCTCAGCCATCAAGATAGACATTACCTGAGAGTAAAGGTCTAGAAGAATGTCTTCTAAGAAAAAGAACACAAGAAACAAGGTGGAGTAGCCATTCCACCAAATGTTCAACCAACATGAATCAAAAGAGATGAGGATAGACATTTAATCATCAAAAAAATTCAACCAAGATGACATGCAATTCAGAACATCTATGCTCCAAATATAAGGGCACCCACATTTGTAAAAGAAACTTTAATAAAGTTTAAACACACATCGATTCCCACACTTTAATAGTGATAGATCTCAATATCCCCCTTTCACCAAAGGATAAGTTAATGAAACAGAAGCTAAACCAAGAAATAATGACATTAACAAATGTCATGAATCAAATAGTCCTAAAAGATATTTACAGAACCTTTCACTCAAACAAAAAAGATTATCATTTCTTCTAAGAACCTCATGGAACCTTCTCCAAAATTGGCCATATTGTAGGTCACAAAACAGGCCTAAACAGATAGAAGAAGATTAAAATAATGCCTTGTATTTTATCAATCCAACATGGACTAAAGTTGGACCTGAACAACAGAAAAAACAAAAACCGTACACACATATGAAAACTGAACAATTCTTTATTCAACGACAACTGGGACAGGGATGAAAAAAATAAACTAGGGACTTCCTAAAATTCAATGAAAATAAAAGTACAACATACTCTATCTTATGGGACACAATGAAATCAGGGATAAGGGGAAAGTTCATAGACTAAGTGTCTTCATGAAGACAATGGAAACATCTAGTGCAAGGAATTTAAGGACTCACCTGGATGCCATGGGGGGAAGAAGAAGAAGAAGAAGAAGAAGAAGAAGAAGAAGAAGAAGAAG
>OU015756.1:36087397-36110780 GCA_907169655.1 Acomys percivali | reverse complement strand
ACCAATTCTCTTCAAACTATTCTACAATATAGAAATGGAAGAACATTAGCAAACTCATTCTATGAGGCCACAGTCACCTTGATACCTAAACCATGCAAAGACCCAACAAAGGAAGAGAATATCAGCCCAATTTCTCTTGTAAATATTGATGCAAAAATAGTCAATAAAATATTTGCAAACTGACTCCAAGTACACATCAAAATTATCATTCACTATGTCCATGGAGCCTTCATTCCAGGCATGCAGGGGTGGTTCAACTTTCAGAAATCCATCAATGTAATCCACCATATGAACAAAAGGAAAGAAAAAATTACATGATAATCTCTTTAGATGCTGAAAAAGCATTTGAAAAAATGCAACACCTGTTCTCTTTATAGTCTTGGAGAGATCAAGGATACACTGCAATATATATATAAGATTAATTTTTAAAAAGTCAGTAGCCCTCTGTATACAAATGACAGTTGAGCTGAGAGTGAAATTTGGGAAACCATACCCTTCACCATAGCCACAAATAATACAAAGTATCTTGTTTAACTCTAACCAAGCAAGTGAAAGACTTGTATGAAAGATCTTCAAATCTTTGAAATAAGAAATTGAAGAAGATATCACAAGAAGGAACGATTTTCCATTCTTGTGAGTTCAACATAGCACAAATGGCCCTTTTACCAAACACAATCTATTGATTCAAGGTAATCTCTATTAAAATACCTACACAATTCTTTATAAACTTTGAAATATAAATTCTCAACTTTATATGAAAAACAAAAACAAACAAACAAAAAACCCAGACTAGCTAAAACAGTCTTGTACAATAAAATATCTCCTGGAAGAGGAGTCTCTATTCCTGATCTCATACTGCACTATAGACCAACAGTAATAAAAATGGGATGGTACTAGCATATAAATAAGTAGGTTTTTCAACGGAATCAAATAAAAGACTCAGAAATAAACCCACGAACCTATGGACACTTGATTTTTGACAAAGAAGCAAAAAAAAATCATACAATGGAAAAAACGCATCTTCAACAATTGATGCTGATCTAACTGGATATCTACATGTAGAAAAATGCAATAGATACATATTTATCACCATGCCACAAACTAAATCGAAGTGGACTAAAGACCTCAACAGAAAACTAGATACACTAAATATGTCAGAAGAAAAAGTGAGGAAGAACATTGAACTTATTGGCTCAGGAGGCACCTTAAGGAACAGAACACCAATAGCTCAGGTTATAAGACAAAAAAGTAATAAATGGGAATCTCATGAATGTGAAAAGCTTCTGGAAGGCAAACAAAACTGTCAACACAACAAAAAGACAGCCTACAGACTGGGAAAAGACCTTTACTAACCCTACAACCTACAAAAGGATAATAATAAAAATATATAAAGAACTCAAGAAATTAAACATAACCAAACCAAATAACCCAATTAAAAATGGTATACAGAACTAAACACAGAATTCTCAAGAGAGGTATATCAAATGACCAAGAAACACTTAAACAAATGTTCAGCATCCTTAGTCATCAGGAAAATGCAAATCAAAACAACTCTGAGATTCCATCTTACACCTATCCAAATGGCGAAGATAAAAAACTCAAGTGACAGCACATGCGGGCCAGTATGTGGAGAAAGAGGTACACTCCTTGGTTGCTGTTGGGAGCACCAACTTGTGCAACCACTTTAGAATTCAATGTGATGTTTTCTTAAAAAATTGGGAATAGTGCTACCTCAAGACTAAGCTATACCAGTCCTGTTCATATACCGAAATATGCTCCACCAGAAAACAAGGACATTTGCTTAGCTATATTCATGACAGCCTTATCCCTAATAGCCAGAATCTGGAAACAAAGTATATGTCCCTCAAACTGAAGAATAGGTAAAGAGACTATGGTACATTTACACAATGGAATACTCCTCAGCAATTAAAAACAAGGAAATCTTGAAATTTGCAAATAAATGGATGGAAATAGAGACAATCATCCTGGGTGATGTAACCCAGATCCAGAAAGACACATAAGGTATATACTCACTTATAAGTGGATAGTAGCCCAACATAGATGTCTTCTGAGAGACTCCATCCAGTGGGGAGATCAGGCAGATGCTGGACTGGCAGCCAGACTCTGCATGGAGTCCTGAGAGTTCAGAGGTAGCTGATGGACATCTCATTCTCCACCCACGCTGGGCAGTGGGGAGTGTGAACTAAAACAGGAACTGCCTCTGACATGAACTCTGGTGCTCTCAATTTGATGACTTCCACTTGACAGGGTGGACTGGAGGACACACAGAAGAAGGGGATGTAGGCTATCTTGATGAGACTTGATAGGCCATGGTAAGGTGGGGGGGAGCCCCCCGCTCTAGTCAGAGGAGTATGGGAGGGGAAATAGTGCAGAAGAGCAAGTGAGTGTGGGAATGATAAGAAACGGGTGAAGTGATAACAATCAAGATGTAATTTGAATAAAAAAATTTCAAAAATAATAAAATTTCAGCTTATACTTAAGATTGAAATCTTTTTTTTTCCAAAGAGGCATTCTATAGATATTTTATCTAGTGTGTGGCTATCTTTAAATTCTCTTAAACTAACTTTTAATAGAATACTTTATAATTTTATAAAGGAAGAATAAACAAGGATTTTGTTGTAGCTGTTTTTACAATCAAAACAGGGTCTCATTCATCTCAGACTGCCCTTGAATTACATGGGCGAACATGTGTTTGTATTTCCAATCTTCTTATATTCATGTGTGGAATGCGGGGAGTAAACATTGGTTACACAAAGGTACAAAAGTAATTAAACCACTTAAAATCAAATAACATGTAGTATTCACACATAATATACGTATATCTATGTATCTACATAACCACTTATATATAATATCACCATTCCCTAGATTATTTGTAATACCTAACCAATAAAGAGCAATGTTTTGGATTTTTTAATTCATCCCTTTGTATGTGTGTTTATGTGTAAATTCAGGTGTGTGTGTGTGTCATAGCATAAGTATACAGTCTGATGACAACTTTGAGTGTTGGTTTTTGTTTTCCTCCCACATATTTGAGAAAGAGTCTTAGATTGTTTTGTTGTTGAGTGTCCCAAGCCAGCTACAAGGAGTTTTCTTGTTTCAGTAGGCATATTACTATGTCTGGATTTTAAAATAGGTTTATATATATATATATATTTTAACTTTTGTCTCCATGAAAGTTCTGCATGTTTTTATATATGTGCAATATGTGCACGTCTGGTGCCTGAGGATGTCAGAAGAGGGCATCACATCCCTTAGAACTATAGTTAGAGGATTATGATCCACCAGGGGCTTCTGGGAATAAACCCCAGTCCCCTGTAAGAGAAAAACATGCTTTTAAACACTGAGACAACTCTCCAGCCTATTTGTGGATTGGAAGAGCTGGAAGAGAAGGAGACAACACCCCTGCTTAGGACATTTGAAAGAAACCCCGATGCCCACTCCCCTGCAGTAACACACTTTCTCCAACAAATTTATATCTTCTATTCTCTTTTAAGCAGTGCAACTCCCTAATGACCAAGCATTTAAATATATGAGCCTAAGAGGGCCATTCACCTTCAGACCACCGCATCCTGCTGTCTGGCTCCATAGGCTTGTAGCCATATCATAACATGCCATGCATTTAGTCTAACTACAAAAGTACTCATTATCACAGTCTCTATTGTGCTCAAAATCCGAAGTTCAATGTCTTGATACTTGGGGCAATCTCTTTAACATAACACCTTGTAATATCAAAACTAAAAAGTAGATCCCATACTTCAAACACACAATGGTACAGAATCTGCATTACCATTCAAAGATGGAGGAAAGGGAACATAGTGAGAAATATTGTGTCAGAACAAAGCCTAAAGCCAGATGGGCAAACTGTTCACCTCCATGTCTGATATCAAAGGGCTCTTCAAATTCCTCAACTCCTTTCAGCTTTGGTGACTACACAACACATTCTCTGTCTCTGTCTGTCTCTCTGTCTCTCTGTCTCTCTGTCTCTCTGTCTCTCTGTCTCTCTCTCAGACCATTTCCACATCCTGTTTTTAGCAGCTGTCCTTGGCAGATATCCTGTGATTCTATTTTCTCCAACATCTTTTATTTCCAAAGAAATCCAGGCTTTACTGTCACAGTTTCAAAAAACGCCTCTCTGGGACTCCATGCAGGAATGCTGCTGAAACATGCATGGCTTCCACAGCTTTCCTTAATTGCAGAGGGAGATTGCATAATCTCTTTCTTGTACCCTTGACTCTACAGCCATTATGCATGGCTGAAGCTGCCATGTTCTGCCACTTGCTGGGGCTGAAATTGCCCCCCTTCAATTCAAACACACGTTCATCAGTTTTCTGTTTACAATGGTTTCCTTCACTGTTTAATTTTTCTGAAATTTCTTTCATACTACTTAAAAATTTAGCTGGGTTAGGTCACACTTTGAGGACACACCTTCATTTATTCCATTTGGTCTCAGGCTTTAGTTTTGTATTTTTTAAAGAAAACTTTTTTCTTTTTAAATCTCCTTAGCACTGGGCTAATATCCATCATACTTTCTGGCTCATTTTATCACCAAATCTGTATATATTGTATTGTTCCTTGATTAGTTTGGTCCTTTTCTTTACAGAGCTGCATTAGAGTCACTAATAATAAGCAGATGAAAGATTGTATATGAGGATGACTTTAGATCTGCTCTGTCAATGCCATTGACCCAAAACTCTTCACTTTAGCCCCCAACAGATTTTTTAGACAAAGACAAAAAAAAAAAAAAAAAAAAAAAAAAAAAAAAGAAGCTACTTTGTTTTCCATAATATCAAAAGAATGATCTCTGGGCTATACACTAATATTCTTGCCCTGAAGATTCTTGAATAGGCTTCCTACAGGTCAAATCACCCTCAGGACCATTGTGTTCCTAAAGAATGGCACATTACAGTGTCATTCTTTACTTGAAGTGTCCAATCACTTTTCAATGTGTTCCATATTTCTCAAAACAAAAGCATGGTCAGGTCTATGACAGTAATATTCTAAACCCTGGTACCAACTTCTGTCTCCTCCTCTTCTCTCCTAAAGCAAAGCAAAACAAAACAAAACAAATAAAAAACAAACAAAAAAAAATAAAAAACAACAACAACAACAAAAACTACTGTGAAACTCCTAAAGATGGTAAATACTTTCATAAAAGGGGCAGCAAATAGTATCAACAGACTAAATTCAGGAGCTTTTACTTATGCAACCAATAAATGGACAGAGAAAGAAACAGGGAAACATCAGCTTTCACAATAGCTTCAAAATTATATAATATGTTGGGTAACTCCAACAATGGCAATAAAAGATTAAATCCTTAAAGACATTGAAAAAGATGTCAGAAGCTGGGTTTGATCTTCCATGTTCATGGATCAGTTGAATTAACAATAAAAATGGTCATCTTACCAAAAGAAACCTACAGATTCAATGCCAAGTCCCATCAAGATGCCAACAAAATTATTTACAAATTTAGGAAGGACATTGATCAGCTTCATCTGGAAACATAAAAAGAACAGGATAGCTAAAATAGTCCTGAATAATAAAAGAACTGCTTTAGATATCATCTCTGATGTCAAGTTGTACAACAAAGCTTTAGTAATAAAAACAACATGGTACTGGCAGGGCATTGAGGTTTCCTACTATCATTTGTATGTGTGTGAGTGTATATGTGTGTGTGTGAGTGTGCATTTTTGTGAGAGTGTGTGGTATGAGTGTATGTGTGTGGTATGTGTGTTTTCATGTAAGTGTTAAACACAGAGAAACCTTGTTCATGTGTGTGTGTGTGTGTGTGTGTGTGTGTGTGTGTGTGTGTGTGTGATACACATAGAAACTTTCCTGTGTCCTGGGGAACATTCCATTTCACAAGCAGAGCTACTAGACTTGATAATATATACTCAGAGTCAGCATAAGATGATAATAATTCCAACTATGAAAATTTAGTTTAATCACATATTTCAATCTAAGAGACTTCTAGATTTTCAGTGGGCTTAAACGCTTTTATCTAGACATAGGAACATATTTTTTCCTTTCAAAAGTTATATTTATGATGTTATCTCATGGGAGTCTCTCCCCTTTTTACAACATTTTTTATTCTTGATCACAAAAATCACTGTAATCAGACCACATAGAGATAATGACAGTGCTTGGCCTTTGCATTAGCCTTTCTGTTAAACACCCAAGGAGATATTGATTCATTAATCTGTCTTCTTTTTCACTATTTAACAGCATTATCCACTCCAAAAAATGGTCCTGTCAGAAAAAGCAGATATAGTGTATCTGAATATAGAGCCATAGAACTGCTTTGGAGATATTTTTCCTTTTGCTCAGGAATTACCTTAACAATTATCTCTGATCTCAACATAAAACAGTGTATGCCTCTGCAAAAAAAGGGAAGTCTTGAAGCAGTAAGACATTGGAAATTGGCTGTAAATCTAGCATTTCGGAAGTGGAAAAAAACATTTCATCTTTGGCTATAAAGAAATGCATAGGCTAACTGGAGCTGCATGAGACTGTGCTTCACAGAAAGATAATGAGAGGGAGAGAGAGAGAGAGAGAGAGAGAGAGAGAGAGAGAGAGAGACAGAGACAGAGACAGAGAGACAGAGACAGACAGAGAGACAGACAGAGAGAGACAGAGAGAGACAGAGACAGAGACAAAAAGAGACATACAGAGAGAGACTGAGAGACAGTGAAAGATTCAGAGACAGAGAGACAGAGGCCAGGAGGAGGAGAGGGAGAGAGAATACGGGAAAGGTTGAAATCATTGAATATATATATATATACATATGTATATATATATGTATATATATATGTATATATATATATTTGATGGGAAATTTTCAGGAGACACATCTATGATAGCTGTGGTGTTCTGTCCAGGCTAATATTCTCCTGAGACTCATTCTCTCACATAGTATTATTCAAGTAAATGTGTGCTTCAGACAAGCATGAGCACCTGAGATTGGGACTTCAAATCAATGCGTGATTTACTCATCTACTGGACTGGATCAAAGAAATTCAGAGCTCTCGAGTCTCACCTTTCTACATAACAATGAAGTCATTAAGTGGAATCAACATTGTTGTGTTTCGCTCTGAAACATAGCTCTATATCTTCTGCCCTAAATATGCTGTTTGTTTGTTTACCAGGTGGTTTGTTTTGTTTTGCCCATTTTGTACTTGTTTTCTTTCTTTCTTTGTTCTAACAGCATTTTGAAACATAAGTGCATTATTGTGTATCATAGAAAGGCTTCCATTTTTTATTTTTTTCTGTAACTGTAGGAAAGTTCTGGGAAACTATTAGTAACCTAACGTCACTCAATAGCTAGAAAAATCTCCAGGAATTCAAAATTTAAATAATATGAAAAATTATTTTCATATATTTATTTTTAGTTCAAAATGTAGCCTAAAATTATTTTTCAGTGGATAAAATTGAATGCTTAAAAGTTGATAACAATGTCAACAGAAACCATAGGATTAATATTTTTAAAACCTCTCAAAGTTAAAACTTCTGTAAACAGCATCCTCACAAAAGGGAAAGTAGAATAAAATAGACTTTAGGGGATAAAAAGACAGGTGTATTTCTTTATAATGACTAACAAAATACTACTTATTCAAACCAATATAAATTTCTTTAGAAAACCAAAGGATTACTTTTTGAGAAAGAGACTCTTCATGTAGCCATGGATGTCCTGGAACTCTTTTTTTTCTTATTTTTACTTTATTTTGTTATTTTTCTTTGTTTTTAATTTACACTTAATTAGACATCTTTATGCAGCATATTACATGCTTTAATATATGTATTATTAATATATACATTACACAATCATCAAATCCAATTTTTTAATTAATAAGGTAAATATTTTACCTTATACAATTATTCCTTCATTGTGGTAAGACTATATAAAACTTCGTTGTTCTGTTTTTTTTTTTTTATTTTTTATTTATTAATTTATTCTTGTTATATCTCTATGGTTATCCTATCCTTTGTATCCTCCCATTCTCCCCTCCCTCCCATTTTCCCCTTATTCCCCTCCCCTATGACTGTTCCTCAGAGGGATTACCTCCCTCTGTATATGCTCATAGGGTATCAAGTCTCTTCTTGGTGACCTGCTGTCCTTCCTCTGAGTGCCACTAGGTCTCCCCCGCCAGGGGACATAGTCAAATGTGAGGCAACAGAGTACATGAGAAAGTCAAATCCCTCTCTCCACTCAAGTGTGGAGACTGTCCTGTCCATGGGCTAGATCAGGGTAGGAGTTTAAATTTTACCACCTGTATTGTCCTTGGCTGTTGCCTTAGTTTGAGCAGGACCCCTTGACCCAAATCTGCCTATCATAATGTTCTACTTGTAGGTTTCTAGGACCCACTGGATCCTTCTACATTGCTATTCTCCCATTGTTCTCTCATCTAGAGTCCCAATAGGATGTCCTCCCCTCTGTCCCAGTTTCCTGGTCAGTATGACATCATTAACAACAGCTGCCCTAAGAATCTGCTCCCCCTAAATATAATCCTTTTATAGACTAGAGATTCCTCAAACTCAAATAAATATACCTGATCTGCTGTGGTTCAAGAAGTTCACAGGATGCCCAAGGAGAAACAAAAAGGAATTTTAAAGTTTTAGCAAAAACATTAGAATAGTTTTGATGAGTATTGTTCACTTAAAATGTAGATTTCAGTTCATGAAACAGAAAGTGATCCAAGAAAGGTAAATTTTCCTTGAATTCACAAAGAAAATATTTAAGGTTAATACTAGGCCAATTGTTATCATACAAGGAATATGTTCCTTCATTTCTATATCTTAATCCTTATTTTCATGGAAGTGATTCATACTAAAAGCACGTGGAGTAGATTTTTTTTTCATGATTGCACTTAGTGTATGTATCAAATCATCTGACACAGGGAATTTAGGAAAGTAAGAAAGTTCTATTAATTTAAAGTTTGGTAGGATGAAAATAGCGAATTTTCAGTAATAGAATAAAATGTACAGCACAGCAAAATAAAAATTTAAAGAAAAAATGTAGTCCATGAGAAAATATGCACATGAAATACATTAATTTAAAAAAAATCATAACAATAGGTAAGTTTAAGCAAAAAAAAATCAGCCTCATAAATATCACTAATCATCAAATATGTTGCTAAATATTAACCAAAAGCATAACTGCTAATAATATTTGGTGACTATCTGGACAGTCTACTTCTATATTATCATAAATATGCCTAGGAATATATAAAAAGTGGGAACACTGATCAAATCAACTGGTAAACTTACATTAATAGAAATAAATCATTTAGGTATGCATATGCCATATATACTAATTTGGTTTCTGGTGGAAATATTTTTCTTTGTAGACATACTTTATGAGAATTTAAAAGATGAATCTGTCAAAGAACTAACTTTTTAATGATGCTTTTTTCTTAGCAGTTATTTTGAAAACCACAGGCCAGGTGGCTGTGAGGAAGTGTCTCTAGGTTTTCTGAGTCTTCAGCAGTTGTCAGTGTTCTTCAGCATTGGAATACGAAGCTGTCTTTATGAAGTACTGAATTCATTTTGCACCCATAACTTACTTATATATTTTACCCACCAGCATATTCACATTCACTTAAAAATGTACCATTCCACTATGTGACACATCTCATCAGTGGTTCAATTGATATTTTTAAGGAACTTCCCTGTAATTAATATGTAAAAATTAATAAAGCAGGTCTTTTGTTATTCAATAATATTATAAATGATGCCCTATGTACATATGCTTTTGGAGATCTTGTTGTAAAATACAGACTTAAAATCTTACCCTTGGCAATGTTATACTGACTTGTGAGTCTCACAGAGACTCTTTACCATATGTCTTTTTTCTTCATCTGTGAAAAATGTCATATGGCAATTTTCTTTGCTGAAAAAAAAAATCAAAACTTTGTATATTTGCATTCGTTAGTTTCAGGAGATGCATACATATAATATCAAAAGAAAACTCAAGATTTCAGGTGCTTGGTTACGAAGTGAATTTAAACGCGTCCGGTTCTCACACTTTAAATGCTTAGCTAGAAAAAGCATGATAGCTTGGCAAGTAACAATTGGAAAACAATTCCCTAGACACTTTCCACACCTTTTTATGATAACTTGAATGTAATACAAAGTTACAAGCCAAGAAAACTGCTGATGAGTTAGGTCTGTTGGGATGAAGTGATTTTAAAAAACTGTGATAATGTTAGCAACAGACCATTGTTGGCATTAGTGTTCAATTTACCTATAGAACTTGAACTTAAAACACCTTACAGGGCCATATGAATCTTAGTGGAATCCCAGGTTTATGTTATATGCAATCATTATATATATATATATATATATATGAAACAAATGCTTTTAATATTAAATTTATTCAATATTTGTATAAGTGTCCAAGCAGAAATTTTTCTGGGTATTATAAAAAATTAACAATATTTTAAGCTATTTAAAAATAAGAAATAAGCAGAGTCCTATATACTGTAAAAATTTGTTTCTGAAGATCATATTTAATGTCCTATGTATAAAATGACATTAATTCACTATAATAAATTATTCTTCCAATCAAAGATTTAACTTCAATAAGTATGTATATAATTGAATAGAATAATAAATTAGTCATTTGACATTTACATTAATTTTACAAAACCACAAAATATTGCATATATATTCTAAAATGCAAATATATGTATGTTTGTATAGTCATATGCTTATAATATATCCTGGTTATTTAAAATAGTCCTAATATTCCTAGAAACAGCTTTATATAGCCAGTAAACTTGTATGTAAAAAGTGATTCTGAAATGTTCCTTTGATTTATATTACTTAATATATGATTATTACATATGTACATGTATATGTACATACTGTATTTTTGCTGGACTGATATTTATTCTCATTTTAAAGGACTGTGTTTCTTGAGGATTTCTCATTATTCTGCAAACTCAACTGGGCAAATTTGCTATTGTCACTTACAGGTCAGTTATAATTTGCTTTTAACTATGATTTTCATAATGTTGGTCAGTGAGCATCAGATTATAAACTTTTATTTTCTACTCATATAAGCTACTTTAAGAACTCTCATTGTTATAAGTAGAGGCCAGAAACGACACACAATAAGAAAGATTAATTTGTTCTAATGGAGTTCAAAGTGGGTAAAAAGATTAAAGAGAACAAGTTTTCAAATCAAGCCTGAAATGAAGATAATTTAAAAATATTATTTATTATAATTTACTCACATTATATACCAATTGCACTCTTCTCACTCTTATCTTCCTGTTCCAACCCCCTTTTCTTTTTCTGTCCTCTTCTCATAGCCTAGACATCTGGGAGGGTGTTGGGGGATAGGGGGTGTGTGCAACACTCCTCCTATACAGTACAACTTCAGCCTATCCGGTCTCATCAGGATAGCCTGCATCTTCTTCCTCTGTGTGCCCGCAAGAACAACCTGCCAAGGGGCAGTGATCAAATCATGGACACCAGATTTCTTGTCAGAGGCAGCCCCCCACTCTCCACTCCCATGTGAAACTGGAGAATGAGCTGCTCGTCAGCTACTTCTGGAAAAGGGAGTCTAGGTTTGCTGCCTGCAGTATCCTTGCTTGGTGTGTCAGTTTGTGCGGGCCGCCCTGGTTCTAGGCCCACTGGGCTTGATGGTCACCTTGTGGAGCTCCTGACCCCTCTAGTCCCTTCCTCTGCCATCTCTTTCATGCAATTCTCAGCACTTTGTCCAGAGTCCAGCTGTGATCCTGTACAATAAAAGATCTACCAGTAGACTATCCATCACTGATCTCCGGCTGTACTATAGAGCAACAGTAATAAAGTAGCAGTGTACTGTCATAGAAATAGGCTGGTTGACCAATGGAATCAAATCGAATAACCAGAAAGAAACCCACACACCTATGGACACTTGACTTTTGACAAAGAAGCCAAAACCATACAATGGAAAAAAGATAGCATCTTCAACAAATGGTGCTGTACTTATTGGATATCTACATGTAGAAAATTGCAGATATACCCATATTTATCACCCTGCACAAAACTAAACTCCAAGTGGATTAAAGATATCAACATAAAAGCAGACACAATAAATCTATTAGAAGAAAAAATGGGGAAGAGTCTTGAATTCATTGGTGCAGAAGACAGTTTTCTGAACAGAACACCAGTAGCTCAGGCTCTAAGATGAAGAATTAATAAATGGGACCTCATGTCCTGAAAAGCTTCTGTATGCAAAGGGCACTGTTATCAGAAAACAACAACCTACAGACTGGGAAAAGATCTTCTCCAACTCTACATCTGACAAAGTTCTAATATCAAAATATATAAAGAACTCAATAAATTAAACATCACCAAACCAAATAATCCAATTGAAAAATGGGATACAGAACTAAACAGAATTCTCAACAGAGGAACATCAAACAACTAAGAAGATAACTTTTAATAACTGATTTCTATTCTAAAATGGCAGTGGCAGTTGATACTAAACCTCGTAAGTTCGTTATCTAAAGAAAACAGAAAAAGAATTCTGACTTTTTAAATACTGTAACCAAATCCTAACGAGAAAATTTCAAACTGTTTGCCTTCCTTCAACAACTTTCATTTAAATCCCTAAGATCACTTGTTTTTTTCTGGATTGTGAGACTATTTTATACAACCCCTCTCAGCACATCATTGACATGCCGATAACATTTTTCATTGTAGTCAGCAAGAACACCTTATAGATGTGTTGCTTTGATAACTAATTTAATCTGATCAGCTTTAACAAAAACATTTGAGAAAAGATCAATAGAAAATATTTGCATTATGCAAATGTAGGTTTTTCCCCCACAATTGCTCTGTGTAGTGCAGTGAGTTCAATGCCCATAGATACAGTCATTACACAAAAAGTATTATGTGACTTCTGACATGACCAGCACACTTCATTCTGTCTTCTGCTCTCCACTGCTACTGTGCTGTGCATTAGACATAGTGTGACAGGTAAAGTGGTCAGTGTTGAAGAAAACCTTAAAGACGTATTCTGCAGGATACACATTTTAACATTAAATCTAAAAGGTTTCACGCTGCTGAGTTCAGATTAATTCTGTGCTACTCATACTGAATTCTTTTCAAGTACTCAAGTCTTACAAATGTAATTGCAAGTAATGCAAGGCTTGGATGGAGACATTGAGGGTGATTGACACATAGACAGGCATCTTAGGAGTCAACTGAAGGAATGAGATTGATTAGTTGTTAACTGGCAGCTTTCAAAATGGAGGCAGGATATTTTCATATTGATATTAATACACATTTGAGTTTATGAATGATGACATAATTAATATTTTTATAGAATAGGTTATTGTTTTAGAAACATGATGAGGATCCTAGAGGATGGAGACCAGTGTATAAAATCCAGTTTTTGGATTGAAAAGTTGCTCTCCCATTGCAATTTTGAAGACAAAAGAGCTATGGTTGCCAGCACAAGACATGCACACAAGTTTTTAAAAATGGCTTAAAATAACAGTCATATTAAGTGGGGAAATCAAAGTTAACACAAGGACATGAGAGATGAGTAGTAATGAGGTTGTTACTATGATCACAAAAGTGACATAAAATTATTAAAACCAAAAAATTAAACACATAAATTTATCACAATGCAAAAATATTCATGAATACCTACTGTGCAAAACAACCTAGCTGGGTGGATAGCAATTCAATACACTGATCTATCAAAGTAGATTTTTTCCCCCACAATTGCTCTGTGTAGTGCAGCGAGTTCAATGCCCATAGATACAGTCATTACACAAAAAATAGTGTGTTCATGTTTTTAATAATGCAGTATTTACTGCAGTTTTACTGTGCTGGGAGGGTTTTTAGTTGGAAAGTGGAGAGTAAGTTTTCATGACAGATCATGCACATGGCAGACTAAACATTACAGTGGGTATACTTTGTCAGTTCCTGAATCGAGTTCTAACATCACCAAGACAAATGCTTAGAAAGAATTTCATATAAAAAAGGAAAAACACATAAAATGTTTTAATGTGAAAGAAAAGTGAAGCATGCTGAAACACATGAAATGGTTTTACACTGGTGATGGATGTGAGAACTCATGGTAGAGCATTCATATAACGAAACAGTTATATTTTCTTGTATTCTCTAAACAATGGACCTAGCTGTGAGGCTCACAAGAAGGATGTCTGCAAGTTTGCACACATGTGAGTATTGCGATCAACTTGCATAGATGTAGTTTCTATTTGATGTGCTGTAAGGTGACCTTGTCTGAAAAGCATACAGAAAAATGAGGGCTGATAGCTTGTATGAAGATTGCTTGGTGAGCAGAGTCCCTAAAAGTTTCCTGTTATTTTCTGGTTGACAAGTTCTCCTCTAGTCAGTGTTCCACAAGTCCCTTCCTGGCATCGTAATGAAGAAGTTTCAATACCCAAGTCCATTTTTTTCATAGCTCAAAATTGTAAACAGAGTCAGTTTACAAGTGATGCAGGAGCCATGAGGCCAGATTTACTTAGCTTACTGCTTGCCATTTCTTTTTGAAACTCATCTTTCCTTCCAGCATCTTTATATATTAGTGGCTTTGATTATTGTATTAACCAGAGCTATACATTTCTAATGGGGGAGATAAAATTAAATTTTCATTGTGCTAACTGTTCATTAATATATCCATATATTTGTTATTTCAAAGTGGCTTCTTGCACCAAATGCATTTGTAATTTATCAAAGTTTCCTATTCTTTCTTGTATTCTTTGAAGATAACAGCCATACCTTTACTATGTGGTTCTTAGAACAAATTATGCTACATGAACAACTAATTATAATAATTCAAAGAAGTTGAACACAGGTGCTGGTGGATGACTAAGTAGCTAAAGGTTTTTGCTGCTTTTGCAGGTGGTCATGTTTCTGTTCCCAAGCACTAATGTTTGGTGGCTCACAAAGACCTGTAGCTCTCACTGCAGGAGACCATGACCCCTCTGACATCCTTGGGTGCCTTTATTCTAATACACATACATTTATTTACCCAGATGTGTGAACATACACATAATTTAAAATAACACAAATACTAAAAATTCATCAAGTTGAACAAAATCTACCTTTGTAGATTAGTATATAAACTTTTGTGAGTCAAACACAAAGAGCAATTTTTTTCTGCTTAGTCTGTCTTAAAATTAATAAAGTGCCCTCATGAATCTCGACTTAATTTCAGAGACCATCCAAAAGAGGACCTATTCATTCCTACTCCTTGAACATCTGATGCCGTGATTCTAGTCTGTGCCATATGCCATGATTAAAACGGCTCAGTGTTAAATATCTTTTATCACTAGATATACAGGAGGAATCTCTGAGTTCATTTTTCTTCAGAAACTAGTTAGCTATCCATTTTCTATAGAAAGAGAAACTGTCCTATGATAAATTGTCATTATATTTGCACCATCTTACAAGATATAGGGATGCAAAGACGTGAAAATATCGTAAGTGGTCTTTGATATGTGGTAAAAGTGAGTGGGTGAAACAGTCATAGCGGAAGAATCCAGGTTTGAGATGAAAATTCAATGGATAAATTGCAAAAATTTACCATACACAAATTACATGCCACTTTATACACAATATGAGTGAATTAAACAATACATTTTTATTATGTATATTGTTTAAACATTGTTAAAATTTTGAGCTTGAAAATTATAATATACATAGAAATGCTTTTCTTACTGTAAGTTTCCAAAAAGTAAGCAAATGTAAGAAAAGCATTAGAAAAACTGTATGCTTTACATGGGAGTCTGTGTGTGCGTGTTCCAAAGCAAGCATTTAGAAGTCAAAAGACATCTCTCAATTCTCTCTTTTTACCATGTGGAACTCAGGGATAGCTCAAGACATGAGGTTTGAAAGGAGGTGTTTCTCAATCCACTGCCCAGCTGTCTAACCTGCCATTAAGAGAACAGTGTAACCAGCCTTACCACTCCCTGAATTTACCATACAACTTCCTTTTAAACACTAAATGAAAAGCATCGATTTAATCTTACATTGCATATTTTTCCATTCCATGACCCAGAATAATGTATGTATTTTGGCAATCATTTTCTGAAAACAGCGAGTGACTAGGTTAAAAGTCACCTTAAAAAAATTGTCCTACAAATATTGTGAGCAACATGCGTATGAAAGTTAATAGTATTGTTTTGTGGTTTTGAGTGCTATTCTAGGTCAGCTGAGAACAGTAATGTCTTACCTTGTAAATCTCTGTTAAGATTTCTATAAAGAAGTTTTTTCTTCTTTCCCACACTGTAATTTCTGTGTTTGTTTAATAAGTCCAGAGCAAAGCACTCCTTTTAGGGACAGGCACAAATTCAGGTGAAACACAGGCAAAGACATGGAACATGCATAGACACTACAGACACAGAGACAAATTACATAGGAAAACAGGACAGTTAGTCATCACTACACAGAAAAGACAGACGTCAAAACAAGCTAGTAACACTATGGACAGATTAGAGACACAGAGAATTTGAATTTGGCCTCAGTCATAGTCAAACTAATCCAAGAGTAAGCTAATTTACTCTCATTCCTTAATGTGTTAACCAATGAACATATGCTCTCCTAATCATGACAAAAATTTACACTTAACAGTGGCTCACTGCAAGCATACCTTTTATAACTGCATGTAACACCATTTGGTGTCTCTCTCCCTCAGATCTCCTGTTGCATCTTAACCCCTAAAAAGCACAAATAATTTTCCATTTCTAAATATTTTATTTAGTTTTTAAAATTTATCAGTTAAACCATGGGACCAGTGAACTAAAGTCAGGAGACCCATCATGAGGCATTTTCAACCAATGAAAAGAGAAGTGTTCTTTGGTAAAAAATAAATGGAGTGGTCCCAGACATACAAATAATTCTTCAATGGTGGACAAGTAATGTTTGACACAATGAGGTGATGGCACACATAATGAACATTTGAGTAGCTAAGGAGGGAAGAGTAACATCTTTGATGCCTGGACTTCCCTGTGAACATGAAAAGTAAAAATAATTATTTTGTGTCAAAATACATGGATCAAGGAGTTCTCAAGTCTCTGTTACGTTAAAATTCTGGATTTGTAGAAATGACTACACTAAAAAGACTGAAGGTGTCATTTTATTTTGTCTCATGGCAATGCACTTGGGTCAAGGATATTTAAAAGGAGCTGGAAAGTTCCACTCTCAAAAGTATTCATAAATTTGCATCATGCAAGTTATATTGACATTTGTTCATGAAAAACAAACTTACTCTGTGTTAGTAAACACCATGCTTCAGGCCACAATCTTCAGACAAGCTAATATTATATATCTACTCTTAGGCAAAATTTCAAATCTAGAGATTTGCTGCCACTAACTGCGACAAAAAATACATTTTTTTATAATAAATTATGTCATTTATGTGTCTGCTGTGGTTCTGATAATCAGGGCTCCAAAAACTTGACAATGGTAAAGGAGAGCCAAGCGATTTTTCTAATGTGTTTTTAAATGAAAGTCATAAAGCAAACCCCATTTCATTAAGCACTTGACTAGGGATTCTTGAAAGATGTTTAGTTAGTGAAGCCGGGTTCCCAAGTGAGTCCTGTCACTCCACAGTAGGTGAGTTTATTTTCCATGGTGTCTGAGTTTGGGGCAATTGAGTTGTTTTCCTTGTCACCTTAGGCAAGCTGGATAGCTAATGGGATCGCTAATAGGATATACAGTCAGTTATGGAGTTCTAAACCAGCTTGGATTAGCTATGACTGAAATCAATTACTACAGTCCACTGGTCCATTGAAATTTGGGAAAGGGGTGTTCTCTCATTTCTGTTCCCAGCGAACAGCTGTAGTCAATTCCCCAAGCAGGGAAAAATATTACCAGTAAAATTGATGCTAATTAGCACCCATGTTGGCAGTCGGAATACTCAGAACACTGAGAAGAAAATTTGCAAACGAGGCTGGTGAAGGGCAGTAAATTCTGTGCCACTAAAATTATCCAAGTATAATGAATGACTTTCCTTCAGTTTTCTGAAAACCCATATTCTTTGCTTAATCAACACACTAATGGACTTTTGTGATTGATCTTTTAAGGTTTTGGGTCTCATTTACTATCCAGTGATGTTTATTTTAAAATATTCATAATCAGCAGACTTCGTGTATGCACTAGATAATTTAATTTGCTCATTGTTTTCTATGTCCATATTCCTTATCATTCAATGCTGTCAACCAACAAAGACTAGTCAAAGTTGACGCTTCTATTGACTGTGATTTAAATTTGGTATTCACATTTCACTTTACATTTTAATACTTTTATCATAAAATAAGCCAGATATTGTTCCAAAACAAGGTTAAAAATTTTGTTCCTTAATAGTAGGAAGAATATTAGTAATAAATTATTTATAATTTAATGTGAATGAGTCATATTTTCTTAGTAAAAGCCGAGGCTTAAAAACTAGAAAAACACTGCAAAAAGAGATGTTCATGTTTGCTGCATAAATTAGCAGTTCAGTCCAATTAGCACTTTCATACTATATATTATGGCATTATTTCCCAGGGGAAGTATTGCGTGTGGTGAAAATATCTTGTTTTGTTCCAACAAAATCTATACCAAGGTGGATGGCTTCACTGAAAATCCACTATCTTTTGGGAAAGTCATGCAATTTACCTTCTGCAATTCATAACTGTCATACTAGCGAAGACTAATGTTTAAATTCAATCAAATATTTATGCTATCATTTTTCTTTGAAGATAGAATTGTCAATGGAGTAATATTGGATTAGGCAGCTGGTGTGACAGGAAGCATTTCATTGATTGCAGTGATGTCCTCTGTTGGCATGTCTGCATTTTTCTATTAAGTAACAGCATGGAGGATAAGATGCTGGCAGAGAAAAAAAGAAATGGTCCAAAATGGCTGATAAACTTTTCTAGTAACTTCACTCTTGCATACTCAAACAAATAAACTGTAAAACATGAAACAATATTTTAACTCATCATGTTCCCAATATGGTTCTAAGTATTTTCTTATCTCTGCACTGATGGCTAGGTGCCTTGCCTAGCAAGTTTTAATTAGCAACCTCATATCAATGCAAACACAAGTGAAGAATGCCAGAGAAAATAAATTTCTTATTGATAATAATGCATATATAGTAGAAAGAGAACACTGTACTTTAGTTCCTAAAAAGTTCTTCATGTGTTTATGTTTCCTTTAGTGTCTCATTAAGCAAAACATATATTATTATAAATCAAAGACAAACAAATTTAAGTATCTTAGAATATTTAGATATAAAATCAACTTATTTATTATGATGGTTTGAGTGATATGAGAGTACAGAGTTTTTCCCAGAGTTGATTAAGTAGATGTAATAGAGAGCTATAATAAAGTAAAAAATATATACTTAATATGAGTGTAAGTGATTTGTTTTATACTTAAATTATATATATATATATATAATAAATCACATTAGTGATCAATATATTCTATGTAATATGGGGTACAAAAAAATCAAGGTACAATTCCCTCAGTGCTTTCATTTTTCTTTACTTCATACGTCTATATTAATTACCTTTCTGTTGTTATGATAAAACAAAAGCAACAGAAAGAACAGCTCATTTTGAGTTAGAGTTTAAGAGAAATTCCATGGTGATGGGTGGAGTAGAGGCACGAAAACATGCTGCAGAAATGGAGCTGGTATAGCAAACTGAGAGTTCCCAGCTTCACTGGCATAAAGTAAAGAAAGGTGACTAGAAGTGGGAACAGGTTTATCTCAAAGCCACACCAGCAGCTAACTCCCCAGCATGGCTTCACCTCCCAAAACTGAACCAGCCGCTGGGGATCAGGTGTTTAAATGCCCTGAACAATGGGGAGACCTTCCTTAATTAAGCCAGTTCAAGATCTTGCTGCACCAGGCAGTAGAGGTAATAAAAATTGATATACTTTAAGTCAATAAAAACCCTAAAAACTTTAGACTATTGTTCTATTAATCTAAAGAACTCTAACAGGCTTCTTAGAACCTCATTCATTCTGTTTCTGAAATAGCATTTAATTAATTTGTTAAATTTACTTACATATTGGTTTTGAAGTGGGATAACTTTAGGACATGATTGAAATCAAACACCTCACTCCAAGGTGACTCTCACTTCTCTCACTTTCCATTAGTTAAACTATTTCTGGTCTGGTAATACAAGTATATAACTTTATGTACCCTGCTTATTTCAGATTACTGATTAATAATTTCTTGCACAAATTCATTTTAAATATTTACATATGAAACATACAGTGTGGTAATTAACTTTTAAATTGAGATTCTTACCTGTGCCGTAGTGATAAGAGCAAGGATGAAAGAAAGCAATGTCATCCCGTAGAAAAATCTTGTAACCCCACAAACTTTAGGATGTTCATTGGTGCCATCATTGTTCAGTTCACTTTGAGCAGTCATATTGGTGGAGACACATCTCACATCTCCCCAGGCTTGGGCATTTCTCACCCTCTTCTGAATGACTTCTAGATGTGTAGGTGTATAGTTACAATAAATGAAAAATGAATGTCATGGATTTGAAGGTGAGTAGGAAAGGGTATATGTGTAGGTTTGAAGGGAAGAAAGGGAGGAGACTTGTTAGAAGTACAACCCAAAAAATTATATTAAATAGAAAAGAAAATCCTACACCCTTAATTCAAGTTACAGTAGTATTTTAAAAGTCACTATCGAAGGAAGGCTCTGACCATCCAGAATGGAAGGAGTAAATTGGAGCCCCGAATTCACCGAAACAGATTAGGGAATATTACAAATGAACAAGGGAATGAGGAGAAAGCGTGGCAGATTCATGCTACAAAGTGTTTTCAAAGAGATTATGTGAACATTTTATTGATAATTTTGTAGGTATTGAAAGTTTCTATAGTTATTTAGGAGTAATAACTGACATTGCTAGGGACTGATTATAGTTGAAGAGAAGAAAGTATTTCTCTACAAAATAGGAAAGAAAGATACAAGACTTTAGGTACAAAAGATTACTCTGTGAGCAGTAGCTCACAACTTGTGGTCAGGATCCCTTTGGAGTTTAAGAAACTTTTCAGGGTTTGAGTAAGACCATCTGCTGGGTGTAGTGGCCTGTCCATTTAATCTGAGCAGTCCGGAGGCAGAGGCAGGTGAATCAATGTGAGTTCAAGGCCAGCCTGGTTCACAAAGTGAGTCAGGATAGCCAAAGTGACAGAGAGAAAACCTGTCTAAAAAAAAACCAGCCAAACATACAAACAAGATCATCCTCAAACATAGATATTTACATATTTACATTAGGATTCATAACAGTAGCAAAATTACAGTCATCAAGCAGCAAGGATAACAATTTTGTGGTTGGGGTCATCACAACATGAGGAATTGTATTAAGGTGTCACAGCATTAGGAAGGTTGAGAATCACTGCTCTAAAGTAAACCATTTTGTCTTTAGACCAATTAACATACATTCTCCATACTGATGCATCAACCAAGGACCATTCATGTTAAAGAGTTAGACCCTCTGCTCAGATATAGTCAATAGGCCACACAGTCTCCTTGTGGGGACTTCTTCTGACATGGACTTTGCCCCTCGGCCTTCCCCCCCTTTCATGACTTCCCCCTGGTGAATGGCCTTTCCAGTCCTTAGAGGAAGAGGATACAGGCAGTCCAGATAAGACTTGATGGGCGAGGTCAGATGTTAGTGGAGGAGAACTCCTCTTTCTGAGGACTAGGGTAGGAAGGGAGGGGCTATGAAGGAGGGAGGAAGGTGGGACCTCAAGGCGAGGAGGGTGGGGGCTACAATTAGAATGTAAAGTGAATAAATTAAAAAACGAAACAAAACAAAACAAAGCATGCATTCTCCATGAAGTAGTTGGGAATGATGAGATAATAACTCCCTGAAATTGAACTTCTGTTATTGTTGTTGAGTTAGAGCTCTGGAAAAACTACTGAATGATTCTGTCACTTCTTCATCAGAATATAATTATTTTTTGAAAAGATGTAACAGCTGAATCAAACTAAATGCATGCCTGCATATGTGCATACATCATACATACATGCATGTGTACAGATATATCCAGGCTGGCACATAGCTCATATTTTATGTTTAGAAACAGCAGAAGTGACAACAGTGCTGACACACTGTGGTCTGAGCTGAATATCTGAGCCTGTGTTTTTCTATGATGCATCCATAGGTTACTGTTTGTTATTTGAAAGCAGTTTTACCCTCCATAAGTTTTTGCAAACTTCTACATACTGCATAACATATTCTAATGACAATTTACCTCAACTGTGTTTTGAATTAAATGGGGCAATGATAGTTAATACATGTTTTCACTCATTTCTATTATTTCCTATGTACAGGGGGACTATTACAGTTATTTATTACTTAAACTTCAACAATTCCTCATCACCCATACTGACTTGTTTCATATTTTGTAAAGTACTGAAAGTAATACAAATGCTATGCAAAAAGCCCCCTCCCCACACACTAGCTTGCATTTTATGCAGGCATATTTTTATGGACTAAGCTTTTTTCTTTGGAGTTAGTAGTTAAACTCTTACTGATCCAGTCACAAGTGCATCCTTCAATCTTTTTTTTAATTTTAATTTTTAATTTTATTAATTTATTCATATTACATCTCAATGGTTATCCCCTCCCTTGTATCCTCACATTCCTCCCTCCCTCCTATATTCCCCTTACTCCCCTCCCCTATGACTGTGACTGAGGGCATCCTTCAATTTCTACCTGAGGTTTTTTTGTTTGTTTGTTTTGTTTTTTAAATTTAATCAATTCAAACTTAGTTCTTCAATAAATTTCTGTTTTCAACATCATATCTTGTTATCTCACAAATACAAATGTAGTTACTGATAACAATTGATATTTTCCAAATAGAAAATTTGTGGATAGAAAAAAATTTGAAAATAGACAAAATTTGAAAATAGAATATTAAATTCTCACTTCTCTTATCATTATTATTTGCTATATTTTATTGTTTACAAGGAAATTTTAGAAACTCTTTCCCCTACATTTGCTCCTAAAAACAAAATTTCCTTTTCACTCTCCTTCATACACTCTCACAAACACAGAAAGAGCACATAGACCTAACTACACACACACACAAACACACACATACACACACACACATGAATGTCACTGTGATAATCAGTATGAAACATGGTATTATGCCGGGCAGTTACATTTCCAGCTAATCTGCAACCCAGACCCGCTGTTCTCTTTTAAACTGATTCATGTTTTCTCACATACCTTTATTAATTCAACCTTATATAGATTTTTAGGCATCTGCAAGTTTTCATATACATTGTCATTTCTTGATCATCATATTGTTATGAATCCACACAGATATGGTCACTTGATTTTTGACAAAGAAGCCAAATTCATTCAATGGA
>OU015756.1:36067151-36087387 GCA_907169655.1 Acomys percivali | reverse complement strand
AGGATGAGCAAATGAAATTATTGATTTAATGAAAGCATATAGAGCATACCTATTTATAGGAGAACTCAATCAAGTGTCAGTGAAATAACTATTTTTTCTAACAGTGTGAATAGCTGCAATTAGAATGTATGCCACTTATAAAAATCCATTTAATCTGAGGAATCATTTCCAAAATTTTGAATATATAAAGTTACATCTACAATGGCTGCAAGTTTACCTCTATTATCACATCCTTATGAGCACAAACTACACACCTAACCACAGACATTAATTAATGTTGTTATGTGATATTTATTCAATATGTGAGCTTGGTCAAGACCTTCTATTGGGATTGATCAGTTTTAAAGATTACCGTCCTCAGGCAGCCCTCTTCTGCTCCTGCCTTATAGTTACATGTCTAACATCCTTTTAAAACCATACTGCAACTTTCTCATTCATTGGTTCAATTGTAAATTATCATTTCCTCCATGTGGCCTGACAGATAATGAACAGCCAAGTCATATGTTTTGTACTTTAACCAACCTCTTGATGTCAAACACTTAATTGGAACCGAGATTGAAAGGCCATTGAATGATCTATGGCATTTCTTAGGAAGGACTAGAAGTCGACTTAGAGAAATAGCTAAGTGCCAGCAATAAAGAGGCACAGAAGACATAAATTAAGAACCCTGTAACTATTGTTGTGAACTTTCACCACATTTTTACTCATTCTCCAACACAAAGTAGATTTAGTGCAAAATCTAGTGTTTTGAGAGTGTCTACAAGTTGACAGCTGAATACATTTTCTGGACCACAGTACTATCGTATATGAGGCGAATCAATAAGGTTCAAAGAAAAGCATTGGCAATACTGATCTGTTTAACAATTATATGACATTGCTTCACACTTCCCTGACAGACATATGTTTTTATACTCCATTAAAGCATGGGGAATAACTCTAAAAGTACTTCCAAATAAACTGCAAAATAGGACTTGCGAGATTTACTGAGTGTCCTTTTCACACACATCAGTTTAATAGTCCATTTTCCACTTTTGGCTGTGATACTGTCTGGTTGACCCTACAAATATACAAGCTTGTTTCTGTCAGGTTTTAATGTAATGAATACTGTTCCATAAGTCTTTTATTACTTAGTAACTACTTTATATACCTTAAAGTGTACGGAAAAGGTTCCTTTGCATTTTGCATACAAAATGTTAAATAAAAAATTGAGTGCTATTCTTCACTTGTATGGGGAAAATAAAGAGATGAGATGATCTACTAGTCACATAGAAGGAGATGAGCTTAGATAAATATAAATAGCTTCAGATACATTATATATTTACTTGTAATATGAACATATATTATATATTTATATGCAATAAGATTTTACACATGGCTCTAAGCAATCTGAGAAAATAATAAGCTAATGTTTCAGTTATATTTTGACAGCAAGGTGTTTGTGTTTGGGGGTGCAAAGTACCTTTCTTGGGAGTTCTTATTCCAATCCCTAGTGGGTTTTCAGATGCCTCAAAACCACAGGTGGCATCACCTTGTAGCTTGCATGTGTCGTGACACCAAATCCTGAGCCTTTCAAAATCTCTGCTGGTTTTATTATTTTTAGATGCACTACACATCTCCTCCAAAAACACAAATCACACTTCCGCAGGTGCCAGGTTTTGAAAATTTGCAGTCTGATAAACTAGATGTGTTATAACAATTCTTTAAATAAATAAAGTAGTTTCAATTCCACTCCTTAAATATGCCAAAGTATTCGAGGCCTGGGGCCTCAGCTGGCTGTGACCACATTCCTGACTTGGTTGGTGTCCAAGTATGAAGGATACAACTGCCATGCTATCTCACTGTAAGTATGAAATGAAATAAAATAAAATAACTTTACCTGGTTTTCATCAAAGAGGCTTTGAATTTTGTTCCTCCTGAGAAGTCAGCCAGCTATTGTACTTTCATGTTAACCTTTATACTGAAGCAGATTCAAAAGCCTTTAAAATTCCTTGATGATGTCCTGTGTTGCTCAGCCACTTTACTTTCTGTAGCAGGCAGCCCTGCTTGAGATTAAGTTATATTCACCTTAAGATATATGTGAGGGAACAAGGTGCCTCCTGGGAAACTACTTGTTCTAAGGATATAGTGATACAATTTTGTTTCAAGAATGGCAGGTCAGCATGAGAGAGAAAGGGTCGCTGTTCTCCCTTGGTTCACCCTTCAACCTTGCTGCTGTGGACATTCACTGTAGTCCACGGGTAACTCCATGAGGAGTAAAAGACGTGGTTGAAATGAAGGCTGCCTCTGTTCTCTCTCTCTCTCTTTAGTGTTGCCTACTGGAATAACTGAACACATAGTTTTTAGATAAGCAATTGTCAGCAGATTCTCTACCCCTGAGCAGAAAAGCCCCTGATGACCAAAGCACAAGGCAACAAACACTGTCCTCAATAAGGGTACTGGTAACAATAGTGATAATCCTAATAAAATAATCGAGGCTGCAATCCTTTCCACAACTCTTAGGGACTAACATGTTCTTAGGTACATCATTTTTGAAGGCCAGTGTGGAAGCTTTGTCACCTCTGGCTGTAACAGAATTTACTAGTATCATTGCTTAGCCTCAGATTAAGGTTATAACTTTGGCTGGTGAGAATAATAAAACTATTCATAGCAATATCACAGTGATGTGAGATTCAAAGAAGTTTCTATAACACTCTGTTTTATTTTGTATCTTATATGTTTTGCAGAGAGAAGGGTGTTTAAATATTCAACCCCGGGGTGCTATGGGAAGAGAGATGAGCTATGAAAAGTTAGGGCATTCTCAGACTCTGTCTGGTTAGCTGTCACATGTCCCTGGAAAGAATAGGCTGGACCTTAATCTCTTTCTTTTATCCCCTCTTTGCTCCCAAACTTTCTGTTAAGACATTTGCTCCCCCATACACACTGCTGCCATGGCATTCTGACTCAGTGTAGGACCCCAAAAGCAAATCCAACCTTTACAGGACTGAATATTTCAAAATTGTGAGCAAAAATATGTATTATTCATTTTCCGTGGAACATCATTGGTATTTTGATATAGCAATAGAAAATCACCTAATATAGTAAATAACGGAACACCAAATATATCTGAAATAGACCCATAGCTAATTACAAATTTACCTGGATGTATTACTTTTTTTTTTTTGATAAAGTATGGTGATTTGATTTCTGCTCCCACTTTTTTTCAGATTTTTAGATCCATAATACTTGAATGATTCTCAAAGTAATGTAAACACTAAATTAGGTATAAAGCTATTGAGTCTTTAATACCAAGAGCTAGATTAAACAGTAAAGATGTTTTTGAAATAGATAATAGGTCCAATATCTACAAAGGTAGTGATAATTATTTGTATACAAAGTAACTGTTCTCTCTTTTCCACAAAATATGCCAAGACATTAATGTTCCTATTGTTAGAAGGCTTAACTACTCGAGGAAGTGTAAAAGTTCTGGATAAATAACATGTAAACCAAAGATGATATAGTGTTAAATATAAAGATAAGACACCAGAAATAATAGTAAAATAATGCTAAGGTAGACATGGTATCAGAGAAGATTCCTCTAAGGAAATGATAAGAATAAGTTTATATTGTTTAAAAGTTCTTATTTTCATAAAGTCCACACGATTGCAGTAGTAGGTTTTGGGATTCTTCTTAATACCCAAGGCATATATAATCCTTTAAAAATGTCCATGTATTCTTTTACAAAAGTAGAACATGAAAAACAACTCATTTAAATTTTTTGGGTGCATGTGATAATTTTTCTCATTCCTCATGTAGATAGAGTTTTGTTCGACTTCATGATAGGCTTCCATTCTTTATATTGTGCTCCTATATTTTGTCTTATATCTTGTGTCATATACTTATTTATTAATAACTGTGGTTAATGTATAGTTAGGTATATTTTAGGTTGATATTATTATCTACATAAATTGATATAGAAACAAACATTTTGTTTGAGATACAGATAAAATCCATAGAGTCATGATGACCAGTTGGTAGATTTCTCCAAATTTCTCTGGTCTTTGATAAGATATGACATCATGGAAATATGTCTTTTGCTTGAAAAGCTTTAGATCTATATTTGTACCTTTGAGAAGTTGAACATGCCTAACTTCGAGATTTTGGCAATAGCAATGTCTTAAGAAGTCTATAATGAATAAAATATGGGCTTCTCTACAATCCTAGTAACTACCATCTTCAACTTAATATCCATTGTCATTTGCAATTTGAATGTTTTTTATGTACTTATACTTTAAATAGGAGAACTTAAAGCAATAGGAATAAGAGCTACTAGTCTACATGTTAAAGATACCAAGGAAACGGGACACTTGCTACTGAAGTTGTCTAGGAGCAAAATATTCACATGGGGATAACACATAAAGCACAAAAACATGAAAATATGAAATGTAGCGAAAGATCAAGAACTATAATGGACAAGTTTGAGGAATGTAAGTGAAACAAAACCAAATGTTACAATATTAGTGCAATCATTTTCTATTATTTTGTTTCTCAAGTGGTTCTTAGTTGCATAAATTAACTACAAAAATTAATTCACTTTAAAAATGAGGATAGTTTTTTGGAAATTTGATATATGTTGCCAATGGGGAATTAAAGAAAACACACAGATGATGTCCACGGGGAAGAAAAATAGTCAGATAATAGAGCAAGGACAGGCCTGGCAATCTTCACCATGATGAAACAACAGATGGGGGATGATTTTTGCGAGTCCTCACACAGATGGTTCACCAGATGGATTCTGCCAGGATCATACAGCTTATGTATATTTTTTAGCTGCTTATTGTGGTAGGCAAGGCACTTCTATGCAGGCAGAATCTTTACTTGGTACAGGTTATTGAAATATAACACTAGAATATGTTGCTACTTGGCAACACCTTCTAAAGTACTTTTTAATAAGTGCCATTTCTAATTAAACAAAGATCTGGAAATAATATAATTTTAAAGACACAAGTCTTCAAAAATAACTCATGGGTCTTTATGAATATTGGAAGAGTTGGGAACTGAATTTAAATTTTGGTTAACTGAGTTACATAATCTTCTGAATCTTTAAAACCCAGCTTCTACTTAGAAAACAAAAGAGTAGGATTTAAAATAATTTAAATAATAATATTGCCATATAAATTTATTATAGATACTATCATAATATATTACAGGTTGATTGATATGTCAATAAACATGTAGTATATAATAGTTTGATATGAAATTAATTATTTTGGAAAAGTTTTATTCTGAGGCTTCAAATATGTGTGTATATATATATATATACACACATATATATTTATATATATTTTGAAATAAGCATTCAATAAGCTTCACAACTTTTTAAATTGATAAACAGTATTTCTTGCAACGAGCATCACTTAGATGAAAGAAAAAAGCAACAGTAAAGTACAAAGTCATTATGAAAAATTTTATACATGAAAACTTGGATGACATCTTAGGTGGACTCTGCTCTTTCGTATGTTGCAAGTTGGGATCTTGATAAAGAAGATTTTAAATTCTAACAGGAGGTATATTTCTTGTTGAAGTTATTGTAAGTAACACTACATAACATCAAAGGTAAATGATCTGTCTGAAAACACTGCAGGGGTTTGGAAACAGCCACTCTGAGACACTTCTGATACAGTTGCTTTTCATCATAGATATTAATTAATAGCAGTAAAACTTTAAAGATATCAAGAATTGTTTCTTTTCCTAATATTTATATACCCATTATTTAATTTGAATCTGATTATTGTTTTAATGGTTACAAATGAGTAAAGGGAAACGTGAGATGTCTAGTGGCTAACAAACATTCAAATACCTAGCAGATGAAAAAACACAGATTCTGGCTTGTTATTTCAACAGAGGTGTACTGCATATCTATAATGTACTAGCGAGATATTGATCATGCTACTCTACTGTTTTCTGAAATGAATAAACAGTGATATGTATCCAACTGTCTGCATGTCAGTATGCCAAACCACCTTGAACATTTTATACATTCATTCAAGAATTAATTTTGTGGCTTATTGTACATACTATTTTAAATTTGTGTGTGTGAAGCACACCTGTACATAGAGGGGCAATAGAGGCATTTATATTTGTGTCTGTGAGAAAAATACACGTAATGTAATGATGAAGCACACAAGAATATGCAATTTATGCGTATAAATGCATATGCATTATAAAATTAGCCATAGATTAGCTAAAGATGAGAATGAGAAGAAATTTCACAATTCAATCCTGACTATAGACCTGAGGCTGTGAACATACATCCTACTAATTGATAAGTTTTTCTATTCTTCTTCTAGAATAAGAGCTTCTTTTTTGTGTGTGACCAGAAATTGAGCTTTCTAGTCAATGAGCACTATAAATCAGTAGGGAGTTTCAGAAAGAGGTCAAACTGATAAATTTTGGCTATTAAAATATGAATTTAGGGCTACCCACAAAGAACTGAGATGAACTTTGTGAAAAATTAAAATTAGAAGAAATGGAGGACTTAAAAGAAGTGGGAATAAAAACATAGAAAGGATTATTTATGATTGAGAAGAAAGTACTTAGTAATTGATGGGTATTTTCCAAAAATATATTGAAAATTTAAAGATGATGGCATGTCAAATAACTATCTGATACTTAACTTTCATCATTAGAAAAACTATAATTTCATTCAGTATGGTCAATAGAGACTAATGAAATTTGGTTATTGGTTACAGGCTCAGGAGATTAGGGAGGATAATACACGTGGAACAGAGGAAAGATATGTTACTTAGTTGACAAATAAAATTTTGTGTTCCGGGGATATATTTAGGCATATATATATATATATATATATATATATATATATATATATATTCAATTATAGGTTGTTTGATGGATATTTCAGAAAAAAGCATCTATAGCTCTAAAATAACATCCCATAATTAAAGGTTTTCTACTTAGAAAAAAGATGATGAAGTGGGGATCAAGGAAAAGGTTAACACTTTCTCCATATCTCTTCAACATAGTTATTGAAGTTCTAGATAGAACTATAAGACATCAAAAAGAGATCAAGGGGATCCAAATGGGAAAGGAGGAAGTCAATTTATCCCTATTTGCAGATGATACAGTATATATATATGTGACCCCCAAATTTCCACCAGAGAACTCCTACAGCTGATAAACACCTTCAGCAAATGGCTGGATACAAAATTATCTCAAAAAGGTTGGTAGCCTTCCAATGTACAAATGAAAATCATGCAGAGGAAGAAATTAGGAAAACTACACCCTTCACGATAGCCACAAGCAATATAAAATATCTAGGAGTAACTCTAACTAAGCAAGTGAAGGACTTGTTTGAAAAAAATTTTAAATCTCTGAAGAAAGAGATTGAAGATGACATCAGAAGATGGAGAGATCTACCTTGTTTATGGATCAGGAGAATTAACATAGTAAAATTGGCCATCTTACCAAAAACAATTTACAGATTTAATATATCCCTATCAAAATACCTACACAATTTTAAAAGACATTGAAAGATTAATTCTTGTCTTCCTATGGAAAAACAAAAACCCAGAATAGCTAAAACAATCCTGTACAATAAAAGATCCTTCAGAGTATCTCCATACCCAATCTCAAGCTGTACTATAGAGCAACAGTCATTAAAACAGCATGGCACTGGCACAGTAATAGGCTGGTTGATCAATGGAATCGAATCAAAGACACAGATATGAATACACACACATATAGTTACTTGATTTTTGACAAAGAAGCCAAATCTATTCAATGGAGAAAGAATAGCATCTTCAGTAAATGGTGTTGGTCTAACTGGATGTCTACATGTAGATAAATGCAATTAGACTGATATTGGTCACCATGAACAAAACTCAAGACCAAGTGGATTAAAGACCTAAACATAAAACCAGAGACACTAAATTGGCTGGAAAAAAGTGGGGAAGAGCCTGGAACACATTGGCACAAGAGATGACTTCCTGAACAGAACATCAACAGCCCAGGCCTTAAGGCCAACGATTAATAAATGGGACCTCATGAGGCTGAGAAGCTTCTGTAAGGCTGGAGACACTGTCAAGAGAACAAAGCAACAGCTACACTGGGAAAAGATCTTCACCAACCCTACATCTGACAAGGTCTAATTTCCAAAATATATAAAGAACTCAAGAAATTAAACATCATTAAACCAAATAAACCAAATGAGAAATGGGGCTCAGAACTAAACAGAAAATTCTCAACAGAGGAATATTGAATGGCTGAGAAACACTTAAAGAAATGCTCAACCTCCTTAGTCATCAGGGAAATGCAAATCAAAACAACTCTGAGATTCACCTTACACCCATGGGAATGTCTAAGATAAAAAATTCAAGTGACATCACATGCTGGCGAGGATGTGGAGAAAGAGGAACAGTCCTTCATTGCTGGTGGGAATGCAGACTAGTACAACCACTTTGGAAATCTAATGGTGCTTTCTCAGAAAGCTGAGAATAGGGCTTCCTCAAGTCTCAGCTATTCGACTTCTTGGAATATATCCAGAAAATGATCTACCACACAACAAGGACATATGCTCAACCATGTTCATAGCAGCCTTATTCATAATAGGCAGAACCTTCAAACAGCCTAAATGCCCCTCAGTAGAAGAATGGATAAAGAAACTGTGGTACATTTACACTATGGAATACTACTCAGTATTAAAAACAAGGGCATTCTGAAATTTGTGGGCAAATGGATGTAAGTAGAAATGATCATACTGAGTGAGTTAACCCAGAAGCAGAAAGACTCACATGGTATATATTCAGTTATAATTGGGCAGTAGCCCAAAACGCAGGACCCATGAACTCTTCTCTTACCAGGAGATTGGGACAGATGTTGGGACATCCCACTGGGACTCTAGGTAAGACAAATATAGGAGATGGTGAAATCGAAGGACCCTAAGGTTCCTCGCAACCTAAAAGAAGAACATTGTGACAGGTGGATCTGGTCCCAGGGATGTCGGCTTAAATTATTGCACTAACCAAGGACAATACAAGTAGTAAACATCAAACCCCTACTCTGATATAGCCAATGGACAGGACATTCTCCTCAGTTATGTGCAGAGTGGGGACTGACTCTGACATGAACTATGGGTCCCCATATTTGAACACCTCCCCTTGGTGGGGAGACTTTATGGCACTCAAAGAAAGAATAAGCAGGTTAGCAAGATGAGACTTGATAGCCAGTGACCATATAGTGGGGGAGGAGGTCACCCTCAGTCATAGACCTAGAAGAAAGGAATAGGGTGAAAGCAGGAGTGGGGAAGGAATGGGAGGATACAAGTGATGGGATAGCAACTGAGTTATAATCTCAAACCTTATTAAAATTTTTTAAAAAATTAAAAAATGTTGATAAATACATTGCCAGAGCTTTTTATATGCTTTTATAGTAAATTATGTTCTTTTTAGTCTCAAAAAATTAATACCACAAATGCCTTATTTTGTTTGTTTTTCAATGTCATCTTAGTGCTTAAAATAGTGTTTGAAACAATAGTATTAGGAACCAAATAACCTCTTATGCCACAGACTAATGAAGAATATACATCCACCATTCAGAAAATTCTATCTAAGGAGAAAAGGGGAAGGAAGAAAAAAGAAACTGGAAATCTTAGAACGAATATAATAAAATAAACATCCAGTCATTAAAAAGGTGCCACAATATAGTCTGAACACTTGAAAAGATGCATTTTGCATGATACTTATATTTTATAATCTTGAAACTAATATTTTAAAAGATAAGAGTAAAAAACAAAAGTATAAGAATGTGACTCCATCTAGGAAAATGCTCTCTGGAATTCATTCATCATCTTAGTTACCTTAATTTTTCACAAAGACACTTAGTCACATAATACCAAATTTAAACCATGACTCAAGCCCAGATTTTGAGATTGTTCATATTATGATTGTGTATCAAATCCATTTATGTCACAAAAATGGATTCATTAAATAAATGGAAATATAGTAAAGTCAACATTTTTACAGTATTTTGTCTGTCTAAATGAAAGTTCTGTTTCCATTCTCCTGTGCAATAAATGAACAATAGCTGTATAATCCATCCTTTTGACTTTAAGTATTTAAGGTTTGGAATCATACCATATTTTTCATTTCAGCCAATGCTTTCATTAAATCATTGTTTCCTAAATTATACACCTATCTGCTCTTCCTCAAGCAATTTGATGATCCAGATTATCATTATCAAATAAAGACATAGTCTTGTAAAATTATTATTATATCACAAATTTTACTATTTATTTAAAATATTCATAATAAGAAAATATAATTATTATCTTAAAATATTAGGAAATAATAAATAAAATATTCCATAATATTAAAAGTGTGTGCATGCTGTGTGTATGTGCATTTAACTATATGTGCACATGTTTGTGCGAGCACGAACATTCTGAGTGAGGTTATCTTTGTTTGGAATATCCATGTATTACAGTCTTGATTCTGTTAGTGTTTTCACTGACAACAATAATCTCTGTTAAAAAATAAAACAGATATCTCCTATCCATGTCATACTTAATATCAAAGATGTTTTTCACACACTAAATTTTTTGAGTTCCCTGCTTTAAAATTTACCATTTCTATAAACGACTGAAGAGTGAACATAAACTCTTGACTACACTAATGAGTTTCTCTAAAGCTTTCTTTAGATGTTGGTTCCTGGACTCCGTTCTGCATTTCCTCACAGGTTGCTTCTTGCCTCATTGATTCAACCCTGCATATTCCTTGACTTAAGTCATTCTCTTCTTAATCTTTTCCTTCTGTCTAAACTTTATGCTATAAACAATATGCCTGCTTAAAATATCTTATATCCTCTCCTAAATATATCTTGTTCTTTTACCCATGAGGGTGTTGTAAATGTAGCATCTGTTCTGCAGTTTGTGTACATTAAATCCTTATGACATCACTCTCACTGGCTGGTTTAGTTCTTTCTCCTCCTTCCTTCCCTCTCTCCCCCTCTCCCTCCCTCCCTCCCTTCTGTGTTTGTCTCTATTTCTCTATCTCCTACTCTCTTTCCACCATTTTAAATCATTTTTCCTTCTTTTTATCAACGATTACACCCACAATTGTGTATGAGTGTGTATGTGTGTTTATTCTATATGAGTATCAGCATGGCAGTTAAAATCAAGAAATGATATATTTTTACCTTATCTCACAAGCTAAGATTAGGACTAAGAAATACCTGCTTAGTATTTCTAGTTGACCAAGTATTTAATGGATGTAAACACTATGCCTTCGGTATAAAAAGCAACAGAAGAGACATGTGGCAAGACAAGGTATATAGTAGCATGTGTTAAATATGAAAGTACTCATGAGACTCAAGACACCTTGCATATTAAAGATTGAAAATATATGCAGAGAGGTTGGTATAGTAGCTCAGTGGTAGAGTCTTAAACACAAAGCCTTTGGTCTGGGTGATGGTTTAAAGGAGAAATGTCTATCATAGTTTCCACTTCCTGGTCTGGCTTTCATGCCTGCCAATTGCTGCTATGCTTCCTTACCAGTATGCATTCTTATTCCTCAGGAAAAGTAGTTCAACATATACTCTTTCTTTGGTAATTTGCTCTTGGAATAGTGTTTTATGCCAAGAAAGGGAAGCAGAGGCAGAGGCAGAGACAGAGACAGGCAGATCTCTGTAAGTTCACTGCCAGCCTAGTCTACAAAGTGAGTCCAGTACAACCAGGGATGTTACACAGAGAAACTCTGTCTTGAACCAAAAACAAACAAACAGAATTTAGTACCACAGAGTAGGTTCTCATTAATAGAATTGAGAGCAAAGCATACCTTAATGACCAGACTCAAGATGCTTCAGAGGGAAGCAAGAATTTTACTAGCAATACTAGCAACTGGGCTGGAGACCATTCCTGTGATATTTTTTTAAAAAGTCTGTCTGCCATTTGTATTTATCCTAAGAGCTGCTTTGAGGCTAAAATTAAAAGAAACAAACTAATTCATCTGATGGATGCAACTTCAAGAAGGTATAGTTAACCCCTAACATGGTTATTTTTAATAACTCTTAGACAGCTCTACACTGAAAAAGAGCAAGTAAGGTATTAAGAAATACAAGCTATACCATCTGAAGAGGAAAAGAATACGAGGAAATGTAACATTTCTGCCAAAGCTTGTCTATACTTCCTCTGATGTTTCAGAGAGCTACTGAAATCGTGCTGTCTGTGGCAGGGCATTCCTATTGGAAAGCCCTGAGATGCCATTATATGAAGCCATGACAACAAAGTCTGTATTTCAATATATGGAGATACCATAACTGCAGTATATGTGTTAATGAGAGGTACATATAAAGGTAGGGCCATACAAACAGAAATACAGATCTTGTAGGCATCAAACTTGGAGATCTGAGCCATGTTAGGCCTTTGATATAAAACAGAGATAGAGATTGTGCTGTTTACTGGGTAGGAGTTCAATCTTCATTTGGTCCAATATTTCCTCACTTTGCCTCCATATCTTTCTTCTGGAATGGCAGTATACTTCAGAAGTTGGATTAAGTGCATTTTGAATTATTCTGCGTCCATAAACCATGGTCCACAGAGTTGAACATGATAGTCTGGTTTAGAAATATCTCCTATTGTCATTGATTTTATTTGATCAACATAATTTGTCAGTAAGATCCTATTGCTGAAGACACCACCGCGTTGATCATTGGGCATGGCAAATGAAAAGCTTCCTCTCTGCTGGCTAGCTTCAGTGAAGTTTACTGGAGAAGATGTGTCATCAGCACTCTAATCAATTTGTAAAGCTACTGTAATTATAGCACTGACAAGATAGTAATGCAATTTTGACATGTAGAATTAACCACCAAATTTCTGAATTTCTGATAGGGTTGAAGATTTGTGTCCTAGAAGAAAATGCATGTTGCATACCTAGTTCTGTAAGTCTGGCAAAACAAACAAACAAACAAACAAAAAACAAAACAAAACATAGGCAGATGGCACCTAGGCACAAGTGGTAAATTTACTGTTGTTGTTTTAATAAATGAATACCATATCACAGTGCTATTTGAATAAGTATCTTGACACCCATAGATGCAGATTGAAAGCCTCATTCAAGAAGCCAAATTATGATATGGGAAGAGCAAGAGAAGTAGTACTGGGTAAAAATTTCAAGAAAACATTAAAATAATATATGAAATTCTGAAAAATTGTATAACGGTATATATTATTAAAAATAAGCCAAATACTTTTAATACTATTTTTATAAGAAATGGTAAAAAAAAACTTAATGTTTGATGAATAGGTTTTTAAAATATGGTATATCCACTCCACACACCAATATCTTTCAATAATAAGAGAAAATTGATATTACACGAATAGTTCTTAAAATCAGAATTAAAAGCAAGAGATGTCAGTGACAAAAGTAAACACAGTGTGTGGTTTTATTTTTATGAAAAATGAATAACAGACAAAACAGACTCCGAGTCAGTGTTTACTTAGGACTAAAGGTGGGAGAGGAGCAGGTTGAGATTAACTAATCATTTTTTTAGGAAATTTGAGAAGGGTAATGACAAGATTTTGTACTACATTGTGTGATGGAGGCAAAATCATGTGAATGCACCCAAGGCCCACTGAATCATAAAGCTTAAATCAAATAATTGAATCATGCATGAACTACATTTTAACTAGGCTGTTAAATATCCCTAGTATTTAAAAGTAGAAGCTTTTCTTGGCATAAAAAATTTAGGCATAGAATCACTTCTTCATGCTTTCTTTCTTCTCTGTGTAATATTGGCCAAAATAAATACTGAAGAACAGGACAGTAACTGGTATAATGGAAATTCTGGTAAGGGAAGTCATTAGAATTTTTCTTTATGAAAATAAATCCTATGTAATGGAGCTGTAAAACATTGTTAAGGTATTAGAGTAGAGTGCTGGTAGCAAGAAAAGGAAAAACCAAAAATTCTTTTCACAATTTTGTTTAAATCCAAAAACAAGAGGATTGAAATAACACTCTTTTTTATCCAGTCTTCAGTGGAGCGATGTATAGGTTGTTTCCATATTCTGGCTACTACGAGCAAGGCTGCTATGAACATAGTTGATCAAATGTCCTTGTTTTATGGCAGAACATCTTTAGGGTATATTCCATGGAGTATGGCTGGGCTTTGAGGTAGACTTATTCCCAACTTCCTAATATAATTCCAGATTGATTTCCAAAGTGGTTTCACAAGTTTGCACTCTCACCAGCAATGGAGGAGTGTTCCCCTTTCTCTGTATCCTCACCAGCAGGTGCCATCACTTGAATTTTTGATCTTAGCCATTAGGATAGTTGTAAGAGAATCTCAGAGCCATTTTTATTCTCATTTCCCTGATGACTAGGGATGTTGAACATTTCTTTAAGTGTGTCTCAGCCATTTGATATTCCTCTACTGAGAATTCTCTGTTTAGCTCTGTACCTCATTTTTATTGGGATATTTGGCTTGGTGGTGTTTAATTTCTTGAGTTCTTTATTTTCTGTTGTTAGACGTAGGATTGGTGAAGATCTTTTCCAAATCTGTAGGATGTTGTTTTGGTCTGTTGACTGTTTCTTTTGTCCCACAGAAGCTTTACAGTTTCATGAGCTCCCCTTTATTAAATTGTTGACCTTAGAGTCTGGACTGTTGGTGTTCTGTTCAGTAAGTTGTCTCCAGTTCCAATTAGTTCAAGGCTCTTCCCCATTTTTTCTTCTAACAGATTTAGGATGTCCTGTTTTAAGTTGAGGTCTTTAATCCATTTGGACTTTATGATAAATATGAGCCTAATTGTATTTTTCTATGCATAGCCATCTAGTTGGGCCAGCACTATTTGTTGAAGATGCTATCGTTTTTCCATTGTATGGATTTGGTTTATTTGTCAAAAATCAAATGCCAATAAATGTCTGGCTTTATTTCTGGGTCTTCTATTTGATCAATCACCCTATTTCCATGCCAGTAACATGGTGTTTTTTATTACTGTTGCTCTATAGTAGCACTTGAAATCCAGGATGGATATTCCTCCAGAAGATATATTATTGTACAGGATTGTTTTAGCTATTCTGTTTTTTTCCATATGATGTTCAGAATTCATCTTTCATGGTCCATAAGGAATTAATTGTCTTAAAATTTTTATATGAATTGCATGGAATCTATAAATTGCCTTTGGTAAAATGGACATTTTTACTGTGTTGAATCTCCCTATCCACAAACATGGGAGGTCTTTCCACATTCTGATATCTTCTTCTATTTGTTTTTAGAGATTTGAAGATTTTTCATATAAGTCTTTCACTTGTTTGGTTAGAGTTACACCAAGATACTTTATACTCTTTGTTGCTATCGTGAAGAGTGTAGTTTCCCTAATTTCTTTCCTAGCCCATTTGTCGTTTATATAGAGCAGTGATAATGATTTTTTTAGTTGACTACATACCCAGCCACTTTACTGAAGATGTTTATCAGCAGTAGCAGTTCCTTGGTGGAATTTTTAGGGTCATGTCATCTGAAAATAGTAATAGTTTTACTTCTTCCTTTCCTCTTTGTATTCCCTTGATCTCCTTTAGTTGTCTTATTGCTCTAGCTACAATTTCAAGTACTATGTTGAAAAGATATGGAGAGAGTGCACAGTCTTGTCTTGTCTCTTATTTTAGTGGAATTGATTTAAGTTTCTCTCCATTAAGTTTGATGTTGGCTATAGGCTTGCTATACATTGCCTTTATTATGTTGATGTATGTGCCTTGTTTTCCCACTCTCTCAAAGACTGGAAATATGAATGGTTGGGGCTGGAAGAGATGGCTCAGCAGTTAAGAGCATTGACTGCTCTTCCAGATGTCCTGAGTTCAATTCCCAGCACCCACATGATGGTTCACAACCACCTATAAGGTGATCTCATGCCTTCTTCTGATATGCAGGGGTACAAGCAGGCAGATCACTGTATAAATAAATAAATAAATAAATAAATAAATAAATAAATCTTTAAAAATATGAGTATGTGTTAGATTTTGTCAAAGGCCTTTTCAGTATTTAAGGGGATGGTCATGTGGTTTTTTCCTTCAGTTTACTTATAGGATGGATTATGTTGATCAATTTCTGTATATTGAACCACCCATGCCTAAGATGAAGCCTTCTTGGTCATGGTGAATAATATTTTTGATGTGTTATTGAATTCAGTTTTCAAGTATTTTATTGAGTACTTTTGAATCAGTGTTCATAAGAGAAATTGGTCTGAAATTTGCTTTCTTTGTAGATTCTTTCTGTGGTTTAGTTATCAAGGTGACTGTGGCCTCATAGAATGAGTTTGGTAATGTTCCTTCTGTTTCTATTTTGTGAAAAAGTTTAAATAGAAATGGTATTAGCTCATCTTTGAAGGTCTTGCAGAATTCTGCCCTGAATCCATTAGGCCCTGGGCTCCTTTTGGTTGGGAGATATTTGATGACTTCCTCAATTTCCTTAGAAGATATAGGACTATTTAATTTGTTTACCTGATCTGGGTTCAATTTTGGTAGTTGGTATCTATCAAGAAAATCGTACATTTTGTTTATGTTTTTAAATTTTGTGATATATATGTTTTTGAAGTACGGCTTAATGATCCCTTGAATTTCCTCACTGTCTGCAAAAACATACTCTTGTTGGAGTCTGTTTGAATAATGGTTACCTGTCAGATAAAGATACCTGATATCCTGTGGGAGTCATGTCAACCAGCACAATGACACCTGCATTCTTTATGTTCAGCTAGCTGTAAGGTGCTGAAGGAAATGGGCCTTTACATATCCTATCTTGCAATTTTTAGCAAACTCAATTACAGAATTCCTTACTGACCTACAATAATTCATATGAACACATAGCTTATGTTAGTATTACTATATCAAAAGAAAACAATAGTATTAGCTCATAAATCTTACTATACATCCTCCACTGAAAATATAAAGATAAAACAAAGAATATCAAATTGAATTTTCAAAATCCTTTACAAAGAACATTTGAAGCTCAAAGAACCTTACTATATATTGGTGTTTCTTCTTTGCTATAAAATGAACTTAAATAAAATTATGAATATATTAATATAAATTAATTCTTTATAATAATGGATTCTCTTATCTTTAAAATAAAAGTAGCTTGAGGAATTTTATATTAATCTTTATGACAAGCCCATGAAAAGTCTCCACCCTTTTTCAGAGAAGTCACATAACTGAAATTGTCAGGCAAATCATGTTGTAAGTGTTGAAGTACATTAATCCTAACGATCCCAATTGAAGCCTGCTGTTCTGTTTCTGTTCCTGATGTTTCAGGAAGGGTTTACACTGACCATCTGAGAAATAATCCTCTTGATACTCTGGGAGGAAGAGCAGAAGATAATTGCTAAAAATTTCTTTTTTTTTTATTAATTTATTCTAGTTACATCTCAATGGTTATCTCTTCCCTTGTATCCTCCCATTCTTCCCTCCCTCCCATTTTCCCCTTATTCCCCTCCCCTATGACTGTTCCTGAGAGGGATTACCTCCCCCTGTATATGCTCATAGGGTATCAAGTCTCTTCTCAGTGACCTGCTGTCCTTCCTCTTAGTGCCACCAGCTCTCCCCCTCCAGGGAACATAGTCAAATGTGAGGCACCAGAGTATGTGAGAAAGTCATATCCCACTCTCCACTCAAGTGTGGAGACTGTTCTGACAATTGGCTAGATCTGGGTAGGGGTTTAAAGTTTACCGCCTGTATTGTCCTTGGCTGGTGACTTAGTTTGAGCTGGACCCCTTGACCCAAATCTGCCTATCATAATGTTTCACTTGTAGGTTTCTAGGACCCACTGGATCCTTCTACATTGCTATTCTCACATGGTTCTTTCATCTAGAGTCCCAATAGGATGTCCTCCCCTCTGTCCCAGTTTCCTGGTAAGTGAAGGCTTTCATGGGACATGCCCATTGGGCTAGTATGCAGATATAAGTGAGTATATACCATTTCAGTCTTTCTGCTTCTGGGTTAACTCACTCATTATGAACATTTCTAGCTCAATACATTTATCCACAAATTTCGGGAATTCCTTGTTTTTAATAGCTGAGTAATATTCCATAGTGTATATGTACCACAGTTTCTTTATCCATTCTTCTTGAGTGACATTTAGGCTGTTTCTATGATCTGGCTATTATGAATAAGGCTGCTAAGAACATGGTTGAGCAAATTTTCTTGTGTGCTGGTGCATCTTCTGGGTATATTCCAAGGAGTGGAATAGCTGGGTCTTGAGGAAGCCCTATTCCCAGTTTTCTGAGATAGCACCAGATAGATTTCCAAAGTGGTTGTACTAGTTTGCATCCCACCAGCAATGAAGGAGTGTTCCTCTCTCCCCACATCCTCTCCAGCATGTGGTGTCACTTGAGTTTTTGATCTTAGCCATTCTGATGGGTGTAAGATGGAATCTCAGAGTTGTTTTGATTTGCATTTCCCTGATGACTAAGGAGGGTGAGCATTTCTTTAAGTGTTTCTCAGCCATTTGATATTCTTCTGTTGAGAATTCTCTGTTTAGTTCCAAGCCCCATTTCTCAATTGGGTTATTTGGTTTGGTGGTGTTTAATTTCTTGAGTTCTTTATATATTTTGGATATTAGACATTTGTCAGATGTAGGGTTGGTGAAGACCTTTTCTCAATCTGTAGGCTGTCACTTTGTACTCTTGACAGTGTCTCCAGCCTTACAGAAGCTTCTCAGCCTCATGAGGTCCCAGTTAAAGAAGGAAAATTACTACCTGAGAGGACAGGATTTTACTGAACATTAGGTGGAGTGATCTCCTTCTTGTTAAAGCCCTGTTAGTCTTCTTGTATGACCTAATGATAAGCGGAAAAATGATACAAAAATTTACAAAACATACTGGACTAATTTAAGATTGAGCAAAGGAAACTAGACCAATGGAATGAGTAAGCTGTAATTACAAAAACATAAATTATTTTGTTTTTCATAATTCTACCCTCTCACTAGTAGAAATCTTGCATATGACTATAATGGATACAGCTACAAGATGACAACCTCCAGAACAGTTCTTAAGGATGTCCAGTGACACAAACAAGTCTAGCAAATAAACTTAACACTGTTGATACTGAGAATTAAGGAGAATGTTAATTAGACTAGATTAACATACTAAGGATTGTTTACTCAGTTCTTTTTAACCGCTTACTAAATATCTGAGTTTGAACACTGCAGCACTCTAGTAGCATCCAATTTCTATTCATCCCTTTACAGACTTGGATAACTACAAGTATATGAAGAAACTCTGCATAGTTCATGCCTTACACACTAATAGTCAATTATCTCAGAAATCAAAGCTTTGAAAGCAGAAAAAAATGCACATTATGTTAACCTCATTTTATAAGAAACCTGATTCCACTGCAATGTTCTGACAAATGTTCGCTGAATTTCTTATATCCATTATGCTTCATAAGATATGTTAATATACATGATATTTATATCACTGATAAAAATGTGTGCTTCTATTTATGCTTTAGAGCAGAAATTATAACATTTGACATATTATGCCTTGCTTTATAATATATGTCTTTTCAGCTCTATGTCAAAAAGAAAGACATTCATTTTATTAACAAATAAATTCCTCTTAGGAGCAGGCCAAGCTCTACACAGTTTAGAGACCAGTAGAAGACTGTTATGAAAAAAAATGTTTGTTGAATGTAGACTTCAAGTCAAATGTCAAACAATGATAATATACAGTGTGTATATTCCTATACACTTTGATAGAATAAGATAAACCAACTAATGTTTCTGTGGCTATTTGAAAGCTACATAGCAGGGGAATTATTTCTGTTTATTTGCTTATGACTGGCCTACAGTTCACCTCCAAATCTTTTGAGATAATATGCTACAGTTATTCCTGAAAGAGTAGGATTTTTTGTTGTTTGTTTTGGTCCTTACCAAGTTGTAGCTGTTATAGAGTGCGGGCCATTGAGTAAAGTGTTTTTCCCCTTCCATTAGTTCTAAATATTCTGTATCAACCTTTTTGTGCAACCTTACAATATTTTGCTATAATACTATAAATAAAATCATATCCTGCTAATGAGAATGTGAAGTAAAGCTATCAATTTTCATGAGAAAGAGCATATTTTTAGACAAGCATGTATTTCAACACACAATTGATGAGGTTGAGATTGGCCAAAGCTACATAGTAAAACTATATTTCAATAACAGTGAGACACACAGAGATAGATAGATAGATAGATAGATAGATAGATAGATAGATAGATAGATA
>OU015756.1:36035187-36056333 GCA_907169655.1 Acomys percivali | reverse complement strand
ACCTCAAAGAAGATGAGAAGCATCAAAGAACTTCCATATGGAGTTGTCTTCAAATGTGACAAACCAACCACTGAACGCATGTCCTCGTTTCTACCACTGACAGGATGATCCAATGTTATAGAGAGTTTTGGGTGACTGTTCAAGCAGTAAACTGCTTCTGCCATTTTTATTTTTCATTTTGGAAACTGATAACATGCAGTTCTGTTTCAGTCAGGCAATTAAGTTTTAATCCTTCTCAAGTCTGTGAAGTTGAAGACCCGATAGTTTAGTCTTACAATTAACCTTAGTTGGTTAGGGGTTAAGATGTTTTTAGATCAAGATAGATGTTTTAAGTAAATAGAGATGAGATATGATAGATATTAATTTTCATTCAGAATTTTAGACCCAACAAGCTAGGAAAGATGTTAACTTCAAGTTTGCCAAATACAAATAGCCAAATCACTATGAATGTAACATTTATATAATTCCTGATTGTCTCATGGTTCTTCCTGATCTATGTAGTTTATTTAATTTTTGTGTAATAATATAAATGTATATAGTAAAAATGAAACAATAAAAACGGAGAGAACACATTTTTCTCTCATAATCTCTCATCCAGATTGCAATTTTCCATCCCTTGCTCTTCCCAGTCCTCCCTGATTATCCCCTTCCTCAGATCCTCCCCATCTCTGCCTCCCTTCAGAAAAAGCAGACCTCCTAGGTACGTCCTCCAAACAAGTCATTAGAAGCTACAAGACCAGGCACAGAGTGTGAAAGAGGTACATGTATTGGAGAGTGTGATTTGAGAGTTTAAATCCCAGGTTATTCCTCTTTTGTTCCTACCTTTTCTTTGTCTCATGTGTGTGGATCAGATGTAAGTTCTTAGCTGTAACCTCTAGGCATGCCTGCCTTCCTTTTGCCATGTTCCCCAACATGATGATTCTTAAGATTAACCCTCTATAATTATAAACACCCAAATAAAATGATGTACTTTTAAATTTTATTTGGTCATGGTGTTTTGATACAGCAATAGAAAAGTGATGAAGACCAGCCTACCTTTCTCAAAATCTAACTCATGGCATGTTCATTAATTGTCACAAACTTAAAAATATATATATTATTATTTTTATTTTTTAATACCTATTTATATTGGTATACATAAATATAATAAATGACATACAGCGAGAACAACCATGAAACAGTCAGGAATTATAAAAATGTTACTTTCATTAAATTTTGGCTTTTTGAATTTGGCAGCCTTGAAGAAAACATCTTTTCTACTTGGTGAATCTAAAATTCTAATTGTCACAAACTTTTAAGGTCTTATTTTTGCATCATTCCCTTCTTCTTTAAGTCCTCTTGTAAACCTCCAGGCCATCAGAACTTTATGGACAAGCCCTAGAAAGCTTTCTCTAACTTTTGTTCTGATGTATATATCAAATTAAACAGGCTATTTAACATGTTATGGTACTTTGTTCTTGTTTGACTGATTGTGGATATGATAAAATAAGACATGCTTGATTGACAAGTAATACTCATCACTGATTTTTTTCTTTGTAGTCATTAATTACTTTTAATCAACTGATCAGGACAGTTTTCCGCTGCCCATGTTAACTGAATTATCTCTTCTTACCAGCCACAATGAACAACACACTCAAAGTTAAATCAGACAGATAAATCCAAGAAACACTGCAAACTTGTGATCAAAAGATACGTAAGGTTTATAATGCTGTGATTAGAATAAGTGCATATCTATATATAAATCTTCAGAATGAGTATTTTCCATACCAATAATTAAGATTATAGTGTATTAAGTAGAAGAGTCAAGAACATGTTAACTTATTGTCCTTGTCAATTTTTGTATGATGTATACAGATTTTATGTAGGTATATATTTAGTTGTGTAGGTAGATTTACAAGCAGAATTTGAATGGATATGTAATGGATTGCACTATGATGTTATTTCAAGACAATGTCATTAGATGATCAATTTGACTTTTTAAAATATTACTACATCTTAGTGGATCATTATTTTATATGTGAGGCATTGCTGAATGTAATGCAATGTGATATGTGATTAGAGTCAATATTATGACATCATCCTGTATCTACTTCCTTGTCTATAAGATGCTTAAGGTTGCCTTTTTATTTTTTTACAACACTCTGATCACACATGTCATTGTTTAAAGGCAGTAACACAAAATATAAGTTGTTTGAGACATATCTATAATATTCATATTAAGGAAACAGAATTACTCACTTAGTTTTAGCATCCCAATTAGTTACAAAGGGCAACAAGAGGAGTTTTTCTTAAAGTTATGGACTGTCTATGAATAAATATTATTATAGAGCAACTTAACTTTCAAATTATCTTACTATGTGTAGATTTAACTGTATCCGTGATTGGCAGTAGATGAACATAAATATTGGCTAAATGATTTTCAATTAAGATTTATTATTATTCATTTTATTTTTGTGTATCTTTTTATATGCACCCACCATTACCTATGAAGACCAGAAGAGGGCAACAGACCTTCTGAAGATGCTGGATCTTTGAATAAATTGATTTTTAGTTTTAGTATTCTCAGTTTCAAGAAAAATAAAAAAAAAAACATGCAATAAGAAACACAGTTTCTAGTAAGTTAAGCAAATTAAAACATTTACTACAGTTTTAGTTATTTTCACCACTGGCACTAAAGAGGAATTGCATATTTATATATGTAGCATATGCAAAAAGGAGAATGGAATGCTTTTCTATTTTTAAATAGAACATTTTGAAAATATTATATTTGGGATGAATTTCAGCAAAAATTGCACTTACGTTATTAAGTTTACCCTTGTAATGAATTATATGCCTCAGTATATACATTTTTGCTTTTGCTATGTCACATATTATATATAAATTATGTATTACAAATAAAATATGTGAAAGATATAAACATACATTTATATATAATTATAAAATTTAACTGCTTGGTGTGGTAGCTGTTAATATATTTAACTAGTTATATACTTTGTCAATTCAAACATAATTATTAAGCAATTTCTTCAATCAATTTAAAGTTAGTGATTTAGAACATAATATTATTGGAGCAATCACTGTGAGAAACCATCCAAATTATCCTCAGAAAACAATGCTCATGTCTTAGTTACTTTAAGTCATTAGTGAATATTTTTTCATCAACGTTCATAAGAGATATTGACTGACATTCTCTTTCTTTGTTGAATCTTTGTATGCTTTAAGTATCAAGGTAACTATGTCCTAATGGTCTTTCCCTTTGTATTTTGTGGAATCGTTTGAAAAGCATTGGTATTAAGTTTTCTTTGAAGGTCTTTGGGGAAGTTTTCTTCTATGATTTTGTTGAAAATGTTTTCTGGGCCATGGAGCTTGGATTCTTTTTCTTCTGTTCTTTTTATTCTTAGGTTTGATCTTTTTATAGTATCCCATATTTCTTGGATGTTTTATGCCAGGAACTATTTTAGTTTTAAGATTTCTTTGACTTATGTATGGATAATTTCAACTCTGTCTTTTACACTTGAGATTCTGTCTTCTATCTCTTGTTCTGTTGTTCCTTGTGTCTGCAGTTCCTGTTTTCTTCTCTAAGTTTTCCAACTCCAGGATTGCCTCAGATTGTGTTTTCTTTATTGCTTCTATCTCCATTTTAAAGTCTTGAATAATTATATTCACTTCCTTCTCCTATTTATTGTTGTTTCCTGTCTTTCACTAATTAAATTTTTAAAAAATTCTTTCACTTCTTTCTTTATATATTCTTGTTCTAGATTGAGAGATTTATTTTCTTCCTTTAAGGAGGAAATATTTTCATAACCTCAGACTGGATTTTTTTTCTCTTATGGGTAGGGTGTGATAGTATCTCAGGGCCTTGCTGGGGTAGGCCAACTGGTGTGTGGATATAACAAATGGCCCTGGGAATTGTTGTGTTCTTACACTGACCTCTAAATATTACGATGTCTCTGGTGTTAGCAGGTTTGAGGTTCTCTGATAGTCAGAGAGTTTGGGGGTAGGTATAGACAATGGGATGTTGGTGCCATGCCCTACTCACCTCTGCTGAGTTAACTGTCTCAGCCAGATCACTGTTTGTGACCCTGGTAAGCTAGGTAGCTAAGCAGCAGGTTAGAAAGATCTCTGCGCAGAGAACTGCTCCAGTGCCCCACAGGCCTCCTTAGCATGGAGGACCATGAGACTCTGGTGGTAAAACTAGCTTAGCTCAACTGGACTCACTGTCTCTGATGGGCTCACTGTTTGTGAAACAGGTTGTCTAGGCAGCTGGAGGCAGGCCGAGAGATCTCAGAGCATCTCTTTGCTCTGGCACCCCACCAGCCTCTTTGGGATGGAGGACAATAAGGCCTTGATCCTAAGCTCAGCTCACCTTTGCTGGGTTCACTGTCTCATTGACTTACTGTTTGTGACCCAGGTGGGCCAGGAAATATCTCCCAGGCAGATATAACTTAACATTTTCTGAGCACACATTAATGAGTATTGCATGATGGTACTTCAAATTGGTTCTAGCCTATCCCTCATGTATTCTGGAGAGTACATCACTGTGTTTTGGCAGCAGTATACTTCCTCCAGCACTTTAATATCCAATTCATATGCAATTTATTCACATGTCAATAAACAAATACAGCTATATAATCTATAAGCAAATGTAGTTATATAACTTATATACTATAACATCTGCTTTCATCTGTCAAAACAGACAATTTATTTTCAAAAGAAGGATGTTTACAACTTTTCTTAAGCACTTTAATATTCAAAGTTCTTCAATTGAGGGACATCTTGGTTCAATCTCCTACTAAGCCTGGACTCTCTCAACATTTAGAAACTGAACCACAAATGCAATCACTAGAGTACTTAACCATTCTCTCCAAAATTTGGAGGCCTATTCTAAGGTATTATTCACCCCAATTCAACCTGAACAAACTTTACGAGAATGATGCCCCATTCCCCCTAAAGGGGAGACAGTTCTATACTTTTCTGTTTGCTCACTTGATCTACAAATGCTTATTCTCATTGAGAGGTGGTCATAAGTCATTATTGGTCTTATACAGAGAAAAATTAGGGGAAATGCAGGAGCAGAAACATTTCTCTTTGCCTCTATCTTGCATATGTAGGCAAGGAGATGGGAGCTGAAAAGAAGGAAAGGGAGATGTAGGAACATATAGAGAGGATAGAACAAAAGCTACATGATTGAACCTACTTTTTAACTCAAGGCCTTAGTTGTAACTTACAATGAAGGTTACATTTAAGTCATTGCTGTAGAATTTAGCATATTGATACAAAACTTGGGCATGTCAAATACTTGGCAGATTTTAACACAAGAATATATATCCTAAGTCTAACAGATACATATGACTCTATCAATATATGTGGTAAAATAGTTGAATAAGGTCTTCAAAAGCCTCAGAGACACACAGAATATGGCACTTAAAGTTGTTCTCACAATCCTAAATTTCCTTGACAACAAGACTAGTTAACTCCTGACAACACCCAGCTGATCTCAATGAAAATGATGAGCATCAAAGAACCTCCTTATGGAATTGGCTTCAAATGTGGCAAACCAGCCACTGGGCAAAATATCCTCATTCCTGCCACAAACAGAATCTGCCTAAAAATGGGCAACTTAGATGCAGGCAGAGTCGACAGCCACACTCTGCCAAGTCAGGATAAGCAAGTCCTCAATAGTTCCTGTCCTGCGAACAAGTCTGGCAGAGATATTAGGCCCGAAATCTGAAGATGAGATTCCAATGTTATAAAGTGTATTGGGTGACTGGTCAGGCAGTAAACTGTCTTAAGTCAATTTGTACATTTTGTAAGCTGCTAGCCCACACTACTGGGTCACTCAGGAATTTAAGTTTTATTCTTTCTCAAGTTTCTGAGGGGCATTGAATACAAGATAGTATAGTTTTACAATCAAGTTTAGTGGGTTAGGGGACAAGATCATTTTGGATCAAGATAAAGAAGTTAGGCTATTAGAGTTGAGATAGGATAGATATTGAATTTCATTCAGAAATTTAGACCCAACAAGATAAGAAAGACACTTACTTCAAACTGGACGAATGCAAATGGCCACTTCACTGGGTAATTTTAGTTTATTGTATCCTAATATTCCCATAATTAGGCATTGAAATTTAAATGTAAAAATGTACAAAATATATTAATACTGTAATATGAATCTAACAAAATAAACATGTGTTTGCCTAAAAGGAATTACAACTTTGGAGCTAGAGAGATGGCTGAGCAATTAAGAGAATGTGTTGTATGGTTTAGAGAATTCAGGCTTGAATCCCAGGACACATATGACAGCTCATAGTCTTCTTTGAACCTTATGAAATGGTTCTATTTGCTGTGGACTAATTTAACAAATGGTGCTTTAACATATGTACAAGTGTATAATGAAAAATTAAGAGAAAAAGAGAGAGGATCAAGAATAAAATGGCATTGATAAAAACTAAAAAGAGGAAGAATGAAATGAATAATAATAATAATAATAATTAATAATAATAATAATAATAATAATAAGAAGAAGAAGAAGAAGAAGAAGAAGAAGAAGAAGAAGAAGAAGAAACAACTGAGAATGAGAAGGTACCTCAACAAAAAAAAATCTAAAATTCATTTTGCTAAGAAAAAGACATAATACATTAGTTGGTATTCTTCACTAAAAATAACTCACAAATCAATGCATAAAGAAGCAAAATTATTAAATTTTTATTGGTTTAAATGAGTAAGAGATTATTTATTTCTTTGATTAGAATTCCATAATGTCGTCAATGTATACGTTGTACATATACATGTTGAAAGTTCTTTATTATGCATAAATAAAGAGAATTTATTCATGCATTTACTAAAATGGCAGTTAAATCATATCAGAAAGGAATGCAGACTATCTTGAAAACTCATTTGAAATAGTGTATTAAACAATGAAAATTGATTTAAATATTTAGAGTTTTGTTATTGTATTTAGATTTAAAAGTACTAGGAAATGTAATGGGAATGGGCTGGAGAGATGGCTCAGTGGTTGAGAACACTTGCTGCTCTTCCAGAGGACATGGGTTCAATTGGCAGCACCCACATGGCTGTTCCCCTGTGTCAATACCTCCAGTTCCAGGAGATCTGACACCTCACGCAGACAAACATGCAGTCAAAATACCAATGTACATAAAATAAAAATAAATAAAAATAAATAAAAAGGAAATATAAGGAGAGATTATAGCTGCTGAAGTTGTTCTCACAGGAGTAGCAGCTTCAGTTCTGAGGCTACTTTACTTATGTACAGTGTCTTCTACTTACAGTTTTTTCCCTATGCATTCAGTTACCTAAGATTAAACAAGACAGTAACAAAAATATTAATTAAAAATTTCAAATTCAGTTAGTTACTCAAGAGTTCCAAGTTGTATTCTGTGGTGACAGAAAAAATTCATATTCCTCTTCCTCAGGCATCATGTCAATTTATGTGCCATCGCCCTATGAAATAAAACCACTCAAACACACACACACACACACACACACACACACACACACACACAAACACAAATATGCAAACATACACACACAAACATGCATGCATACAAAAACACAAAAACACACACAATCACACAGACACACAAACGCACAAAGAGAGAAAGAGACAGAGAGACAGACAGAAAGAGACAGAGAGACAGAAAGAGACAGAGAGACAGAGACAGACAGACACAGAATACATGTGTGTGTAATTATGAGTGCAACTTGAGATTGATATATAGCCATCCTGTTCATAGTTTTCCACAAACCAGATGACACACAAGTTATGAAATGAAAGAAAAGACACACACACACACACACACACACACACACATACACACACACACTTTTAGATAATTTAAGTTGATTAAATGTCATAAGTATGTATAAATACAGATGCTACATTAGACATTGATGAATACTTTATATTTGTCCTATCCATGGCCTTAAAGGTATAGTGTGACCTGGCAGTTTTGAGGAACTGACTAAGAGCTCAATACTCTCCAGAAAATGGAGAACAAGACATTCCTATTAAAATGGTTGTAGGCCCAGAAGAGAGAAACAGAATGAAGATGGAACAATTTCTATTGCACAAAATGAAGTGTATTATTTAAATTCATCTGAGATTTTTAATTCAAAATTTCTAGATTTTTCAATGTAGTTCATTAAACATTTGAAGTTTACCATTTTTATCCCTGTGTATTGATAATTATGATTGTCCTAGAATCACTGATTTTATTCTTATTCAGATGAAAATAGTTTATTGTCAATATCATAATGTTGCTCATTATATAAGAAAGTAAAATCTTTACTTTATCTTTTGTATGTCTTAATTCATATTCTATGACAATAAAATTTTGCAAAAAAATGTTTATTTGCTTTCCAAGCACATTGTATTTCAATGAGGAATATATTTGTTCTCTGCTATAAATACATGTCCTTCAGCAGGTGGTCAAATTTGGAACATGGAAAGTTCCTTGTCTGTTAGTTAATTCCAAGTAGCTTGTTCATTTGTGAGGAAAATAATTTGTAGACCATTAATACTTGTAACTAATGATAATTAGAGATGAGACAAATATACACATATTTATATCAAGTCATAGAACCCGTATTTTGCTTACCTTATATGTAAAATTATTTCTCACTATATTTATAGAAAATATTTCAATGCCAAAGTATACTGACATCAACGTCCTTTAAAACATTTCTATAAATAGGGCCCCATATGTTATTTAATTAGAAGATCTTTCCCTCTGAGAACACAAGTCATATTCTAGTAACAAGATCTCCTTCTGTTCTCTTAAGTCACAGACATGGACACCCTTGTGAGGTATCCAGCTGCATTTTTCTTTCCATATGGTAAGGATCAAGAATTCACAACCTCTCATTATTACTTCTGTTTTGAAAAAAATCATACTCTCTAATTATATTGGAGGAAATCACTGATTTATTTCTAATTAATATGCACATTTTAGTACTCTAATTCTGCAATAAAAATGAAAGGAAGGATTCAGTACAAAGAGTGGAATTCTTTTTTTTTTAAATATATTGTATTAATTTATTCATTTTACATCTCAGTTGTTATCACATCCCTTGTATCCTCCCATTCCTCCCTCTCTCCCACTTTCCCCTTACTCCCTTCCCCTATGACTGTGACTGAGGGGAACCTCCGCCCACTGTATATGCTCATAGGGTATCAAGTCTCTTCTTGGTAGCCTGCTATCCATCTTCTGAGTGTCACCAGACCTCCCCACCCAGGGGACGTGGTCAAATATGGGGCACCAGAGTTCGTGTGAAAGTCGGACTCCACTCTACACTCATTTGTGGAGAATGTCCTGTCCATTGGCTAGATCTAGGTAGAGGTTCAAATGGGGTCCTGCTCAAACTATGGCACCAGCCAAGAGTGGATTTCTTAAGGATTAAGTACAATGAGTGGAATTCTTAAAAATGAATAGACATAACTGGCTTCATTTTACAAATAGCTGTTTATTTAGGAGCAACTCAAAAATAGGTCTCTAAAGAATGGAGGAAAATATATAGAAACTGAGCAATTGGGGTTTCAAGTATACATTGACGCTTCTGGAGATATTACAAGGATGATTACTATTGCATTCTTATCAATAATAGTAGTTCCTAACTTCTTCAAATATATTCTATAAGTCTGAAGCTGTATAACCACCACTACTAGGAGACTTGTGATTATGAGAATGCCCTTTCTAAGTTACAGATATTTAAATATATTTTATAGTTAAGATTATTTGCAAAGGGGCAAACCATTGAAATCAGCAGTAGACTTTGATAATCTCTGAAAGGATAGTAGAGAATAAAAATGTCAAAATGTGTTATAGAAATAATGTGAGATAAAAAATTCCAATGTCATATAGAAAATTAGCTTCTAGGAAATTCATGGTGAGTGGGAAAAATATCAAATTGTAGCAAGATTTTAGTAGAGTTTCAAAGTGTACTGACATAGACCCATGACATCAACGGAAGAGAGCTGCAATGGAAGATAGCTCTAGGATAATATCAGAGAGGTAAATGGAAGGATATCGTAGATGATCAATGTAGAAATAGGAAATTTTCATAGACTGGTACAAATTCAGAGTTTTCTGAGTGTGTTTTAAGAGAGTCACAAGGAAGAAATTTTCCTTTTGAGAAAAGAAGAGCCTACATACCTCCCTCAATTGGGACTTTCCCTATAGTTTATCAATAAGAAGCTAGAAAATCATTGCTCTAGAAAGATCCCTGGAGGAAAGAAGGTAGCTAGGATAAAAACCATGGAAACATTTACTTAAATTTTTTTCATTAATTTATTATGAAACATTCTAAACTAATTAATGGCTTACTTATGGAATATGGACTATAGTACAAGGCTTACTAGGTGAGCATCTGTGGAGAAGCTTAGTAAATGCTTTGATTGAGCCCCGACAGCCCCGATTTTGCATGCTCATAAATGAACAAATAGCATTTTAGAAAGTAAACTTAGTCTTTTAAATTCCAGAGTTAAAATCCATTTGCATCAAACTGACATTATTTTTAGATGTATATTTAATTTGGGAAAACATTGCAAAGCAATATTAAGAATATGCTTTTGAGCAGAAAAAGGAAGATGTGAATTTGAAGAATCCGATTATATAAAGGTCTATGACTATAAAATGATAAAGAAACAAACAGATATATACAAAGAGTTGATGGAGTGACAATGGGGGGAATTTTGGATAGTGAAGAGTCATATTAGAAAACAGAACATGCAGGTAACAAAGGGTGTAGCATTATGGAAATTGCATGCCATAAATAACAACTTTAAATTATTTCGGAGTCATGGTCACTAATGGCCTAGAGAACATTGGTAAAGTAACAGAGTAAGAGCCAAGAGCAAGACCAACAGCCATGTGCTAGTATGGTGAGTCTTTTTCCAAACTAACATCACTAATTGGACTAAAATCAACAGACATTCTCTTTATAAAATGGAATCTTTTTTTTTTTTAACCAAACAACTTTTCTAAGTTAGAAAATTTGCAGCTAAGGTCTTCAATATGTAGTAACTAATATGTAATAACTACTGAAATCAGATTGAAAAACATTTCCGTATATAGTACAGAACAACAAATGAGCATGTGAGAATATAAAATAAGAAGGAAGAGGGAAGTAAAAAGGAAGGACAAAAGAACTATTATCTATCTATCTATCTATCTATCTATCTATCTATCTATCTATCATCTATATTTACCATCTATTTATCTATTTTCTATCATCTAGTATCTGTTGTCTTCTCTCCATCTATCATCTATATATGTACCTATTATATACATATAATCAACAACTAGAGGAGAGAGAGGGAATGGACTAATGAATGGGAATTAACCCTTCAATGGATAAGAGACAGTTTTGACATCCCCAACAAATGAGAAAATTTTAGTTATCCAAATCTTTGAAATACAAATGTAATTTTGTTACTTCAAGAGGAATTCAGTGTTACCTCAATGATCATGTTAGAGGTGATTATGTAAAATTCATTTCTCCATAGAAACCTTTAATTTTTCACCATCAATACATATACGTGTTTCCTATTAAAATACAACTTTGAGTAAAAGTTTTACCATTAAATATGAACAACAAACTACTACAAATACACATTTCCAACATCTGTTGGTTGCTCATGATTCTGTTTTGCAAAAAGGGAATGGGAAAGTATTTTTTAATTCATTTGTTGTTGTTGTTGTTGTTGTTTTCTATTTCTGTGGCTGCATTAAGCTCAGACTCCCTTATCTGTTTTCAAAGTATTTGGCATATGTACCTATCTAGAAGCTGGTCTATTGCTGGTACAAATTGCATTCATTAATGACTTGAAGAGAACAGTTAAGTAACAATCAACTATTCCCTTTGCCAAAGGAAAACTTACGTGTAAGAAAGAAGCAAGCATCAACAATTCTTTAAGGATACGGTCCCTAAGTTCTTCTACAGAGTTACTTAGGGACAGTCTCCTTTTGACTTTAAGCTTCACTATTTGTTAACAAGTTGAAGATTGGAAATAAGGCCCAGAAGTGTTGACACAGATAGTGTCACCATAAATCAATATGCAGTACATAATACAACACACAATAATATAATACACAAGATATCTTAATCTCGCTGGACATTATCTTTAATATTTAGAGCAAAACGAAGGCTGGGAGAACCCTAACCCTTTTATTAGTCCCCTTATGTTTTTTCCTTAAAGGACCAATTCTTTCAAATTTATTGAGCTGATCTATGCATTAGAATCATACAGACTTTATGAAGAGCTGAAAAGAGTGACATAATCATTAATTTCACTGAAAATTCATCATTATTTACATTGGTACAATGATAATAAATATATGACTAGTAGACATAATTAAGAGGGTTTTAGGTTGTTGATGCCAAGAATCACTAGAGGCAGTGTACTGACTAGGCTGTGCTTTTTCCTGCCAGATATATGTAGGGTGCATATGGCCAGGAGGAGCTGCAAGAAAGAAGGACAGAAATGCATAAAAATGAATTCAAAGCTGAAAGGAAAATTTGTGATACAAAGTTTAGACCTTTTCAATCTTAGAGAAGTTATAAATATAAGCATGTATGTATTTACATATAAATACATGCATATATGTAGCAGAGGTTTATTTCAAAAATAGAAAAATTTGTAATCAATTTGTTTTAGTACGACTATTTAAGATATTTCTTATAATACTGCTTTTCTAATTTTAATATTAATAACGAATAAAAAACCTAAGTGGAACTATGTTCATACAAGTTCTTATTCTTGCTTCTTATAAGACTATTTCTTAGTTGCTACTCAATAATAAGTACTAGATAAGAGCCAGGTTATTGTAACATGGAACTAAAATTTAAAAAAACTATAAAATATTAAAATATTTTTTCTTTTTAAAATTAATAAATTAATTTAAAAATATTTTTATTTTTAAGCTTTGCATATACATTTATATTATTACACATATATACAATAAACTCCCTAATGCAAGAAGAACCATGAAACAATCAGGAATTATATAAATGTCACATTCTTAGTGTTTTGGCCATTTGTACTTGACAGCCTTGAAGAAAATATCTTTCCGATCTTGGTGCATCTAAAATTCTAAGACCTGAAAACATCTTAATCCCTAAACAACTCACTGACATTGAAACAGGTTGACTCTTGTTAACACCCAGCCTACCTCAAAGAGGATAATGAGCATCAATGAACCTGGTTATGGAAATTGCTTCAAATGTGGCAAAGAAGCCACTGGGCACAATGTCCTGATTTCTACCACAGACACAATTCTGCCTAAAAAGGGGGCAAGCTTGGATGCAGGCAGAGTTGATGGCCAAACTCTGCCAAGACAAGGTAAGCAGGTCCTCAATAGTTCCTGCCTCACAAATATGTCTGTCAGATACATTGAGCCAGAAGGCTGAAGAAGATGCTCCAACATGACACAGAATTTTGGGTGACTATTCAGGTAGAAAACCATCTCTGTCATCTTCTCATTTGGAAATGGACTAACCTGAACTCCTGGCATGTTCAGGTAATCAAGTTTATTCCTTTTCAAGTCTCTAATGGAGTTGAAGACAAGGTAGCATAATTTTAAAATATTTTTAAATTTTTCCTACAATATTGAGAAAGCTAATTGTTTATGGGGAGTGGTGCTTACATACACTTCTTTGCTATTCAATCATGTGCTTCATCATCCAGTCCTCCAGAGGTTCTTAATGTTGATAGTTTAACCAAATAATTAGTCTCTGTTTTATAATTTCATGATTATCAAATTATTAACATAAACCCTTTTTGTAGGCAGATATTGAAGTTTATTGTAAACTAATAAAATGTCAAATACAGTCATCTATTCTTGTTAAGCTTTAGAAGAAAATGTGTGGAGGGACATCAATTAATTGAAAAATCATAAACTTATTCTCTTACACATGTTTAACCCTCATGACTTCATAGACAGTAGTCTTTTTCTAATCATAAGATGGTTTGAAGTCACAGTTATATCTGATTTTAAACCACTAGTCAAGCCTAGTATTATAATGCATATTAACTGGGAAAATAAGAGAGAATAAGTACATCAAAGTTTTATTTTTAAAGTAGAAAATGGATCCATTCTTGATCAATACTGCAGCTGAAGTGCCAAGAAGGAAGAAAACAATTAAACATTCATAACCATAATGACAAGAATCCTAATAGATTTATGTATTAAGTTAATTATGCAAGGAACTACTATTAGAATTTATGTAATTATACTTTTTAAAGTGTAGATTAATAATTCATTATTTGGTGATTAAAACTCACATGAGATTATTATGCTTCTCACACAGAACAAGCAAAGGAAACTTCTAACCCATATATTCTTAAAAAAATAATCAATACAAATATACAATGGTAGAAAATAAGTATGATTCTAGATTGAATATCTTGTAAAAATTTTAATTCAGGTTGCTAATTTATATTTAAGGTTCTTTTACTATGTTCCTTTGTGTCAGATGGTTATATAGCAAGGTGCAGGTGTATTTTTAATAGAAAATCATATTCTGAATTTTTTCACCCTCAAATCAAAATATTCTCTCACTTTACATCAAGATTGAAACATAAATATTGCAGCCTCTGTCCTATACTTCACATATGAATTTTATTTGACAGGTTTAACAACAAAGAAAGGATATAAAATTTCAATGTTCTTAATCATATAGAAATATTCATAACAAAAGTAAAGATTATTTAACAGTATATAATATTATCAACTAGACAAGAGCAATCATATCACCTATATTACCTTTTAATTTTTCTGCAATAAAATTTTTATTCAATTAAATTTAAACAAACCCCAATCACACAGTTAATGCAGTGATCAACTACAAGTGACATACCATTGTGTCTTGCATAGTTCTTTGCCAACTTGACACAAGCTAGAGCTATCTGGAAAAAAGAATCTTAACTGAAAAAAGCTATCATTAAAATGAGCTTAAAAACTTGGTGTGATGATGTACACCTGTAATCCCAGCACTCAGGGAAACAGAAGCAGAAGGATCTCTGTGAGTTCAAGGGTAGCATGGTATACAAAGCAAGTCAGGACAGTCAAGGCTACACAGAGAAATCCTTCATGATAAACCAAAGAGAGCAAAATGCCAGCACTGATCACACACTGTGTCTGATCTGCACAGAGACCTAAGGACCAAACTGAGAACTACAAATCACCAGTGTTAGAGATTCCAAGTGAGAGGAGTCCATACTGTGTGGAGTACAGGTGGATCTGGCCTCAGGCTACCCAGCAAATCCACAAAAATGTCCTTGTGTCCCTGAAGGCTTGAAACAGTCTCCAAAGTCTAACCACTCACCTGCATACTTGGCACAAGTGCTGTGGGTATCAAACTGAACTGGTAACTACAAAACACCAGTCTCAATTATCCTAAGCCTTGAGGAGGCTGTTGGGGCTACTAGATCACTCTTTTCACCAAGATGACTTCTCAATCCTGAACATCCATGCCAAATGCAGGAGCACTCACATTTGTAAAATAAACACTGATAAGCTTAAGTCACACATCAAACTCCACACATAAATATAATAGAGAGGGACTTAACCACCCTACTTTCTCCATTAGAAAGATAAAGACAGAAAATATATGGAGAAATAATGAAACTAATAGATGTCATGAATCAAATGGACCTAACAGATATCTACAGAATTTTTTACACAAACACAAACAATTATATCTTCTCAGCACCTCATGGAACCTTCTACAAAAATGACCATATAGTAGGTTACAAAGCAAGCTTAAGCAGATACAAGAAGACTGAAATAATCCCTTGTATCTTATCAGACCTGAACAACAACAGAAATAAAAATTCTACACATATTTGGAAACTGGAAAACTCTCTACTTAATGATAATTGGGACAGAGAAGAAATAAAGAAATTAATTACTTCCTAAATTTCAATAAAAATGAATGCACAATATACCCAAATTTATGGGATACAATACAAGCAGAGCTAAGAGGAAAGTTCATAGCACTAAGTTCCTTCATAAAGAGACTGAAAAAAATCTTATAGAAGCAACTTAATGTTACATCTGGAAGCCTAGGGGATAAAAAAGAATCAAACACACCACAGAGAAGTACACAGCTGGAAATAATCAAAGTGGGGGATGAGCTCAATAAATGAGAAACAAAGAGAACAATTCAAAGATCAATGAAACCAAGAGCTGATTCTTTGTGAAAATCTACAAGATACAAAAACCCTTAGCTAAACTTAAATAAAACGTAGAGGAAGATTATTTAAAATGACAACTACTGAGGAAATCCAAATAATCACTCAGTTCTAATTAAAGAGACTAAATGCCACAAAATTTGAAAATCTAAACCAAAAGGACACTTTTCTTGATAGCTGCTAGTTATCTAAATTGAATCAAGATAAGGAAAACAAAATTAATAGACCTCTATTTCCTAAGGAAATCAAAGCAGTTATCAAAAATTTCCCAACAACAACAAAAGCCCAGGGCCAGATGGATTCAGCAGCACAGAATTCTATTAGATGATCAAAGAAGAGCTAATTCCAGTTCTCTTCGAACTATTCCACAAAATAGAAACAGAAGAAACATTACCAAACTCATTCTATGAAGCCACAGTCACATTCATACCTAAGCCACACAAAGACTCAACAAACAAATAAAAATTGAAACCAATTTCTCTCATGAACATTGATATAAAAATAGTCAATAAAATATTTCAAACCAAATCCAAGAATATATCAAAAATATAATTCACCATGACAAAGTAGGTTTCACCCCAGGCATGCAGGGGTGGTCCAATATATGGAAATCTATCAATGTAATCCATCATATAAACAAACTGAAAGAAAACAAAACTCAGATGATCATCTCCTTAGATGCCAAAAAAAGCATTTGACAATATCTAACACCCATTTATGTTAAAACTTGGAAAGGCCAGGGGCACAAGACACCTACCTAAACATAATAAGGGAATAGACAACAAGCCTATAGCCAACATCAAACTAAATGGAGAGAAACATAAATCAATTCCACTGAAATCAGGGACATGACAAGGATGTCAAATCTCTCAGTTTCTCTTCAATATAGTACTTGAAGTACTATCTAGAGCAATAAGACAGCTAAACTAGGTGAAGGGAATAAGAATTGGTAAGGAAGAAGTCAAAGTATTATTCTTTGTATATGGTATAATAATATACATTAGTGACCCCCAAAGTTCTACCAAGGAACTCCTACAGGTGATAAATACCTTCAGCAAAGTGGCTGTATACAAAATCAACTCAATGAAATCAGTAGCCATCGTGTATCCAAAAGACAAATGGGCTGAGCAAGAAATTAAGGAAACAGCACCTTTCCCAATAGCCAAAAAATAAAATAGATATTATATCTTTAACAAAGCGAGTGAAAGATTTCTATGAAAACTTTGAAGTCTCTGAAGAAAGAAATTGAATAAGATATTAGAAGATGGAAAGATCTCCCTTGCTCATGGATCAGAAGAATCAACATAGTAAAAATGGCCATCTTATCAAAAGCAATCAAATGATTCCATGCAATTCCCATCAAAATACACACACACAATTCTTTGCTGACCTTAAAAGATCAATTTTCAACTTCATATGGAAAAACAAACAAACTAAAACAGAATAGCTAAAACAATCCTGTACAATAAAGATCTTCCAGAAGTCTCTCCATTCCTCATCTCAAACTATGCTACAGAGCAACAGTAATAAAAATGGTATGGTATGGTCATAGAAATAAGCTGCTTGATTAATGGAATGGAATTGAAGACTCATAAAGAAATCTACACACCTATGGACACTTGACTTTTGACAAGGAGGCCAAGTCTATTCAATGCAAAATGGATAGCATCTTCAACAACTGGTGCTGGTCTAATTGGAGTCTACATGTAGAAAAATGCAATTAGACCCATATATATATCAACATGCACAATACTAAAATCCTAGTGGATTAAAGACCTCATAATAAAACCAGACACCCTAAATCTATTAGAAGATAAAGTGTGGAAGAGTCTTTAACTTATTCACACTGAAGACAACTTCCTGAAGGGAACACCAACAGCTCAGGCTCTAAGGTCAGTAATTAATAAATGGGACCTCATGAAACTGAAAATCTTCTGGAAGGACAAAGATACTGTCAACAGAACAAAATGACAGCCTACATACTGGGAAAAGATCTTCACCAACCCTACATCTGACAAAGATCTAATATCCAAAATATATAAAGAACTCAAGAAAATAAACACCACCAAACCAAATAACCCAATTAAAAATGTGGTACAGAGCTAATCAGAGATTCTCAAAAGAGGGATTATCAAATGGGTGAGAAACACTTAAAGAAATGCTCAATGTCCTTACTTATCAGAGGAATGCAAATCAAAACGACTCTGAGATTCCACCTTACCCCTATCAGAGTGGCTGAAATCAAAACCTCAAGTCACAGCCTAGGCTGGCAAGGATGTGGAGAATGGAGAATCCATCTGGCACTTTCTCTGAAAATTGAAAATAGTGCTACCTCAAGACCCAGGTATACCATTCCTGCTCATATTCCTGAAAGATACTACACCATACAAGGACATTTGCTCACCTATGTTCATAGCAGCTTTATTAGTAATATCCAGAATCTGGAAACAACCTACATGTCCTTAACTGAGGAATGGATTAAAAAACTTGTGTTACATTTACACAATGGAATCTATTCAGACATCAACAACAAAGGATAATCCTCAGTGAGGTAACCCACACTCAGAAAGACCCACATGGCTTATACTGACTTGTAAGTGGATAGTAGCACAACATAGGTGTCCTCTAAAGGACTCCACCCAGTGAGGAATGGAGACAGACATTGGTACTTGCAGCTGGACTCTAAGCTAAGTGCATGGGATAGTTGGGAGATGGAAAAAACTGGAGAGATCAAGGAACATGGAGACCCTCAAGCCTAGTGGAGTTGGACCCAGGGAACCTCCAAAATCTGAGGCACTAACCTAGGACTTTGAAAGCAAAGAGCCTAGACCCCCTTTTCAGATGTGTAGTCAATGGACAGCTAATTTTCCAAGTGGAGGGGTGAGAGTATTTGGACTGCCTCTGACAAGAACTCTGGTGCTGGCACTTTGATCACTGTCTCTCAGTGGGGTGGCCTTTGTGGGCACACAGCAGAAGGGAAGGCAGGCTATCTTGATGAGGCCTGATAGGCTGAAGTCAGAAAGTGCGGGATCAGACCTCGCTGCTGGACTATGGATGGAATGCTAAAAGTTGTATGGAAGAACAGGAGGATGGCAGGACCCACAGAGGTTTTCAGGAACCATACAAGGAGACCACCAGGGCTGGTTGATCTGGACCCAGGGGTCCTGTACAAACTGTTCCATCAACCAAGGACAATGCATGAGGTAAACCTAGACCCCTGTTCAGGTATAGTCAGTAGACAACTCGTTCTCCATGGTTGTTGTTGGGAGAGTAGGGACTGCCCTTGCCATGTACTCTGGTATGTCAAATATGATCACTTCCCCTTGGTATGGATGCTAGATGGGCACATAGAGGAAGCAGAAGCAGGCTATCTGGATAGGCTGTGTTCATATATTGGGAGAGGAGATCCCCTTCTGTCAGAGGTCTAGGGGAGGGGAATAGGGCAGAAGAGTGAGGGAGGGTGGGTTCGGGATGTAATCTAAATAAATTATAATATATAAAAATTATAAAAAGAAAAAACAGAGAGAGACAGGGAGACAGAGAGAGACAGAGACAGAGATAGAGACAGAGACAGAGAGACAGAGAGGGGGAGTTACTTACAAACAAGATAGAGGAAGCATTTTCATGATTAATGATTGATGTTTGGTTTGAGGGCCAAGCCACTGTTGTGACACCAACCCTGTGCAGGTTGTTCTAAGTTGTACATGTAAGCAGGCTGCACACTCCTCCCTGGCTTCTACTTCCGGCCCTACCTCCAGATTCTTGCCTTGAGTTTTAATACTTATTTATATCTGTGATGGTGTGTGACCCTAGTGTAAGATAATAGAAGTGCTTTCCTCTCCAAGATGATTTGACTCACATTTGTTTTCACAGCAAAGAAACCCTAAATAAGAAAATATATATATATACTAATTGTTGTTACATTTTAAATGCTTAATGCTTATTAATATTTCTGGTACATTTCATATTTCTTTCAGAAGTAAAATTATTATTTCTGTATTAAAAACTATAGAGCAATCTTAAATGTAAAATTGTAACAATAATAAATAAAAATTGTACAATATCATTTAAAATTAAAAATCATGACAAGGTTCAATGGTATGAGTTCACACCATCAAAATGAAACTGTATTTATGGCAAAATATTTATACATAAACATATTTAAAATTACAATGGACACTGCTCAGAGATGAGTATGAAATAAGAAATATTTAGAATTAGAGTTTTGAGAATGTATTAACTTTGTTCTCACTTTCCAAAATAAAAGCAATATAGTGATATCTTAGAAAACGTTTACAATTTGGCAAACTGTCAAACTAAAACTCATTTACTATCAAAATTGTCACATTTCCATAGACTAACACTAACAGAATTATTGGGTAAGTTGATAGTCACTGAGGCTGTGATGGTGTTTGCGCTGACAACAAGCCTGAGTAATGGAGCTGTAATCTTTCTCAGAGGATCAGTTAAAGACAGGATGAGAGAGCAAAGCTGCTCTGCTCGATTCAATGGATAGAAACCATTAGAAACATAAGGAATTCAGGTTTTCAGATGCTTGCTTCATCAAACCGTTCATCTACATGTTTGGAGTGTTGCTATCTCTAGGAATCTGCCAATATAGTTATGCTCCTTGAAAGAAAAAAGGCTTTGCAAGTGTAATGTACTTACTACATAAGATCTCATAACTCAGTCTACAGCATGAAGTTTTAAAAGGCGCTGAGTATTTGCAAAACCACAAATCATATAAATAGGTGAGAAACGTTCATTTTTTCTTAAAGATATGCTTAGATTGCTACATATGCATTGATGTAGATCTTTATGAATATGTCAAGGTCCTTGCATCACATATTGAAACCTCCTGTGTTTCTGAATGCAGGACTTTTCTTTCTTTCTTTCTTTCTTTCTTTCTTTCTTTCTTTCTTTCTTTCTTTCT
>OU015756.1:36005412-36035177 GCA_907169655.1 Acomys percivali | reverse complement strand
TCTTTCTTTCTTTCTTTCTTTCTTTCTTTCTTTCTTTCTTTCTTTCTGCAAGAGTTATGATTTACTTAGAATTCATTTCATCATGAATTTTTATAGCTGAGAAAATTAACCATTTACATGTTAGCATTAGATTCAGATTTGTTTTTCATGAGTCTGTTTTGTATTATAGTATTTCATAGTATATATTATTACATAATACTTGATCTATATAATGATTTAAGTGTCTTATGTAATGAGTTATACAATCCATAAAGTGGTAATAAAGCATTCTGAAGTGTATTCATAACTTTTGTTTTGTTTTGGTTTTTTTTTTTTTTGAGATAGAATTTCCTGTAACCTACTCTAGCCTCAAACTCTGTAAGGAGCTGAGAATTACTGTAAATTCTTCCTGTTTCCAACTCAAAGTGCTGAAATTAAGCATGTATGTCCATGCCCAAAATAATTATTAAATTATTCAGAAGTATATCCAGTGCTTAGCATTTTTGTAAATAGAATTAAACATTTGTTTATACATTTCATTTATTGATACATATCTTGGATACTTTGAAAGGTGATACATCTAAATTCTGATGACATATTGTATTAGGAACCCATTATAGCTAATTAATTTTGATCCTGAATCTGAAATTTAAATGCAAAAACCTTATAAATTGATGTGTGAATGATGTGTGTTTTGATACTTTCTCCATTTGAACTACCTCTTTGTTTATTTGTTTCTTTCTTCCTTTTTATCCATTCTTTCTTCTGTCTCTCATTTCTTTTCATTCTTTTTTCTTTTTTTTCTTCGTCTTTATTTTGTATACCGGAGAATAGACCACATGGCATATCATTTTGTTGTGAAGGCCGGTAAAGCAGCATTGTACTACATCTGCCTTAAATCTTTTAGAGAGTATAGTCAGATTTGACATTTATCCTCAAAATTTGCATCATAATATTATGTTTTAGAACTTATTCACTCTGTGACGCTTGATGGCAAAAGTAGTTCATTTGTAGCCTTCAGGGAAAACCAAAATCTCTGGCAAAGCATCAGTCCTCACTTTATAACTTTAGAAAGTTAAATAAAAAGTACAAACCAGATATTTTCATTGAACAAGAAGGTTATAAGACTGACTGGCACTATAACAAAACTGTAAGGCTGGATGAATATTTTCTATTGGCTTACATATTACACAATATTCTCCAAGAGCTACAGGATGTCTACTGTACTTTGGATCTTAATTGTCTTCCCCCAAAGATCTATGTATCAGAATTGTAGATCCAGTTTGTCACTATTAATGGTCAGAGGGCACTTTAAAAGATGAATGCAGAAAGGTAACTATTCACATCATTGTATACAGGACCTGAAAATGGGTTTCAGGACTTTGCCCCTGTTCCTCTTCATGTGCATTCCTGCCATGATGTAAATGGTTTGGGTTCCTACATGCTCCGCACTATGATGTGGCTCAGTACAGGCCTAAAAGCAAAGGACCAAACTGACCATAAACTGAATTCCCCTACCTTGTCAGTCAGAATAATTCTTCGTCTTTAGTATTGATTTCAGTAATGGAAAAATGATCATCAAAGTGGTTCTCAGCCTTGCATTTCCAATATTAGGGCACGGCCATATCCTTCCTTGGAGACTGTCCATTCCTCTTCTATTTCTAACATTCACACCACTTGAATAAACTATTGTCTCCCACACTGAGAAACAAGGCCAGGAGCTTCTTCTTTTAGTCTTTAGTGCTTCAGGAATATATTGATAAGATGCAGATGTCACTCTTACACACTACGAGCTGCATAGGTGTGTATATTATGAATGAGATGTAGAGTAAAGAAGGACATAACAAGGTTGCTATAGTAGTGCATAGCGTAGTTTGACACATCTACTTCTAACTGTGGGAAACTTCCACAAAAATCTTCACACTGAATTACCAATTTTTATCTATTCCACTCCCTTCTAAGCTGGTGCTCATTGTCAAATGAGGTAAGCCTTTCAACTTGCTATGATCACTGTAGTTACTATAAATTATTTTATTGTTGAATTTGTATCTAAATCCTCACTTTAAATTTATAACTGAGATGAAGACTGTATTAAATGAATTATAATAATCCAAGCAGAATGTGGTGGGCGAGGCAGAGGAGGCAAAGGAAGAGTACTAGATATATCATCTTATGTAAATTGGGGAAATGTGGGCGTTTCCATCAGTAATTGGAACTCTGCCCACAAAATACATCTCTAATATCAGCAGTCTATTTTCGTTTAGTGTTTGAATTTCCACAGGCCATTGCAAAGATTATCTAATATGACATTTACTAATGATAAGGAAAAGACATTCACAGAATATGACAGAATAAGTTGCCAGAAAAAAAAAACTGAAAACTTTTTTTGTCTTACTTGATAATGATACGTTACTTAGAAAAATGAAGTCAACCATCACAGAGCCCAGAATTCTCATGGAGATTAGTCCTGGCATGAGTGGGAGCAGAAACACTAGCAGCGCTGGGAGTGCTGTCTGTGCCATAAACTCCACAGAGGGTTAAGGCAGCCACCAGTAAAATCACTGTCATGTACCCTGTGGTTCTATAGCCTATCAAAAGACACACAGATGTCAAGCATGGAGTGATACCCAAGCATACATGAACCTTTGAGTAAATGCACCAATAGATTTACATTTATTTTACTTCTTTCATTAAAGGTTTAGGTATGTATAAAAGCTGAAATATGTAGAAAATTCAAGTAGCTGGTATATTGCTTAATTTTTACTTTTCATTAATTTCAAAATAGTTATTTATCATTCTTCTCTTACATGGACTATGTTAGTTATCTAAAACTTCAAAAATTTTACTACAAATAAAGAATGTTTATGTTAATGAATGCATGTGCCCACATACACACAGGAGGGAGGGGATATAAAAAACTGAACTACTTAAATTTTGCATTTAAATGTATGTAGAAAAAAAAATCAAGGTACCTGGAAGGAGGCAAGAATCCATTGCTGGAATCCATTCTGTGGAAACTGTGAATTGCTCAGGAACAAGGACAACCTGATAAACATAAACCACTCTAGGATTCTTTAGTGTGGTCTATTTTGATTCAAAGCATTGACTTTATACTTAGCCATATCTTCAGGGATAGTCTGACCCTGGTTGCTGCTTTGGCTCTATACACAAATCATCCCTCATGGAACATTTCATTGTAAGAAACTAATTTGTTCATATAAAAAAGTAAGCCACACATGTTCATAAATCAACTGTTTATTTCCTGCCAAAATATAATATATGTTCTTACATATACTATAAGCACATGCTGAAGGCACAAAAACCAATTTTAAAAATTGGTTTCAACAAAGCCCAACATTTTATTCATGAGGATTATACAAGAAACTGCATAAAGAAAGAAAGCATAACACAGTATGCTCTACCCTTTGATACACATTTCCATCTTTTAGACATGTTGGATGATAAAATCAATTTATATCCGACCAACACTTATTCTATTGGTAGGAGTAAAAGAAAGAGGATTCAGTATGCATTTTTGCTGAGAATTTTACAGTATTTAAAATGAAAGCTTTTTAGTTCTTAGTTGGTAAGGTAGTAAGAAAATATTTTATTTTTCTTTTTTGAAAAGACTAGGAAAGTGAGGAGCTTATGTAAGTTGCCAAGTAAGGACTGTATCAAAACATCTTTTAATGAATTTGATTGATACTACATGTAAAGCGGAAAGCAATAGAGTTGTACTTCATTGATCAGAATTTGTTAAGAATATTTTTAAAACTTCTAAAGTAGTGATATGCACAAGCTAATAATTAAGGTATTTAAAAATACTTATTTTTATTTTATGTACAAGAGGGTTTTGCCACTATATATGTCTATTAACAGTGTGTGTGCAGTTTCCAGAGTGTCTGGAAAAGAGATATGATCACATAGGACTAGAACCCCAGGTGGTTGTGAACCACTTATGAATGCTAGGAATGGGACTTGTGTCCACCGTTAAAGCAGCTAATCCTCTTAACTACTGAGCCATATCTCCAGCCTAATGGCTTTGTTTTATTAAATATTTTACTTTTTAAAAACTTTCATTGGTTCTTTGTGAATTTCCTATTGTGCACCCCAATCCTACTCACCTCCCCTCCCTTGTGTCCACCCTCCACCCTTGCAAATAGCCACCAACAAGGAGAATAGTCTGGTTGTGGAAGCTGTGGAAGTATCTTTTATTTGCCGGATGTAATTGTTGTCTTGCTGGGTTACTGCTTAATAGCTGGCCCCTTTCTAGTTCATTATGAACTTTGGCCAGCTGGTTCAACTCAGCTGTTCTGGCTCAAACTCTTCTCCAAGTTGACTGATTCAACTTGGCTTCCCTCAGAGTCTCACTGAATTCCTCTACTTGGTCTCAAACTATCTTTGGCAATTTGTTCTAATCATCTGGTTCCTTCTTACTCATTGTTATTTAAAAAAATCAATGTTTTAACTAAAGCTATGAGAAACAAGTTATAATATTATGAGTGGTAAATACTAAATTTACAGAAAAGATAAATATTCTATTCCTAAATATTTTCTTTATAAACAATGAGCGTTTGTTTTGCTGCTTTTGATTTATTTGAAAGCTATTAAGCTGGTGTAAATTTAACAGTAAGTTGTATTATTCCTTGATAAACTCTAACTTTCTCATATTTTTAGAATGAGTCATTATTTCTTAATTTATAATTTTTCTTTGGCAAATGATAGCTTTTTTTCCTTTCAATCTACTTTTATCATTTGCATAAGAATAAATAATGTTTATTCAGTGACAACACTTTTTGGGTACTTTACACTACAGCAAATAGAGTATTTGCAAGAATCCAACTAAGTGCTTTGATTCTTGCTAATGTTGTGGAATAGACATTCAGTGGCTTGATGATTGGAGGATTATTTCTAGCCAGTGAAAATGAAAGTCTTATGAATTGTTTATTCATTCATTTATTATTGTGTGCAGTGTGTATGCTGGTATGTGTACATGTATGGTAGATGCCACATTAAAATACATATGCATGTGTATGAATGGCAGAGTTTCACCTATAGCTTTTTCTCCAATCATTTTTACATTCCATTGAGGCAGGGTCTTTTGTTAGAACCTAGAGCTATCCTACTTAACTAGTCTTTTTAGCCAACTTCTAAAGAGATCTTCTGTCTGTCTCCTGAAGTGGGATTGGAGGAGGATGTCAAATCCACCTTTTACTTTGTCGGTGTTGGTGTTAGACTTCTGAATGCCAGTCTTCTGACTTGTGTAGAAAGCACATTGCCTGAAGATCCATCCTCCCAATCCATTCTTAGAATTACTTGGTGAAAGTAAAGCTAGTCATACGAATGCTAAAAAATTCGCACATGGAGTTAATAAAGACACATTTGCTTGCAATAATAATGCCTGATTTGCATAACCTGTGCCATTTTCTTCATGACAATATTAAGAATATCTGTTTGGATTTGCTATATGATAAAAACCTTAAAATATTATACATGTATTAAAATGTAAAATTAGCAGGGTTTTCATACATTCATAAAATGTTCTTTCACTGTAAAGTTTCTTGATTAAGAAAAAACTAAATGTATTAGGATATAAATTGCACTGGGTTATTAAACAAAATCCTGCAAATATGATAACAATGTAGAAAAACTCACAGAAATGCACTAACATAAAACAATAGATGGTGCTAATTTAATCACTTCCGGTCACATCACCCAGCTTTCCCAATGAAATATAATATGATAGTTTGGATTATATTAGATATGTATTAACTTAGAGCTAAATGAATCATCAATCAATAAATACCTTAGCAAGCTGCTTCGTGCTTTATTGACTCACAAGCTGTTTATTCCACAATCATTATACTTTAGTGCAATTATCATTTAATTACATTTTCTGTATGTATCCAATTGTACTTTAGATGTCTTCCTATACCAAACAATTTCAAGCTCAGTATGTATTCATTAACCATGAGTTGTGTTTAGCCTTTCTACTTCAGCATGCTAGGCATGATTTCTGCTTGTTCGCTAGATGGATCTCACAATAGGACCTCATTAAAGCACATTTAACATGCACTCCCTAATTATAATCATAGTTATTGTTCTCTTTCCTTTTTTACGTCAAGATTGTTTTTATATATAACTGATGATGTATGTCTGAGAAAATATAACATATCATGAGTCAGAAAGAACTACTGAATTTTGTAAATGCAAATCATAAATATATACCTTTTGTTAAACATATCAAATGGTCTAGAACAAAAATATGATAATTAAGTGCACACTGAATATTCTTAATTTCATATTATTTATGTGAAAATGCAATCTTAAATAAACAACTGAGAGATTCTCAGTTCATTTTAAGTTTTATAACTTGATATGCAAAAGGGCTTTTTGTTTATTTTTGAATACTAGGACTTTAGAAACAAAATTTTATCATACTTTGGATAGAACTTTTAAAATTATCTTTCAGAAATAATGACAGTTGTCATGTGATTATTTAGGAGACTCTTCATGTAGAAAATATAAATTCTACATAGTATTGCCTAAGAAAAATATATTACACCTGGCTGGAGTGTATAAAGAACATTCATTGGGCTTATTATAGATTGACAAGAGTCAATCATGGCGAGAAAACATGGCAACAAGTGGCACACATTGCAGCAGGACCAGAAAGAGAAAGCCCACGTGTTAAGCACAAGCATGAGGTAGAGAAAGAAAACTTAAAGTTTCAAAAGAATCACTTCCCCCTGGTGGGGCAGCCTTGCCAGGCCCCAGAGGAAGAGGATGCAGGTAGTTGAGATGAGATTTGATAGGCTGTCAGATGTCAGGGGAAGAGGGCTCCCTGTTCCATTCCTGAGGACTAGCAGGGAGGTGGTATGAGTTCAGGAGGGTGGGACCAGAAGGCAATGAGGGACAGGGCTACAATTTGGATGTAAATAAATAAATTTAAAAATGTTTGTAAATTAAGGTAATTTTTTTTTTTGATTCAAGGTCCATCCACAGTGACGTGCTTCGGTAGTAAGGATCCACACCTAAACCTCCCTAAACCAAGATATCAACCTGAGGACCTGCCTGGGTTTAAAGGCCTGTGATTGTGAAGGACAAATCTTATTCAAAGTGCTGCTTTGGGAGGCAGCAGCATTTACAACAATGATAATATTTATAGTATTAATGTGGTATTTTTAGCTTTGTTTGGAAGGCTAACAATAGATCTATAATCTATCTAACTAGAATTTAGAAGTTTTCATGTTATGAAACAAAATATGAACCAAAGGTGCTTTAATCCAGTCGAAAGGCTTCATTATGATGAATTGTTCACCCAAAGTCCTAAAAGTTGACTGTATTTTCATTCCTTAAATATTAAATAATTTTAAAAGAGCTCAGCAAAATATCCATTGTTAGTAAATCTTTTTATTGATTTTATTAAGTAGCATACATTTATTATTTTAATTTGTCCTCAACTCTTCACAGATGTTCATCCCTTGCCTATTCTCCTGGCTTCATGGTTTTCCTCTCTTTTAAAAAGAAATTAGCCAGATGGTGGTGGTGGCACATGCTTTTCATCCCTTGTGGGGCAGAGGCAGGTAGATATCTATGAGTTTGAGAGACCAGCCTGGTCTATAGAGTGAGTTTCAGGACAACAAGGGCTACAAAAGAAACCCTGTCTCAAAAAAAAAAAAAAAAAAAAAAAAAAAAACAACCAACGAACCAACCAACAACAAGAAAAACTAGATAGATGAAAGATATTAGATGACAGATAGATGCATTGATACATAGATTATAGATAGATGATAGATAGATAAAATAAAAAATAACAGCAAATATTGAAACAAATGAAAATGTCATTAAAAACATAGAGTTTGATTTGTGTTAGCCAACTACTTCTGAACATGGCGTCTGTCCTGCAATGTGGTTGACATACTCAGTGTCACTCCATTGGAGGAAATTGACTTTTATCTTCTTCAACAGGCATCATTTGGGACAATATTATTGGATAGTAATGGGACTTTGTGTCCAGTGCACTTATAGACTTACAAGAGTGTGACTGTGTGCTCAAGATCTGTACAAGTTTTTAGTTTATAAACTGGCTTAGAAGCCATCACTAGTTTATAAAATAAGCAAGATATGGCTTGTTCTCACTTTACAAATATACAACAAGGATACTCTAATATTTATTTCAAACACATTCAATCCATGGTTTAATTACGTAATTGATAGATTCAATTGGATTCAAGAATTTGATATATGAACACTAGTAGTTTTATAAAGTGTGTATGTGTTTCTAAATGGAGTATAAGACATTCAATTCTAGAAACTGCATTAAAGTATTAATAATCTTTTTGTCTCATAATTTGTCTAATAAATTCAAATATTGAGTCTGTGTTTGTATGTGTGCTTTGATAAGTGAATGTATATTTGTTTGTGTTTTCATTTTTAGCTAGTAAACAGCTTTCTAAATATTTATGTTTATGCATACAGGTAAGGCCTCAGCCTGAATCAAGGAAACTCTTTGTTGTAGCAGTTGGAGACCATTACAGAAAACCAAAGTGATAAAAATACAGACTTGTGAAGCACAGTCCTAATGGATATATTTACAAACAAGTCTTGTACATAAGGCTCAGGAAACATTACAGAAGACAGGACAGAAAAAGCTAAGACGCCTCTGGATCAGAGAGTTTGTTGTGAGACTGTCTCTTTAATAATGTCAGAAATGACTCCCAAAATTTTTCATCATATGACTGCCTATACAGGAGCGTAACAAGGACATAAATAGGCATGTTGGAGTAGATTGAAGAAAGACTATGAATCCTCAGATCTATACAATGAGCTACAGACAACAAAGGAATGGTGAGAGGCATGAGGTAGAGAAATAGTCTTATCTAATAAAAACCACACTGCCTGGTTCTCCAATAGCAGCTAGCTAGTCAGCCTTGAAAATACCTCTACAAGTAACATTATACAAACCGAGGAGGTTGTATTTATATATTCAGAAATATTTATGTATATACACATGCATAAGTACATTTAATGAGAATTAATTTTTAAATTTTCATACATTTGAAATAAACAAGGATGAGTATATGGGAGACTTGCAGCGAGGATAGAGATGGGGATAATTATTTAATTATATTATAATCTCAAAAAATAAAAGAAAAACTTTATGCATTCTATACTTGGATTACTACCTCATGGCTGTCCTTGAAATGAAATATAAATTTTACATACATATTTCTGAAGGTATTTAAATTTAAAAAGGATTTATGCAGATGAAGGCATTCTCATAGTTTGAAATAAATACCAATTTAGACATGGAAGAACCATGAATCCAAAAGCAGTGGCACATAAAATGCGTGCATGCATATATAGATTTAGTAACTGGGATGGTTTTTATGTTTCTATTTCAGTATCATTCAGAGTACCTTCCTGTACCACAGATACTAGCCTATATGGGTGAAGGCTTTCTATGTTCAATGAGTTGTGTAGGTGTTTTTTTCAACAGTGGGGGCATTCCTGTCAGTTAGTGAAGAACAATCTATAGCCTTCGTAACACCCTGGGTTTTTTGGGATTTCCATGGACCCTTTTGAGCAACAAGTCAATTACAGTACTGGAGGCTTCAATTGGTGACACAATATGTCCAGTTGAGGATCTGTCTCTCACATTATTTGAGTATTTCATTTAAATCACAATCACATAGCTTCTTCTATATTAGGTTTTCATACTACTTGTTCAAATGTTTTTAATTTTAACTGTCTGTCTCCATATTACCTCCTACGACATAGCCCTCTCTTACTCCTTCTTATGTGATCCTTGAATTCCAGTCCTCCAATTCATCCATTCTTCCATCCATCCATCCATCCATCCATCCATTACTTTCACAAGTATAGTCCCATATGATGGGATGTGAATTTATCCAAATTCTATTAGTTTGTTCTAGCCTAAGTCCTCTGGCCTCCACCTATAGTTTTATGGCTATTATTACAGTATACATCATGTAGAACCCTAATCCAATCACAGAGAAAGCTTCAGTAACTCCACTATAGTTGTGTAATTATTTCTCTAGTGGACATACCTTGCCTTGAGTGGCAGTAATATAGCTTGTAATTTTAGCTCTTAGTAAGATATTGGATGAATTTTTATCACCACATGACCTGCTTTGGGCTACTGGTATAAGAAAAATTATACAGCTGTTATTATGAAATTGATTACATTGTGCAACCAAAGTGTGTAGTTTATCTGACAATATAGTCTCATCATATAGATATAATTTAGTAAGCACATAGGTACTGTGCTCACAGAAAAGCACAGGGAAACCAAAAATATTAAATACACAGGGTTGTCTCTTCAAAAGAAGACATGAGCGATGTAGAACCTATTTTCCATTTACATCTTTGCATGTCTTCTGAAAATAATACTAGATTACACTAGTATTGATAGCTAATTTAGAGAACTTAAAAATGACACTAGAATATATATATATATGTAATTCTATTTATGAACTATGGAGTTCTTATAGTTCCAAGTACAATAAATAAGACTAAAGTATTCCATAATATGTGTTATATTTTTACTTTTAATTTATAGTGTTATATGTTAGACATAGTCAATTTATTTCCATTCAAAAATATGCAAAAGCTTGTGGATATATTTTAATATTGAAATAGAAAGGGTCATAGATGCATTTTTCAAATAGATAGTACAATTTTAACATAAAACTTCTTATTGGAGTCTAAAGAATTAGTTACAATGTACCCATGTTAAAGTTTAAGGGTTTTCACTCATCGATTCCCACACAATAATAGTGGGAGACTTCAACATCCCACTTTCACTGGAGGATAGTTCTTTTAATCAAAAACTAATCCAGGAAATAAATTCATTAACCAATGTCATGAATCAAATGGCTTTAACAGATATCTACAGAAATTTTCACCCAAACCAAAGGATTATACTTTTTCTTAGCACCCCATGGAACGTTCTCTAAAATTGATCACATAGTAGGTCACAAAGCAAGCCTCAACAGATGCAAGAAGATTGAAATAATACCTTGTATCCTCTCAGATCACCATGGTCTAGGGCTGGACTTCAACAACAGAAATAAAAAAAACCTACACACACATGGAAACTAAACAACTCTCTACTTAATGACACCTGGGTCAAGGGAGAAATAAGAACTAAAGGAAGAAATAAAAGACTTCCTGAAATTCAATGAAAATGAAGGACAACATTCTCAAATTTGTGGGATACATTGAAAGCAGTGCTAAGAGGAAAATTCACAACACTAAGTGCCTTTAGAAAGAAAATGGAAACATCCCACATAAACAACTTAATGACACATCTGGTACCCCTAAAAAAAAAAAAAAGAAGCAGAAACACGCAAGAAGAGTAGACATCTGGAAATAATCAAACTCAGGGCTGAAATCAGTAAATTAGAAACAAAGAAAACAATTCAAAGAATCAACAAAACCAAAAGGTGATTCATTGAGAAATTTAACAAGATAGACAAACCATTAGCCAAACTAACTAAAAGACAGAGAAACACTATCCAAATCAACAAAATCAAAAATGAGAAGGGAGACATAACAACAGACACTGAAGAAATACAAAGAATCATAAGAACCTACTTTAAAGGCATTTATGCCACAAAATTTGAAAATCTAAGGGAAATGGACAATTTTGTTGCCTGATTCCATTTGTCAAAATTGAATCAAGATCAGATAAACAATTAAATAGCCCTATTTCATCTATAGAAATAGAAGCAATCATTGATAGTTTCTCAAAAAAAAAAAAAAAAAAAAAAAAAAGCCCAGGACCAGATGGCTTCAGCAATGAATTCTACCAGTCCTTCAAAGAGGATCTAATACCGATACTCTTCAAGCTATTCCAAAAGATAGACATGGATGGAATATTACCGAATTTTTTTCTATGAGGCCATAGTCACATTGATACCTAAACCTAACAAAAACAGGAAATTTCAGACCAATTTCTCTTATGAATATTGATGCAAAAATACTCAATAAAATACTTGCAAAACAAATACAAGAACATACCAAAGATATTATTGATCATGACCAGGTAGGCTTCATTCCAGGCATGCAGAGATGGCTTAACATATGGAAATCCATCAATGTAATTCACCATATAAACAAACTGAAAGAGAAAAACTGCATGATCATCTCCTTAGACGCAGAAAAAGCATTTGACAAAATCCAACATCCATTCATGTTTAAAGTTCTGAAGAGATCGGGAATACAAGGCACATACCTAAACATAATAAAGGCTATATACAGCAAGCCAATAGACAACATTAAATTAAATGGAGAGATACTCAAGGAAATCACTCTAAAATTGGGGACCAGACAAGGCTGCCCTCTGTCCCCAAATCTCTTCAATATAGTTCTTGAAGTTATAGCCAGAGAAATAAGACATCAAAAGATCAAGGGGATCCAAATGGGAAAGGAAGAAGTCAAATTATCCCTATTTGCAGATGATATAATAGTGTATATACGTGACCTTCAAAATTCCACTAGAGAACTCCTACAGATGATAAACACCTTCAGCAAATTGTCAGGATACAAAATTAACTCAAAAGAGTCAGTAGCTTTCTTATATACAAATGACAAACATATAGAGGAAGAAATTAGGAAAACTACAACCTTCATGATAGCCACAAGAATTTAAAATATCTAAGAATAACTCTAACCAAGCAAGTGAAGGACTTACTTGAAAAAAAAAAACTTTAAATTTCTGAAGAAAGAGAATGAAGATGACATCAGAAGATGGAGGGATCTACTTTGTTCACAGATTGGGAGAATAAACATAGTAAAAATGACCATCTTACCAAAAGCAACTTCTAGATTAAACGCAATCCCTATCAAAACACCTACAAAATATTTTAAAGATATTGAAAGATCAATTCCCAACTTCCTATGGAGAAACAAAAAGCCCAGAATAGTAAAAACAATCAATACAATACAATAAAAGATCCTCCAGAGGAATCTCCGTACCTGATCTCAAGCTGTACTATAGAGCAACAGTAATTAAAACAGCATGGTACTGGCACAGTAATAGGCTGCTTAATCAATAGAATCGAATTGAAGACCCAGAAATGAATCCACACATTTGGTCACTTGATTTTTGACAAAGAAGCCAAATCTCTTCAATGGAAAAATGATAGCATCTTCAACAAATGGTGCTAGCCTAACTGGATGTCTACATGTAGAAAAATGCAATTATACCCTATTTGTCACCATGCACAAAACTCAAGTCCAAGTGGATTAAAAACCTCAACATAAAACCAGAGACATTTAATGGGTTAGAGGAAAAAGTGTGGAAGAGCCTGGAATACATTGGCACAGGAGACAACTTCCTGAACAGAACACCAACAGCCCAGGCCTTAAGGTCAACAATTAACAAATGGGACTTCATGAGGCTGAGAAGCTTCTGTAAGGCAGGAGACACTGTCAAGAGAACAAAGCGACAGCCTACAGACTGGGAAAAGATCTTCACCAGCCCTACATCTGACAAAGGTCTAATATCCAAAATATATAAAGAACTCAAGAAATTAAACACCACCAAACCAAACAACCCAATTAAGAAATGAGGCTCAGATTTACACAGAGAATTCTCAATAGAGGAATATTGAATGACTGAGAAACACTTAAGAAATGCTCAACACCCTTAGTCACCAGAGAAATGCAAACCAACATGACACTGAGATTCCATTTCATACCCATCAGAACGGCTAAGATCAAAAACTCAAGTGATATCAAATGCTGGCAAGGATGTGGAGAGAGAGGAACACTCCTTCATTGCTGGTGGGAATGCAAACTAGTACAGCCACTTTGGAAATCTATCTGGTGCTTTCTCAGAAGAATGGGAATAGGGCTTCCTCAAGACCAAGCTATTCCACTCCTTGGAATATACTCAGAAAATGTTCTACCACACAACAGGGGCATATGCTCAACCATGTTCATAGCTGCTTTATACATAATAGCCAGAACATGGAAACAGTCTAAGTGTCCCTCAGTAGAAGAATGGCTAAAGAAACCATGGTACATTTAGACTATGGAATACTATTCAGCTATGAAAAACAGGGAATTTCTGAAATTTGTGGACAAATGGATTGAACTAGAAATTATCATAATGAGTGAGTTCATCCAGAAGCAAAAAGAGACAAATGGTATATACTCACTTATATGGAGACATTAGCCAAAGGGGCATATTCCATGAAAGACTTTACTTAGCAGGAAAGTGGGTCAGAGGGAGAACATCCTATTTGGACTTTAGGTGAGAGAAGCATGGGAGAATGGGAAAATAGAAGGATCCAGAGGATCCTGGAAACTGACAAGAAGAAGATTATAATGGGCGGATCTGGGTCCAGGGGTCCTGCTCAAACTATGGCACCAACCAAGGAAAATATAGGCAGTGTACTCCGAACCCGTACCCAGACCTACCGATAGACAGGACATTCTCCACAGTTGAATGAAGAGTGAGGTCTGACTTTCATATGAACTCTGGTGCCCCTTTTTGCCCATGTCCCCTTGATGGGGAGGCCTGGTGGCACTCAGGGGAAGGAAAACAGGTCACCAAGAAGAGACTTGGTACCCTATTGGGGGGAAGCAGGAGGGAGGGAGGAATGGGAGGATAAAAGGGATGGGCTAACAATTGAGATATAATATGAATAAATTAATAAGATATATTTTAAAAGTTTAAGCGTTTTTACTCCATATTGCATCTTATTGCTATAAGATAACAATACAATCAGAATTTCAAATATGATAGAAGAGATGATGCCAAGGGGTGAAGCTGCTGTGTGTTTCTAATTTATGATGTTTATTTTGTTTTAGCATCCAAGCCCAATTTTCCATTTCTAACCTGATGTGTTTGTATGATCTGGTAGGCATTCATTCATCCAATAGATGATCACCTGGTTAAATTATATTTTGTTTAACATTAAAATAGAAGAGTCATCAATAAACATCATATAACTACTAAGTTTCATATTTTATTGAACTTTTGATTGTGTTCATAAAATTTAAATATCTATGATAGACCAAAATTTGGTGTTTCTGCACATTTAATATAAAATACTAATATAAGAAGAGTGAGAATAAATACCTTCTCAAAAATTGGTACCAAGATAATAGTATTTTACAAAGAAAGAGACATATGGAAAGAAATACTCCTAGTAAATTAAGTTATTATACACTTGAGTCTTTATAAATATGACTTCATATCACAGGGGAACTCTGAGAGTCAATGTAAATGATGCATCTTAGAGTTATTTCTCTCAAGGAACAAACTTTCCAGTACATTTAAAGCATTAAAGAAGAGCTATCTATTGAGGAATGCTTGGAGGATGCATTAAATATTCAACATTTGCTCTTGGACAGTTTGAATCCAGAATACACTTTAAGAAAAAATGACATTGGGAAGTATTTGTGTACATTAAAATAGTAAAAGCAGAGATATAGATATTTTACAAAGTGAGTTACCATGCACCCATATTAAAACTTAAGGTTACTCCCCCACACATGTAACATCTTGTCCCTGTAACATGATAATACAATCCGATTTTCAAATATGGTAGAAGAGATGACTGACTATTACCAGAGAAGCAGCTGCTTTATGAGGCTTTTTTTCTCTTTGGGTTTTAGCATCCAAGCCCTCTGCCACCTCTAACCTATTGTGTTAAGTTCTTCTGTCATGCTTTAAATGCCCTGGAAAATTTTTTCCTTGAGTGAGATAACTCCAAACTAAGGCCTGTTTTAGCTTTGGTAATAAATTCAAATTTTTTAAAAAATGGTACATAGTACATATTGCTGTGTTCAAAGATTATAAATTGATGCTAGAAATGAAAATAATATATAATATATTTACATGGTCACATGACATGGATATAACGGTATATGTTTTTGAGAGGGGGTGAATGCATCGAGCATGTTCACTAATTGACTATTTTGTCAAAATAACATTTTCTAGAAAGGCATTACAGTTTGTCTGGAATACTCATTACAAGCTGTTTGAGCATATTATCCTCTCATAAGGTGCTATTTTCAAGTGTTTCGAGCCCTCAGGTTACAGGATTTACCTGAAACATTGGTTTGGGGCAAGCATTTGATGTTAATATCAACACCTACTACTAGGCCCAGGCTCTCAGGTCCTGTCTTCCATCTTGGGAACAATCTACTGCCTCTCCCTCTTGCACTTATATAGTCCTTACCATGAAGACCAAAATCCTTCCAAAGCTTCAGCAAAAATATGTATTTTCTCATTCATTTCTGTTAGGTGTTTTAATCACAGCAACGCAAAATCATCTAAGGCAGTGCAGCATAGTTAAGCAAAGATACGGGAGAGTGTTGAATAATTTGGAGAAATTATGTTGATGATAAAGAAAACCACTGCAGGCAACTTAAAACCAAACACGTGGATTCTGAGGTGGCATGCATGCTGTACATTCAAGGATTACAAAATTAAGACAACACAAATCAACTTTAGCCTCAGGGGTACATGTAGATTACCGAAGTACAAGAACCATGAGGAATTATACAATGTTGAGACATAAATAACTGTAGAGATTTTACATTTTGCTTTGAGTAAAAGGGGAAGCCATTTGGGATTCCGCAAAAAGAAATGGCATGGAATCTTCAACATGAACAATTGAATACTACCTTGACAACAGACAGCAAAAACAGATTAGAGAGAATTGGGGGATGTTGCAGTGATCTGGATGGATGACAATTGTGTCTTAAAACAAGACAGGAGATACAGAGTTGGTAGAAAACATTTAGACTCCGAAGCCAGGAGGAAGCACTGACATACTGATTGAAGAGGATAAGCAACGAGGAGTCTAGGAGGACACCACGTTATTAGGTTTGACAAAACAGAGCGATCATGACCTGAGATGTAGATCTATGAGCACAGCAAATCTTAAAGGGAAGACAAGGAATTCACTTTTGGACATGATAAATCCCAGTACTGGTTATACATCCATGTCAAAATGTCAAAAGAAATTCATGCTATTTCTGAATTCCAGTAGAGTAGTTTATGATAGTATTATTTGATATGGGGAGAAAGGAGGATGGATGATATCATCAAGAGAGTCAGTAAGATGAAAAACTAAGGACACCCATTTGATAGAATTGGGAGAATTCCAAAATTACTGAAGTGATTCAAAGGAATGAGGAGCCACTGAGGACTTAGAGGCAGTGACAGGCGAGAAAATAGCAACTATAGAAGTGTGTATTGGGCTGGGAGTTAAATAGATACACTATTTTATAAGTGAACACAGTTACATTATACCACATGCTGCTGAAAGTTAAAGAAAATGTCAGGGGACTGTCAATGGTGGGACTGAGAAAAGTGGAGATCATTGTGAACTTTGACAGAAACCTCTCAGGAGGGGAAGATATCAGCCTTGCAGGTAGGTTCGAGAAATGATGGATAAAAATTGGCTGCACAGAAGCAAAAAGAATTATTGTTCTATTAAGGAGAAAGCCAGAAGTATATTCAAAAGAAGTGAGGGCAGACACACATACAGGGAAAATCCTCAAGTCTTTGTTGCTATGGAATTGTGGTTGACCAATCATTATACTCATTTCATGAACAAAGCATAAGTATAATATTGGGCTACAGTCTATCTGTTTGTCAGCCTTACTGTGTTGGATAAGAATCTTCTTCCAGAATATAGGAGTCCATTTCCAGTTTTAAAAGGTACCACCTGGGTCTTAGGTGAGTGTTCTTTTTGTTACTCTATATATTCCCTAGATAAACACTTCACTGCTTTTAATTAAACTCCTGCAATTACACACACACACACACACACACACACACACACACACACACACACACACACACACACACACACACAGAGAGAGAGAGAGAGAGAGAGAGAGAGAGAGAGAACACGCACACATATTTTAAGACACACACACATCTATTTCTATTTATCCTTTTTCAATTTTACTTTAATGATTCCATTCAATTGAGACAACATATGGACTGAGTCTGTAAGGCTTTATAACAAATGATACTCTTGGTCTTTTGGGACAAGAAAAAGGAACAAAAAGACCTTTTCTATAGATAAGTGCAATACCAATAAGCAGCCCTCCTGAATAATTTGCAGGATTTGTTGCTGGAGTTCCAGACGTGTGCTGTAGATATGAGCTCATCAGATCTTCTCAGTTCACTGTAGGATTCACCTAATCTGTCTTATAGAAGCATTTGCATAAATTTTGGTTGCAAGCACTGAGAAATACCCACCTGTGGACTAGTAAAGATTCTAACCCTGGAATGAACTCAGCCAAAATTAATAATGTTCTCTTATTTGTCCTTCTCTCAAGATCCCCTTATTTGTATAAATAAATGTATTAATTAATGTTACCATACACATTAGATTTTGACAAAATATTAATAAGTTCATATAGAACTTTTATGTTTACATTTTATATTATGCATACCTACATTTATATTCTTCCCTCATTTTTAAAAAAATCTTAAATATTTACCTTTAAAGAAAGCATAGAAGGCATATGTGGTTGAAGCCTTAGCTGAGAACACAGTTTATTTATGAAACACTATACTACTGTAGCTTGACTAGAACCCACCAATACTTAATTAAAACTACTAGAAATAAACTGACTTCTATTTCCCCCTTTCCTCCCCCCAACCCTGAAGTATTAGTTGAGGCTAAGGATATATACTTTACATAAATACTCAATTACCTAAAATTTTAGCTTGCTTATACATTATAAATTGTGTAAAATTAAATTACCATTAATATATTTTAAAACAAGGAGAAATTGAGAGAATTCTAATAATAGTCTTCTTCAAAATCACTTAGGCCCATTATTTGTAGTGGCACAGTAAGGACAATCTATTGGTTCTGAGATGTTAAAAATAAAGTAGAAATTCTATGAGCTCATAAACTCAAAATAAGTCTATACTTAGACTACTTAATATATACATGCATGAAGTTGAATTTGTAATTGCATTAATTTTCTTAATCCTTAAAACAAGTAAGTGTTTGAAACTTAACACACATATTCTCATATCGTAAAGTGGAATATCACATTTATATTTGAGACAATGTGTTACGTTTGCCCAGCTGACTCCAACTATGCTGTTTAATAGAGAATGAGACTGAACTCCTGATTCTCCTCACTCTAGATCACAAGATCCAGAATTCTAGGCATGCACCAGCAAACCAACTGTTTATCATTCAGTCCAAATGTCAAGTTTTAAGAATGTTACCTAAAGTAGTAGAATATGTAGAGTAACAGAAAAAGAACACTACCTAAGACCCAGGTGGTGATGTTTTGAAGCTGGAAATGGACTCATATATTCTGGAAGAAGATTCTTGTCCAACAGAATAGGGCTGACAAGCAGATAGACTGTAGCTCAATATTATACTTATGCTTTGTTCATGAAATGAGTATAATGATTGGTCAACCACAATTCAATAGCAACAAAGACTTGATGATTTTTCTACATGTAGACATCCAGTTAAACCAGCACCATTTGTTGAAGAAGCTATCTTTTTTCCATTGAGTAAATATGTCTTCTTTGTCAAAAATCTAGTAACAGTTGGTACTGGCACAGCAATAGACTGGTTGATCAACGGAATCGAATCGAAGACCTAAAATTGAATCCTCACACATATGGTCACTCAAGTCCAAGTCGATTAAAGACCTCAACATAAAACCAGAGACATTAAATTGGTTAGAGGAAAAAGTGGGGAAGGGCCTGGAACACATTGGCACAGGGGCAACTTCCTGAACAGAACACCAACAGCCCAGGCCTTAATGTCAACAATTAATAAATGGGACCTCATGAGGCTGAGAAGCTTCTGTAAGGCTGGAGACACTGTCAAGAGAACAAAGCGACAGCCTACAGACTGGGAAAAGATCTTCACCAACCCTACATCTGACAAAGGTCTACTATCCAAAATATATAAAGAACTCAAGAAATTAAACACCACCAAAACAAATAACCCAATTAAGAAATGCGGCTCAGAACTAAACAGAGAATTCTCTACAGAGGAATATCAAGTGGCTGAGAAACACTTATAGAAATGCTCAACATCTTTAGTCATCAGAAAAATGCAATCAAAACAAATATGAGATTCTACCTTACACCCATCAGAATGGCTAAGATAAAAAATTCAAGTGATACCACATGCTGGTGAGGATATGGAAAAAGAGGAACACTCCTTCATTTCTGGTGGGAATGCAAACTTGTACAACCACTTTGGAAATCTATCTGGTGCTTTCTCAGAAAACTGGGAATAGGGCTTCCTCAAACCAAGCTATTCCACTCCTTGGAATATTCCCAGAAAATTCTCCACCACACAACAGGGACATATGCTCAACCATGTTCATAGCAGCCTTGTTCATAATAGCCAGAACCTAGAAACAGCTTAAATGTCCCTCAGTTGAAGAATGAGTAAAGAAATTGTTTTACATTTATACTATGGAGTACTACTCAGCAATAAAAAACAAGGAAATCCAGAAATTTGTGGACAAATGGAGAAAATTTGAAATGATAATACTGGGTGAGTTAACCTAGAAATGGAAAAACTCACATGGAATATACTCACTTATAAATGGACACGAGCCCATAAGACATGTCCCATGAATGTCTTCACTTACCAGGAGATTGGCACAGACATGGGGACATACTAGTGGGACTCTGGATAAGAAAAATATGGGAGGTGGGGAAATGGAAGGATCCAGAGGATCTTAGAAACCTACAAGAAGTTCATCATAACAGGTGGATCAGGGCCCAGGGGTGTCTGCTCACACTATTGCACTAACCAAAGACCATACAAGTAGTAAACACCGAACACCTACTCTAATCTAGCCAATGAAGAGGACATCCTCCACAGTTATGTGGAGAGCAGGGACTAACTCTAACATGAGCTCTGGTGCCCCATATTTGATGACTTCCCCTTGGTGGGGAGGCCTGGTGGCACTCAAAGAAAGAATAGGCAGACTACCAAGATGAGACTTGATAGCCTGCAACCATAATGTGGAGGAGGAGGTCCTCCTCAGTCATGGATCTAAGAGAGGGTGTATGTGGAAAAGAAGGAAGAATTGGAGGATATGAGTGATGGGAGAACAATTGAGTTATAATCTGAATAAATTAATAAAAAAGAATTATGAGTTAATTTATTTATATCATAGACTTCATACTATTATATTTAGTTTTCTCAACCTTGGATCATGTGACTGTGAGCCTTAGTGTTCAACTTGACACAACCTAGAATCACTGAGTAAGACACTATCAATGATCAATAGTCTATATTTGATTGTCCTACATGCATGCCTGGGTGAATTTGTGCCCAGTTAATTGAGCTAGGAAGATTCTTCCTATTGTGAGTGGCTTTATTCACTATGTAAGTGATATTAAACTGCTTAATAATTGATAATACAAAAAGAATGCAAGCAATCAAGTGAGTACATATTATTTCACTCTTTGTTCATGACTAATATCATATAACTGTTTTAATCTCTCCTTGCTGTGACTTTCCTCTAATAATGGTCTATAATCTGAAGACGGGTGGAAATTTAGTTGTTATCCCTTTGATTGCTTTTACTTAAGAAGTTATTCTTACAGAAAAAAATGAATCCAAGACATATTCCTTTCCACGTTTTCTTTATTTAATGAGCTCTTGTCTTGGTGTTATTTACAATATTCTTGTACAATATGGTACTAGTGATATTTGATTCTTCTTTACATATCCTAAATATGTTAAATTTTAACAACTATGTAAATCAAATAATAAATATGAAAATATTCCATCAAAACAGTTGCACGTGGGAAGCAAAAATTGTCAGAAATGAAACTTATTTCAATAATTTTAGTACTTTGTCAGTGTAAGAAAATAGGTTGCAAATATTAGGAAAAATGAAAAATACTTATTTGTACAAATTTCCAGGATAGGATAAACTTAGAATAGAGCATACCTTAAACAGAAAGAAAGACAGAAAGAAAGAAAGAAAGAAAGAAAGAAAGAAAGAAAGAAAGAAAGAAAGAAAGAAAAAAGGAAAAGCTCAGAATTCTGAACCAAGTCATGAAAGAGTTATCATCCCAGCTTTTAAACAGGGACCTGATGAGATACATCAGATGAGTAACATCTTAATGAAAGCTTCATGCATACTTTTATTCATCATAATTCACGACATATCATGCTTCAGTCAAAATGACTGTTGAAAATTTTCCTTAAATATTAAACTATGTCACAATCTTCATGAAGAATTCAGTTAATAACATTTTGAAACACTTCAGTTATGATCATTTTAAATTTAAAATATAATTAATCATAAGCTGTGATGAAACTACAGTAAGGGTAGCAAATATAACTGTCATATTTCCTGGTGATCAGTTTTGATGTAATAAGCATGAGACACCTATTAGATTATGCAAGAATTTTTTGTGCCAGTCACTCATAACCATTTCTCTACTCTCTTTCTAGATATGTAGAACTGAGCCTGCTGAGTATCTTACATTTGACTTTTCTAACACTAGCTATTGAGGAAACAAGAGAAATACCATGTTATTTCAAACTGAAACACTCAATTCTCAGTGTTGCCAAAATACAGGGTTCTCTTTCTCCTGTTAGAATTACTATGGTATCACAAATAGAAATAGTTTTATTGCCTAGGTCCCTAAAGAAGACAGAAAAAACAATAGATGAACAAATACCTACTTAACTCTGCTAGTTCACATAAAATGCCTTTTTATTCTCAAACACCTTGAACTCGGAGAATACTCTATTACATTATGATACCTAGTTTACTTGATTATTAGACAATTAATTACGTGCATGATTGATTTTAGCATACAAATAAACTTAATGCATCATTAGATTAAGTATGAATAAAGTGATGATAAGGAAAAAACATCAGAATTAGAAAACATGAAGTAGGAAAACACTTTAGTATAATTTAATTCACAGCTGAACTTCACTTCTCTCATTGATTCATGCCCATTGCAAGGCTTTAGAGAAGAACCTTAGAATATCTTGATAAGGCTAGTACATATACATGTTTCCAAAGTGTTAAAATATAAGTAATGATGAAGTCATTTACTAAAGATTGATGGCTCTGCTTACTCCAGCTTCCTGTCTATTAAATGTCCCTGTTTTTTCTCATGTTAGATGGAATAAGAGTTGCTCTGACCACTTTCAACATTTGGTTATGAGAAAATTAAGTTGGAAACACTTTCCGTTTGAATTAAATGACTTATGAGAATGTAACTAACAACTGAATACTAATCACTGATATTCATGATAGAGCAGAATGGCCCCTTTATGAAACCCTTAAAGCTGTGTATAACAGTTCATCAAGTATTATTAGAGACACACTCAAAATATAAGGTGTCAGAGAGACATTGATTGTTGGAATTAGGGCAATATTCTGTGTGCAATGTTACAAAGTAGCATATGGCTGGAAACAGTAAATGATCAAAGTGCCATGAATAAGTGATGGTGGAGTGTCCGTATTAAACTAAGACATGTATAGCCCTAAACCCCCCACCTAAAATATCACATTTTCTCTCCCTAAATATCCTTTAGAAAGTAATAGTTATTTGTGGAGGCTGCCTCATTTTCTTCAGTGGTGTATCCAACGACAAGTTTCTAACTGTAACTAAATCTCATGGATCATTCTAAAACGGAAGACATGAGGGAAAGAGAGTGATTGATTTAGAAGAGAATGTTTTTCATGGTAAAAAAGTGTTTATATTTCCTCAGATGCTTTAATAATACATATCTTGGGCTGAGGCCACAGAATTTTCATCTAAATATCTCATGGCCTAGGCATGGAAGATTCTAGCATCCATACAACAAAATCTTCTACAAGCCTAGACCTTGAAGACATCAACTTGTAGCCTCCTCTGTCTTCTAACCTAGGCCTAGGATGATTTAGTCTCCAAGATGTACTGCTGAATAAACTCACCCTTTGTAGTTCTTTCCGAAATCTAGCTGGCTGGTTCAATTTGGCTGTTGTAGCTCAAAACTCTTCTTCAAGCTGATTGGTACAAATTGGCTTCTCTCAGCTTCTCCTTGGATTACTCTTTTTCAAAGAACTGCCTCTCAACCTCACAAACTGAACTGCACCAAACTCAACCAAACTGTACCAAATATGCTGTGCTGACTTCAAGAACTCTACTGTATTTCTGTACTGTAGTATCTTCCTCACTGTACTGCTCTTAAGTAGCTTTCCTTTCCTTTCCATTCTTGTGTGAGTTAGGTGTATCCTACCTCTGGCTCATTATACATCATTGTTTGGGATTAAATGTGTGTAATAGGCTGTTTCTTCCTCTGTGTTCCAGCCAGAGGAGTTAAATTTGTGTATTCCAGCCAGAGAGAGTAAAGGCGTATACTAAGTTTTCTGTAGTCACGCTGGATCACAGAGACCTGGGTTTTTGGATGTGATTTCTTATCAGAGTAACCTGTTGCTGGATTAAAATTGCCCTACAAGAGACTAAAGAAATAAACTTTTGCATCATATGATCAAAATTCTATGACAATCTCAGACCATTATATTGATAAAGATAGATTTCAAAAAATAATATTAGGAAAACTAAAAACAGATGTAAAAATGAATGAGTTGCATCTTGCATTTTATATTTTACAAAAAATTAAATAATCATGGACCTAAGATATTTTTGAACCATCATACTAAAACTTCTGGCTATAGCAAATATTAACAGGCAACAAAAGAGAAAAATAACAAGTAAGATAATATAAATGTTAAAGTGTTTATGCCAAAGCCTATTTACAATAATAAAAGGACACCTCTGCAAAGACAAAAATATTTGCACACCTGATGAAGAGTTACTATTCAGAATATGCAACGGCATATGATGAGAGCAACAAAACCTGATTTTAAAAAATGATGAAAAGTATTAGCAATCATTTTTCATTTAAAATATTCCATCAGCCAATATACCCAAGAAAATATGTTCCATATCACTGTTAAACAGAAAAATAAAAATAGAATCTACATGCAGACAATCAGACAGATGACCACACACACACACACCTTTATAAGTATGTGGAAAAAACACACATGTCTCATATTACATCCAAAAAGGAAAAAGAATCTATTATTTACAACAAAATAAAAAAATTCACTTCTGTTTATGCACTTCGAAGATGAAAGCTGAAATCTGTATGCTCATGTTTTTAGATGCATCAGTCAAAATGTTAAAAGTTTGCAATATTTCACTTGTTAAACTAACAGACACAATTTAAAAGGATGATTGGCAAAGGTTGAGGAGGTTTGAACAAGGAAATATTACAAAATAAATATAGAGCTTAAGTTTCTGAAAGTGAAGAAAGTTCTAGAGAAAGGTTGTGGTGATAAATACAAGGTAAGTGAACGTATAGTAGTAAATGTATATTACTATTTAATTTCAATATTTCAAGAAGGAAAACATAGTAATTCAGGAGATACAAACAAGTTTCAAGTAGTGTTTATGACTTATAAAGCCATGAGTTAATACAGTTACTTTATGTTTTCATTTCCACATTTTGTATGAATAAGTTATTGTAGTCTAGGTTACTGTAAGACCTTTTTTGAAATAATACATGTAAAATATACCATCTGACATGGGGTGGCATATTCAGCAGCTGCAGTTTAATATAATTCTCTATGCTGAATAATTTATTGTTGGAGAAGTAACTTTCAATAAAGATTTAAAAATAAGTAGCAAATTGCCATATAGATACATTTTACTTTATAACAACTGAATAATTGAGTAGAATACTTTAGCATCATATACAGTATATATATATATACATATACACATAAATATATCTGTATGTATGTAAGTATGTGTGTATGTATGCAATGATAAACACTGACAATTATTGAGGATTTTATGATAAATGGCTTAAGATTGCTTCAAGTATTTGCATTATTTATCACAAGTGATGTGAAAAACTTGTGCAAGTCAGAGCTTAGTTATTATAGCACTTACTCTTTTATGGCTTTTAATCTGTGAAACACAGCGAGGAACAGCAAAGAAACGTTAGATTATAGATTTGCAGCCTTGTACATCTTGGTTCAGCCTGAATAAAAGGGGCTATTTAGGACATAGAGGTCATGACTAAATAGCACTTACTAATCAACACTAGATGCTGTTTTTGTTCAAGTGGAAAGAATCCTTCAGCTCTCAAAAAATTAAAATATGATGTAGGTTCTTCATACTGGCTACATACCTGTACTCTGAAGGAGGCTGAAAACACTTGGTGTCCAGTTCTATATTCCTGGGTTTGCTACTTCACGTGTCCAAGTCTCCTAGTGATTACATGAAGAACTCATTTCTAGAAAGAAGAAACAAGTGCAAAGGACTTAAAATATTTTATGGGACATTGTACTTCCAGTTTTATTATGTTGACAATTATTGTGAATTACATGATTGTATCCTCTTTTTTTTACTTTGCTTTTTAAAATTATTCTCTCATACAACACATCCTTACCAGAGTTTCCTCTCCCTTCACTCCTCCCAGCAATTGCCTCCTTTCTAGATCCACTCCTCCTACTCTGTTCAGAAAATAACTAGGTGTCCAGGAATATGAACAGTAAGAGACATAAAAAGCTACAATAAGACTAGGCATATAGCCTCATATCAAGCCTAGCCAAGACACCCCAGTAGGAGGAAAAAGATCCCAAGAATGGACCAAAGAGTAAGAAACAGCCTCCATCTCTACTTCTAGAAGTCCCACAAGAACTTCAAGCTATATAACCATAAAGCATATGCAGAGGACCTACAGCAGACCCATGCATGGTCCATGATTGCTGCATCTATTTGTGAGAAACCATATGAGTCCTGCTAGCTGATTCTGTAGGCTGTGTTCCTATGGTTTCCTCCATCCCTCTGACTCCTATGGGAATTGGCAGGATTCCCTGGCTTTGCCTAGTGTTTTCTGTGGGTCTCTGCATCTTCTCCTGTGAGTCGCTGGATGAAGCCTCTATGAACCTATTTTTTGTTTTGTTTGGGGTTTTGTTTTGTTTATGTTTATTTGTTTGTTTGTTTTTGATGGTTTGGCCTGCAATTGACTGATTGAATCACTTTTAGCAACAGTTGGACACAGCCAATTTAACATTGCTGGGCTTGGGGTCAGGTGATATAATCTGACACCTACCATGTACAAAGATCCAACTGAGATGCTCCGTAGCAGTTTAATCTGGCTAGTACCATGATTTTTGGTAGATTTGCAACTTTCTGATGAGTACAATCAAGCAGCTTAAATATAGAAACTTCGGGTTAATTTGAAGCTGCAAAGACATAAACTAACTGATAGGCCACTAAAATATAGAATGCCAGATTTGATTTCTAGCAGCCCAGATATAAGGAGTGAGGATATAAAATTATATGAAGCCCTTGTCCTGAATAGGAGTTCAGGCAAAGTTATTGAGCCTTTAGTTAGACACAGAAAATTAGGGGTCAGCTGCTCAGAACTAAGTTTAGGGTATTGGATTTTGGAAAGGGATTGAGTTAGTGACTTCATGAAAAGAAACATACTTGAAAGCACTTGTTATGGTAGAGTTTTCATGGAAAAATGAGAACAAGTATCTTCTTAACCAGACTAGACCACAGACATCAAATCAAATAAATGATTCAACCAAGTACCATTTTGAGTAACCAAAGAGTTTATTAATTTATTTACTCTAATGTGGGTGAGAAGATTCTTAGAAGTACGGAGAAAATCACAGGAGGCTGCATCTGATTGAATAGCCTATCCCAACATGGGTGATAGTGAAGGACCCAAGAAATGTGCAACCCCAGTATCTCTCTATGGTTTGAGGGCAGCTTCATAGATGCAAGAGTCTCAATGCCTGAGCAATTGTTGTTTAGTTCTTCTTTTAGAGTGAACGGAGGTAAATATTCTGAGATTCAGGAACTTCCTCATCTTTGTGAACCTCTCTTCCCAGAAGGAATTGTTTCAAAATGGAGGAAAATCTGCAAAACACAATTTGTGCTTGTTTGTATTATGTTTACAACCAGTTAAATCATGATCTGTTTTAGATATATCTTTAATCTTTAAATTATTAAGTAAAAATTTAATGTTCAATGATATAAATTAGAGGAGTAGATATTCTGTATTTTAATGGTTTTTCTATATTATGTTTTCCTGTTATAGTTAGTATTTTGAAAAGCTTTATGTTCAAATAAGCTTAGTAGATTTCTTTCTGCATAAAGCTTAGAGTTCAAAAGATAAAAATGACTCTTGGGAATTGAAGACAAGTTCTAGAATCAGTTACATAGTACTTGTAGCTGAAATTTAATATGCAATATGTTGAACTGGGAATTAGACTTGTGGTTCAAGGCATGCTATGGCAAATTTTATTTTTATTTTCCTTAATATATTCTACTTGTTTATAAAATTAGAATTAATATGATTTCAAATATTTTGGTACTAGATTAAGCTCTTATCAAGTATATATAAATACTGAATATAAAAAATTAATTATTAGAATTATGTATAGTAGAAATTTGTACTAAAATAAAATTTTGGGATTCAAACTCATACTTGTGAGTGTTCTTAGAGTTGCCTATGCCAAAAAAGAGTGGCTTAATTGTGGCTTTACATTTGTATTCTTAGAGATGGGCATTATATTTAATCCCAACACTTGGAAAGGAGAGGCATACAGATTGTGGTGGTTTGAATAATCATTGTCATAATAGGGAACATGGCAGCATATGCTGGAGAAGTAGCTAAGTGTTCTACAACCAGATCCACGGGCAGCAGGAACAGAGGTCCACTGGGCCTACTGTGTGCATTGGAAACCACAAATCTCACTTCCATTAACACACTTCCTTCAAAAGACCGTGCCGACTCCAGCAAGCTAATGCCTCATTATCCTTCTCAAGTAGAGCCACTTTCTGAAGATGAAATATTCAAACATATGACAACAATGGATTAAATATCTGAAACTGAAATCTAGTCCCAATTAAATATTTTCTTTTATAAGAATTGCCATGGTCACAGTATCTCTTTATAGCAATAGAACACTGACTAAGGCATGCATATTTATGAATTTTAAGTCAATCTGGTGTACACATAAAATTCAAGGCAAGTGATGGTTAGATCATTAGAACCTGTCTAAAAATTGAATTGGAATTTTAGTTTTTATTGCAATTGGCTTGTTAATTCATTTTTTTAAAAACGTGCTAATGCATCATTCAGAATATCATACATTATGTGTGATCATTTTTACATATTTAAGAATAAGGTAGTATTTACAAATGTTTCAAGATCTTGGATTTATTTGTTTTTAAAAAGTTTTCATATGGCAATTAAACTAACAATTTTTAGAATTAGTAATTCTTCCTCACCTTCTGAGCATTTTCCAAAATAACAGTACTCATACATTTAATTGATAAATAGTACAGAGAGCAGTTAAGGTTTCCTAGACAGTATATACATTATGTTTGGACTATTTGTATAATAATAAGTCTTTTATATTGTAATTGTACCCTAATCACCAATTCTTATGCTCTAATAAATTTGTATTTCTTTTTAATACATGAAAGTCTCATAACAATGCCTTAGCTTATATTTTGTCATTATTTTAGTAATGTGGGCAAATGTATGCCAGGTGGTAACATACAGACATTTAATCCCAGCATCTGGGAGTCTGAAATAGGTGGGTCTCTGTGAGTTCGAGGCCAGCCTGGTTGACAGAGGAAGTTACAGGACAGCCAAGGATACACACACTCACACTCACACACACACACACACACACACACACACACACACACACACACACAC
>OU015756.1:35990200-36005402 GCA_907169655.1 Acomys percivali | reverse complement strand
CACACACACACACACACACACACACACACACACACACACACACACACAAACACACACACACACCTCCTATCTCAAAAAACAAAACAAACAACAACCCCCCCCCAAAAAAAACAAGAACAAGACTGTAGACATGTAGACATAAGGTTAATGTGTAATTCAAATGCTGATTTATGTACCTCCCATATCTGTTTGTAATCCTTGTTCTGAGAATCTCCTGTCTCAATGTTGTTTAACCACTACTCTCCACTTGTCCTCTGATTTGGCTATAAAGCATCTTACAGCCAGTCGCTGAGCTGGGGATATAATGAGGCTGGACTTCCTGCCAGCCAGGGGAGTTAAAAGGAGAAGTAGTGGATTCAACCATGGGAGGGGTTCAGGAGGAACCAGGAGAGAGAGCTCAGCAAGGAAAGCTACAAAGTGTAAGGATCACCAGGACGCACACTGAGAGGAAAGCGAACTAGCATAGAGAGTTAAGAATAGTGTTAAGATTGCTCGTTTCTTGTGCTGTGAAGCTTATTAAAATAATATAGTGGAGTCACAGTTATTTGTGTGATAGCCAATTTAAGAGAGAAACTGAGAAACAAAAACAGTTTTATACAAAAATAATCTTAACATTTTAGCATACCAAACTGGGGCAGAACTTACACAAATCTAGCCAGAACTTATGTAGATGCTAACCTTGAACAGAAAGCAGTTTCTTGTTTTAAAATTATCAATATAGGCCTACTAATTATTTATCATCATGCCTATAATTATTTTTATTACAGTGAAACCTACTAGCAATTAATCAAGACACAGACACTTGTTTTATTTTTAAATAGCCATAGTTAACCTTAGGCAGGACAGATATTAATTCCCTAAACTACTTCCCATAGTGGGTCAGAAATGTGATACCTGCCCCAAAACTGTGCCATCTGCTTCTAATAACTTCTATCAAGCTACTTCCTATCAGTAATCCCATATACTTGTTAATGTTCTTCATCTGGGCCAAATCTTCTCTGGATGTGCTTTTCTTCCATCTAAGCCATGATGATGGCCTCCTTCTTTCTCCTCTTTCTTCTTGGATATTTTTTCTTATTCTTCCCAGGATTCCTCTTTCTCTCTAAGCCCAGGAACCTTAGTCATACCTATCTCCTTTGCCCTGAACAGATGGGATGGTTTTTTATTAATAAAAAGGTGGGTCACAGAGATATCAAGCAATAATTAGCATCAAAATACATTAGAATATCCCCCAACAAGTTTTCACTTCTGTTCATTAAGAGGGCATCCACAGTTTCTAAGGCAGGAGCTCATATTTTCTGGGTTAGGCAAACTTCCTGTAGAGCAGCAAAGTCTCCAGTTGCAGAAAAACTGAAACTGAAACAAACCCCAGAGAGGCAGTTCTTTTAGGATGCCATTGGTAAGGGGAAATGGTGGTTTTAAACACAAGTAAGCCTCTCAAAGTCAGAATTTCCTAGCCAAGGCAGGAAGCTAAATCTCTTTGAGAAGGAGATCTTGCTGGCCTGACTGGAGCAGGCCCAGAGAAACAAGCAAATGTGGACCCAATAACTTCTCAGAAGTGGGAAGGGATCCGGATCTAGTGAGGGAGGCAGAAAAAAAGCTGCTCTCTAGATAAGGGAGCCAGAGACAGACTGAGAAGTTTCAGAAATCTGAGCTGGTAAGATCTAGAAATGAAGCTGAGTCTTAAAAAAAAAAGTCCTTAGAGTGAGGTTTTGAGATTAAAGAATATTTTCTATGTTTAAAATGGAAGAACACACAGTGACACAGTCATTTTGGATTCCATTTGAGATTGTTTCTCTTATGATACAAATAAATTTTCAGTGATGATTTCAGTTTTGTATATCATTTTTAGGAGAGATCAAAATAAGACAGATTTGGAAAAAGAAGACACTGAAAAATTAGATGCTAAATTAAATGCCATAGAAAAGAGGTTGGAGAAATCTTTGAATCAAACTAGGGAACCTTCTGAGAAATTAATTATGGAACTTACGATAACACCAAAAGGGGTAGTTACAGATGAAAAAGTCTACAAAGGGTTGAAGAAATCGCAAGAAAGGCAGCCTAAAGAGATGCTAGCTATAAAGATATTGGCTATAGGCCCACATGATGAGAATGGATATCGTGTGTGTGAATTGTCAGTGTTGAATTACAGGGTGAAGGTGGATATGCTAAAGTAGCAGGGCAGGTCTTGTTTGGTGTGGCCTTGGGACAAGGTCATACAGTAACTAGTATGCCCCATTTTGCAGAGTATGGAGAACTGAAATATATGTACCATGCTATAGGTTTTTAATTAAAAATTCCAACGAGCTTTTGCTTTAAATTCTGAAGAGCATGATAAGATTACACATTTGTTAGAGATGGTGACTGTCTTGGAGATGCCTTTGCAAAATGGGTCTGATGGTGCTTCAGCATGTATATCCATTGTAACATAACCTTTTTTTTAGACATCATGACATGATTCGTATTACAGATATAACTTATAATCCCATAGATCAAACAATTATGAAAATATATGACATGTATTTTAAGAGGGGGTCATAAAACAGAAGGGGAATGTATTATCTCTCCAAAATAGACTAGATAATGATTTTTATTGATTTAAATAATTTTAAAGAGACAAATAGCATACCTGCTAAGATACGTTGGATTTTAGAAAAGATTGCCAAATTAGATCAGAGTGTAAAGGTGGTAATTCCAAAATGGAGGAAAGAAAATGTTCTGCCTTTTGAAGGAAAATGTGTTCTTTTCTCAACAGGAAACAAAAAAGGGTAATGTATTCCATCCAAACTGTTGAAAATGAAATTTGACAGGGGGAAAATTACTTTAAGATCTTGGCCTCAGAGAGAAGGAAAAAATATAAAAGTCCAAACAGGACAGGTAACATAACTTGCTGATCCCTCCACATGGGAACAGTTCTGATACTGACTGAGACAAGAAAATGTTTCCAGGTAGGACTTCAACTATACATGGCCAATAAATCTTTGGCTATAAAATCCTCAAAACTTATTGTGCCATTCATTTTTTTATACTTTTATTGGATGTCTATGATTTACACGTCATGCACCAAAATCCCTCTCCTCCTCCCAGTAAAATAAAACAAACAGACAAAGAGTCTTGTCATGGAAGCTGTAGTGTATCACCCAGTACAGCCTTTTGTCCACATATGTTTACTTTCAAAAGTTCATTGCTACAGGTCATGGGTCTGGTTGGAGACCCACATTTTTGTTACTGGATCCTGACTGGGACTTAAGTCAGATATCCCGTTGTTGCTCTGGGTCAAAGAAATTCTTAACCATTGGATCTGCAGGTCCGGCCCTTCATGTGTTCCAGCAGGTCATACCTGGGGTAGATGTTGAGGTGAGGTTCACTCAGAGCCCTGGATCAGGGCCCCCTCCCTTGTCCTCAGGGGAGGGCCCACTCTATTGGTCCCGAGTCATCATGGCAGGGCCAGCTCACCTGCTCCTATGTCCTCAGGGTAGGATCTGCTCACCTGCTCCCATGTCCTCAGGGCAGGGTCAGCTCTCTATCTCCTGCATCCTCAAGGGAGGGCCAGCTCTCAGGCTCCCATGTCCCCAGGGCTAGCTCACCTGCTCCCAAATCCTAAGGGCCAGATATCCTGTTCTTGTGTCCTCAAGGTCAGCTCCTCCTGCTTCCATGTCCTCAGGGCCAGCTCTCCTGCTCCCATTCGATTTGCCAAACTGTTGCTGGCCCTCAAGGCCTGGATGGCCTCTTATACCTGTGGGTACTGGATATGGTGGGCCATCAAGCAGGTGGAAAGTGGAGGCCCCTCAAAGTCTTCATTGAGTAGCTCGCAGAAACCACTGATGTTAGCCCAGCTCAGCTTTTTGTCCCTGGGAACCTGAGGCTCTGTTGATTTGCGCCTTCTGAGTCTCTGATTCCATCATGTGCTCCATCCGCCATGGGCCCCTGCCTCTGCATGATGCAGCTTTCAGTATGGCCCAGCCCATGAGAGGATGTCCATGAGGCCAGTGGTGTGAGCGGGGCAGTCCTCACTCAGGCTCCACTCTAACAGCACTCTCTCCTCAAAAGCCATCTCCTTGGCCTGCACTGCACCAGGCTGCAACTCTAAAATTGGCTGCCGGGGGTCCCTGAGAACTCACCCGAGGGTGATGGCATGGTCTTGCAGTGGGAGGGCATGGATGATGCACATGATAGGATTTCCTTCTTTCTGGGTAACACCAGCACTGTGTTTTGGAGCTATCAATATGGTCCTTTGTTGGCTGTGCAGTCACTGGTGTTCTGTGAATCAGACACAGTGTATGATCAACGCCATCTTGGATGATCTTGGCTTAGGTATTTCTAATACATTGTGCTAAGGGTTTCCTCCCAATCAGGCTGCTCTTGGGAGTGAACAGTTCTGCGTAGCTCTGGAACATTGTCATCCTCCTCAGAATGCATTGAGGACCTCATCTTTCGAACTCCCTGCTGGTGCCTGACACACAGCCCCACGCCTCCTTGTGCCATTCATTAAATGACATAGATAAATTTTAATTTAATATTTGTTTATACAATTCAAACTAACTTATATATAAAAACAAATGCCTTACATACTCAAACAGAGAGCAGAGAATCATCTTTAACTGAATTGTGCTCACTGTATAGGTCATAGATATATTAATATACAGAAGAATGGTAATTTTAAAAGTTAATATTTTTCAGAGCAAGAGGACCAGATACCAAAACCACAAGATAATCCTACCTTACAAACGCCTATAACAATGGTTTCTTTAAAAACCTGCATCAGGGAAAATTTCAAAAATGTCTCCCTAGATTGTGCAACACCACAGGCTGTCCCAATCAGGACTTCAATTAAGCTCTGAACTTTCTCAGCAAGAAAAGCTACTGATAACTCTCATAAAATTTGGACAATATTCCAATGTTCTCGGGTCCTTTAAAAGAACTACATCTCATTTCCAAGATGTTTTTTGTCATTCAATGAACGATAGATGCTTGTTCTTGTTTTAAGGGGGTTGATCACAGAAATGATAAGGAAATGGTTAGATTATTGAATCTTCTTTGAAGTCACAGAGCACAAATAAACAAAAAATCCTACATTGGTATAGATCTCTATATTATGTTTTGTTACAACATGTATTATACTTATGTAATTCTTAAAACTTTAATGTTAAATTTTAATCATTTTGAATTCTACTATTATTGTTTATGATCAGTAAGAAATACATATTAGCTGTAAGACAAACTCATGGTCATACTAGTTTAGTTAATTACATTCTTTCTAGATTGGCAACTAAAAATACCTAGAAACAAGCAGTTCAGATAAGATAGATGATGGTTATAGATAGATAGTCTTCAAAAATCTCAGAGATCTACAGAATATGGCATTTAAAGATTTTATTAATTTAAAGCTTCTTATGACATAGACTGGTCTGCTTCTGATAGCACCCTTATTCTACAAAGAGCATCAAAGGATTTATAAGTGACAAGCTAGCCACTGAGTAAGAAAATGACCTTGCATTAATTACGGACAGAATACTCTCCAAACTGCACAAACTGGATGCAAGAAAATCAACTGCCGAGCTTTTCAAGAACAAGGCAGGTAAATACTTTATAATTCCTACTTTACAGAAAAGTCATTCCAATATTCTGAGCCAAAAGGATGAAGATGATGCTCCAGTTTCGTGGATGAACTTTGGGGGACTGTCCAGGAAGCCAAATATCTCTCTCATTTCTATCCTTTTGGAAGCTGCTTTCCTGCACTTTAATATTAACTCCTTTTCACATGTCTGATGGGGTTGAAGATTCAAAGGATATAATCTCATAACTAAAATAAATTATTTACTATGATAGAAATTGATACATATAGATAACTTTATCCAAGAGTGCCAAAAATACAAATGTTAATCTTATGTATGAATTTTCATAATTTTTATTATTATATATACTTTGTTATTGTAAGAAAAAGAGCCTAAAAGGTAGAGATGTAGGCAATAATTTATTATGTAATTCAAATGCTGATTTCTGTACCCCTCTGTTGATGCTTGTTTTTAAACACTGTTTTATTTGGGGTATTGAAGTCTCTACCTCCTTGCTACCAACACTTTAACCCTGGATATGAGAAAGAAGGTTAGTGGGGAGAGGGGGCACAGACGCCTTTACTTCTCTTAGCTGTTTAGGGTCAATGGGTTCTTTTGGGGAAATACCAATCTTTTAGTGAAATAACAGCAAATGCAGCAAGCAGTTGCCTCTAAACCACTATGTTGAAATGGTGTTCTCAGTCTGTCTCATGCTACCACATCAGGCATCTCTTGCCTCTTCAAACTGTTACATGCAACACATCACGCTTTTTTTCTCTGGACTCATTTATTTAACTACCTCATAGTCCTAGACCAGACCTCTCTCCATGCTGCTAGGGTTACCAGTTGGCAAATAACATGCCACCCACAAGGCAGATATCAGCTGTGGACATACTAAAGCCCAAACAAAAATTCCACACTTAGGATTGAAACAAAAACATATTCCAACACATAACATTTTACAAAGTCACAAAAACTCCCATTACACCCCCATATATCTTTGCAAACCTTATTCCATGTTGTGTAAACACTGCTTCCCAGTTGTCCCCTGGTATGTCAATAAAGACGCTCACAGCCAATTGCTGAACAGGGTAAATAATAGGGCTAGACCTCTGGTAGCCAAAGGAAGAGGAGGTAGGGAATGAAGTAGGAAAGTCAACCATGGGAAGGGTTCAGGAAGGACCAGGAGAGAGAGCTCAGAAAGGAAAGCTACGAAGTGGAAGTATCACTGGGATGCACATTGAGAGAAAACTGAAGTAGCAGAAAGGGTTGAGAATAGAATTAAATTGCTCATTTCTTTCATTAAAATAATTTAAGGATTTCATGTGACATGCCCCTTGGGCTAGTCTGCAGATATAAGTGAGTATGTACCATTTGACTCTTTCTCACACATACTCTGGTGCCTCATATTTGACCATGTCCCCTGGATGGGGAGACATGGTGGAACTCAGAGGAAGGATAGCAGGTCACCGAGAAGAGACTTGATACCCCATGAGCATATAAAGGGGGAGGAAGTCCCCCTCAGTCACAGTCATAGGGGAGGGGAGTAAGGGGAAAATGGGAGGGAGAGAAGAATGGGAGGATACAAGGGATGGGATAACCACTGAGATGTAATAAGAATAAATTAATAAAATAAAATTTAAAAATTAAAAAAATATTTTAACAGTGACTCAATTAATTGTGTCATAGACAGGTTCGGAGAGAAACTGAGAAACAAACACTTTTATAAAAGTAACATTAGCACAAACAAAAAGAAACAAAAATACAAAACAAACAAACAAAGGTGGGTAAACATTTTCTGAAAAAAAATCATGGAAATGTGCTTGACCATTACTCTTTTGAAGTTACACATTAAATTTCATTCAATATATTGCTTTTTAAATTTAATTATATATATTTTTAGAATACCATACTATAGAATGATATTGATTGGAATATGTATATTTCCCAGCAAATCCTCCTATGACTCCTTATTCATCTCAAATTCATGGCATATTATTCATCAATTAATACACACACATGCACACACAACAAAAAACAACATTTATAGTTAGGTATTTAAATACAGCCTTCTGAGTCCATTAAGCACTGATTTTATATCTATTTCTTTAGGGCTGACTACCTGGGATTGTTTGATTTATTAGAAGCCTTACCCAGGAGAAGACTCTCTCTAAACAGCAGTTAATTGCCTGTAATTGTCCACCAGGGGTGGAGCTTTTTGATATCTCTAAGTCAGAATGCCAATTACTCTTATGACTGTGCAGTTCTTGTTTAGGCGACCATAATGTTAAGATTCAATAGCTGCAGTATCCCTGTCATAGTTATAAGAATAATGTGGAGCAGGTGTCTGTGTCTTTTGGTTTTTACAGTCTGTTCACCACTCCTTCCAAGAACATTACTCAGTCTTGGGAAAAGATAGAGTGCCATTGAGGTTCTCTTTAGGGTTGGTAATCACAATTTATTCTCTTCACAATGGCCAGTTGTAGATCTCTGAAACAGTCATGATCTATTAGGGACAATAAGAAGGTTATCTGCTGAGATTTGAGAAATGGGTGAATCAACTAATGTAATGAAAAGAGTCTAGGAGTTTGTTTCAATGATGTCATCTAGCTTTCAGAATTAACTTGTCCTTGGGACACTAATGACTGTAATATAGTTATTCTTTCTTTTGAACTCTTAGGATTTGTATTGACTGCATTGGAACAGTATTTCTTGAAGATATTTATTGATAAAGATCTTAAGTCAACAAGTTTTTCTAATTCAAAACTACAATAAACCTATGCAATAGAGAGGGTAGAAACTGTCCAAATGAGCTACGTAATCCGTATAAAGTTCTAAAGTGTGTGTGATCATTAACTATGTGGAAAAACAAAAAAAACAATTACAACAAAACATGAAAAAAAAGTTGTTATAGTTGTACACCAAATCATCTGAGGGAACAGTTACTCAACTGCTCATAGCACTGTTTCCACCATAAAAGTCATAAATTATCTAACCACAACAACAAAGGAAACAAAGAAATGTGCAAGTCATATTGAAACTTCCTTAAAATTGGACTTCAATGAAGTCCAAGGGATTCCCAAATCAATGGATGTTATTATTAATGTCTTTGGTTGCCTTCAAAAAATAACAAATAAATAAAACAAAGTAAGACTCTATTGGTGAAAACAATATATACTTTAGCCACATGTTGTGGAGAAGCCGAGATAGACCCGACTTGGAAGCTTCTTCCCTGAATGTTACTTATCATAATATCTGAAGATGCCGCACAATTGGACAAGACGGATAATGAGTCAATAGTCCTCCTTCATTGTGAAGCCACAAACCACAGCAATGACAAGCACAGTAAGATCTTCCTAGAAATCCATTGTGGCACTTATATATTGAGGCTACCCACCAAAGTTAACGGGACTTAAGGGACCAAAAAATATGATAGAATTCATGCCCAGTACTATAAACCTGTTCTATTATCGATGACAGATGACACCTTGGGCCCTAGAAGAAAACCTACTTCCCTAAGCCTTTACAATTTCTAACTGCATTCTAAATGCTTAATTTATATGTCCCAAATAAGTTTAGTTCTCAGTCCATATCAAAGAAATAAAGAAAATAGAATTTCAGGGAAATAACGTAACCCTAGTGCTTCTGGCAAAGTACATGTTAGTATAGTAAGCAAGATATTAGCAGCTCATTGTCTAGCATATATGATCACAAATTTACTGGGGAAATGTTTATTGAGATATTAAAGGACCATTGAAATGATAATTTCTAGTATGTTCTCTAGCATACTTATGAGTATGTACAATTTGCTAATCCTTTTTTAAATTCTAGAAGATTTTTTGTTAAATTTTTAAAGTAGCTGATCTGTTCATTTGCTCTACTGGCTTCTAAAGAGTTACCACTGCGTTTAAAAAGTCAGTGACTAAATTACTTTTCTTCTAATTTTTTAAATAGGGAAACATCCTAAAAGATATATGATAATTTCTTATGAAAATAATATTCACAATGATTTTAGCAGTATGCCTTTGTATTACATGGTTCATGAAAAGTAAGTCATGTCCTTATGAATTTTTTAAGATATAGATCCCCAGGAAATGTCATGTTAACAACACAAACAATGCTTTGGTGTACAGCATGGTGTCATGAAAACAACACTCTCAGTCAGAGGTAACCCATGAACTTCACTTAAAGAGCTCATCTCCTACCCTGTGTCAGGGAAAGCCTGTCTCAGGTGGAAATGAGAGACCCAGGGAGTCATCATCAAAGCATCACCTCTTTTGATTTGCCCATGACAACTGATTTTATTATAGTGTGACTTGCAAGATCCTGACTTGAAAATCTGTTCTTTATGTGGGCTTAATATTCAGCAAAAATATTTTCACAAATATGGGCTATCTTTTTCAAGAAGAGGTATTAAATGAATCTCTTCAAATTAATAAATGTTAACAAATCTTCCAGCATTTTAAATTAGTTTTAAAAATTAATGTGTAACAATGCACATAAACTTACTGCTGAAGGCACAGGTGTGTTTAATCTTACTTTCACAGGAAATCTTCTGCTGGGAGTTGACATTTGAATCCTGATCTGAAGAGTCTTAGGGAAATTATCAAAATGGATATTATAACAAGTCAAAAAAACAATGTCTTTGGCAATGCTGTCATACTTTTTTTTTTTTAAAGAACTCTCTTACACAAAAAGTAAATTATCATAGACTGTAAAGAAGTTTTGTTTGGGATCTGTAACTATCAGTATTTGCAATGTGTGAAATGTAAAATTTTAAAAATATTTAGGTAGCATAAATTTCTTTATAAATAAATATTTATATGATATAACAAACAATTAATTTTTATATCTAATATTATATATTTAAATATGTCATACAAAGAGTAATGCAAACATTCATAAAATATCACTTACATATTTTCATATAAAATATTCAATTCATATCTGAAAAATATATATAGATTCTTTATTAAATTACATTTATTATTTATTTATTTACTTATTTATTATTTATTTAATTGTGTGTCCAGATATGTGTGAATATCAGAGTACAACATATAAGAATCAGTTTTCTTCATTCAAAATGTGGGTCACAGTTCTCTTCCTGGTAAAATTTCTCAATTCTTACACCTGCTTCAGAATATAATCTTTGTTGTGTCATAATTTTAAATAGCTTCTAAATACCTTCAAATTAATCCTTGTGAAAGAATGAGACCCTGGCTACAAATATGACAAACAAGCTACTGGGCTAAATGTATTCTTTTCTGCCATAGACAGAATTCTGCCTAAAAATGGGCAAGCTTGGATACAGGCAGTGTCGATGGCCAAACTCTGCCATGACTGGGTAAATAAGTCCTCAATAGTTTCTGCCTCACAAATGTGTCTGTCAGATATATTGGGCCAGAAGGCTGAAGTTGATTTTCCAGTGTTATAGAGAAATTTGAGTGACTGTTCAGGCATCAAAACTGTCCCTGTCATTTTCTCATTTTGGAAGCTGCTTACCTGTACTTCCTTATCTACTAAGATAATTAATTTTATTCCTTGTCAAGTCTCTAATGGGGTTGAATACCAGATAGTTTAGTTTTACAGTTAAGCTTAGTTGTTTTTGGGTTAAGATGTTTTTAGGTCCAGATAGATGTACTAACTTGAAAAAGATGAGAAATGATAGATATTGATTTACCTTCAGAATTTTAGACACACCAAGATAGGAAAGATGTTCTCTTCAAGGTTGCAAATTACAAAAAGTCAAAACACTATGAATGTAACATTTATATAGTTCCTGATTCTCTCATGGTTCTTCTTGTGTAGGTAGTTTATTGTATATATGTATAACAATATAAATGTATGGGTAAAAATTTTTAAATAAAAAATTATTTTATGAAAGAATGAAAAGAATGAGAACCATCAGGGAGTAAAAAGTCTTACCCTCATTACATACATATTTAAATTTGATGACTACTTGAAAATATCTTTGCTATTTTGTGTTTGATTTAAAATAAAACTGAAAAGTTATTTAATGGATCTGAAGATATAGAAAATATGATATGCCTGAAGCAATAGGAATGATTCAGAAATGCCCCTTAAGGCTCATGCTTGAAATTACTGAAGAAAGAAGGCAGCATATTATGGAGCTTCTGCAATCCCACATGAGGTTTAATTAAGATGTGGAAACATCAATATAGCTTAAAGCTTTTGGCCTTTTGTTGGGGTAGTCTCTCAGCTAACTTCTAACTTAAACCAACTTCTCTGGTACTGTGTCCTTTCACTTGGTTCCTAGTGCCTCTCTCCTTTCCTTTCTTCTCCTTCTGCATCTACCAAAGTAGGCCTGTGGTTCTCTGCATCTTGGTCAGCCCAGAGATGCGCCCAAGCTTCTAGTACCAGCTCTTTATTATGCAAAAAGCCACATTTCTTTTTTTTTTTTTTTTAAGATTTAGAAAAATTTTTATCATGTATACACTGTACACCTGCAGGCCAGAAGAGAGCATCAGATCATACTGTAGATGGTTGTGAGCCACCATATGGTTGCTGGGAATTGAACTCAGGACCTCTGGAAGAGCAGTCAGTACTCTTAATCTCTGAGCCATCTCTCCAGCCCCCACATTTCTTATTTAACCAGTACGCTGGGTAAGGCACCCTCCCAAGTCAACTTGGATTTTAAAAGGCAGGTGAACCAGAAGAGGCACATCTTTAATTTGAGAACTTGGGATACAGAGTGGGTAGGCCTGCAAAAGTGAGTCCAGGACAGCCAGGGGGTTGTTACACATAGAAAGTCTGTCTCAGAAACAAACAAACAAACAAACAAAAAACAAACAAACAAAAAACACAAACACAAAAACCAAAAACAAAACAAAACAAAAAAGACAGTTGAGGGATGACATTTACATATTCTACTAGCCAGCCATTGCTGAATTCAAGTAGCAATTAAGAACACACTTTTAATGCAATATTTGTGGGCCACCCCCAACAACTGCAATTATTGTTCTGATGAATCAAGTTGTCCTGGAGCCAGAATAACCTTCTTTAGGAGACTTACTCCTTCTGTTTAAATAGTATTCTAATGATAGAAGGCAGCTTTTCATTGGGCTGTTAGGTACTGTGTATATGGAGACTTGATAAGCATAAGCTCTGATGAAAAATACATGTATAGAGATGGTGCCACAGAGACTTAAATTGGAACTCTTGAACGGCAACCAGATACACTTTCAGGTATCTATGAGAAACAGCTGCTATTTTGGTGAAGTGATTGAATGCCTATTTTACTTCTTTTCTCTTAACATTGTTCAGATAAAAACTATCACATCCAAACAAAAGGAAAATGCAAGCAATATTCATTGTTGTGCACTGTTATAATATATAAAGATAGGCAACATGTGTGGTACAAGGAAATCTACTTGAAGAAACGGAATGGGAGAGAAGTTAGGGGCTGAGTGAGCCATGAAGGCAGAGAGAGAGACAGATGGAGAGGGAAAGAGAGAGACAGTGAGAGCATAGAAAGAAAGGAACAGAAGGGGGGGAACCTGCAGAGACTGGGAGAGAAAACTGTAGGGAGTGCGGAGGGGGGGGAGAGAGAGAGAGAGAGGGAGGGAAATAGAGAAAGGGAGAGAGAGAGAGAGGGAGAGAGAATGGCAAGCGGGTTCTTATCTACAGTATACCTGTGCAGGTAATGACATAGGACATAGGACACAGGTGGTGGTATAGGACATTGTCAAGACCCTAAAGACCCCGGAGGGCAAGTCATCTGAATTGTTTAAACACCAACACAACATTCCTCCCTTTTTGTTTAATTAGAAAATGAGGAATTATAAAGCATGATGAGGCAGGTTTTAGCACCAGTGTTGTAATATATAAATAGAGGTTGCCACCCAACATATATGGTACAAAGAGACTTATTGTGGGGAGGGGGGAAGAGGAGAGAAAGGGGGAAGACCTTGACAGAGAGAAACAGAGAGACCAAGCGAGAGAAACCAGAAGGGACTAGGAGAGCTTGGGTGGCCACAGGTGATTGTCAGAGGTTGATAGGCAACTCAAAAGCAGGGTGGTGGGAAAGCACAGCCCACGCTTTAACATTAGGAGAAGAGCATATCAACACAATATCACAGATTACAGAGCACCATAGCCTATATTCGTGATCAGAAAACCTAAAAGATACGCTCTCAGAATTTTCACAATCATCTTTGAAGACCAAGACTATTATAATTTATAATCTCATGATTGTCTGAAAACTTTTCATCTCAAACATTGCAAAATATCAGAATATTTGTCTAAAATGTGACAGTCTATAGCAAAGCACCAATAGAATATCATTCCAATTTCAAACAAAAATTATATATTTATTTATTTATTACTTATTGATCACTTTGTATGTGTGTTCCCATATACATGTATAGTATATGTTGGTGTGTGTTAATACTACTATTAATAATAATTTGGATAAAATTTTATCTTTTTAAAAATGGAAAAAATACAGTATGATATGCTTTTTCCATAGAAGTTAAATATTATACATTACTAACAGCTTAAATTAAATAAATAAATTTTCATATTTTAAAACTAGAAATGAATCCTACCTTATGAAACTTATCGATAAGGAATAAGCCTAAAAGTACTTTTTATACACAGGTTTTTTTGTTTTGTTTTATAATTTAACAACATTTTTTAAATGATCTAAATATATTTAGCAACCATAACAAAAATTGCACGAGGGCTCTGGGAGTTATTTTTGGAACTATGAATCCTAAGCTTAAATAGCATTATACTGAAAGGTTAATAAATTCATACCGCATTTGTAATAAGCAAAAGTATACTTGATTGTTCATAACTATTAGATTCACAATCAGCACCCAGTCGAATGAGCTTCTTGAGTCATTGTGCACACATTGTAACCTAAGCTGCGATGTTAATCGTTTTACTCAAATTATGAACGCTCCGTTGAGGAATATAAGAAAGACTTCATTATAGATGAGTAGGCTTTATTAAACAGTAGCAAACTTTTGCTTAAAATGTCCTTGAAGTTCCTCTGCATGTGAAGCTTCTCATACTTGAAATGATTCTGCACATCTTCATTTAAGTGTAAGGCAAGCACAGCGTATTTTTTCCACTTTGCAGTCAGACTATTTTATTCTGTCACATTCTTTCATGTGATATTTAAATTTAATTTGGAAATGTCCATTTTAATTTTAATAATATGTGGTTCAGATTATGTGATATATAATAAAGCCTAATGTCACACACCAATTAACTATGCATTATTACACTTGCATTATACTTAGCAGTATACTTTTTTGTTTTTAAATGCAAAAAGGGCATTGAAATGTGTATCCAAAATATAAAAGGGGAATTCATAAAGACTCTTAATGTGAGTTAAAAATAAATAAATAAAAAGTAGGTCATTCATAATCATTCTCTGGTAAGTTGGAGGAGATACCTTTGTGTGTGTGTGTGTGTGTGTGTGTGTGTGTGTGTGTGTGTTTGTGTGTGATCACCTATGAAATCACTTCTTTTTGTGTTTTTGTCTCTCTTATTCTCTGTTTCTGTGTCTCTGTCACTCTGCATCTCTGTCTGTCTCTGTGTCTCTGTCTCTGTGTCTCTGTCTCTGTTTCTCTCTCTCTCTCTCTCTCTCTCTCTCTCTCTCTCTCTCTCTCTCT
>OU015756.1:35938894-35990190 GCA_907169655.1 Acomys percivali | reverse complement strand
TTTAAAAGACATTGTCTCCCAATGTAGCACTGACTGGGCTGAACTTCACTGTGTATAAGAGGATGGTTTCTTACTCACAGAGATCCATGTGCCCCTGCCTTCTGAGTCCTGGGATTAAAGGTGTGCACCAGATGACATAGCTAAGCTAGAGTCACTTATTTTTTGCTAAGCTGCTCTTGTAAGGACATGAATATTTTGGTTGGATTTTAAATTTAGAAAAAAAATATTGACTGTGTTTTAATCCAAGTATTCTTGAGTCATATCTTCTTTTGAGTATCTGGTTCTTTTTAACTCTGGCAATGAAGTACAATGACGTGAAATAAACTATGTGTTTTCCAAAGAAGCTGATTCAGGACAGAGAAGCAATTTTTGTAGAATAGATGCCAGCTACCTGTCTTGTATATGCTAGAATGGATGTTGCATTTGAAGTTTAAAAGGATGATACGATAGGTTTAAAAGTACGTACTGAAGATTTCAAATTTCAGTGCCCTAAATAATTTTAAAAATTGGACACATTCACATAATTCACCATTGGCCATTTCCAAGTGAACACTAGTTAAAGATTAGTACCATCACAGTGTACTGTTATATATTTATTTAGTTTCAACAAATTTGCCATACCAAAAAATATTGTGTGTCCCACTTTATCCTCTGCTAACCACAAAACTATGTTTTCTCTAATAATCTTTATTAATCAATATGTTCAAATATATTATGGAGATTGTGATGATTTAAAGTTGAGTTTAAAATATTTATGTCAATATAATAGATATATACCAATACATACTCTTATATACAAAGATATTTTAAAAATGATGTTCCTTAAGAATAAAATTTAATATTTTTTAGAGAATTATTTCTATTTTTTTTTTACTCAACTCAAAATTATTTTAGTAAAAAAGTGTGAAATCAACACTCAATAGATGTTTAAACATGAAATATATTATTGCCATTAGTAGGTCAATTAGTTTGCATTTATCTCTAGAAATTATGCACATGTTATTTAGTTCAATTACACCCCAAAAACGCCAGGTTATATGACAATTTTTAAACATATTTCATAATAATTATGTTAGATATGTTTAAGGCACCTTTAACCTTGTGCCTGTTATAAAACATATTTTAAATTTGTTTGGGTGTCAAAATTCTGCTTTCATTCTTGGGAATCTTTTTAGAAACTTGCTTGTGAAGTAGTAGTAATTGCTGCCAGAGCATTTCTTGATTATGATTAATAATTAGAGTCTCGTCTAGTACTTTTCTTTTTAAGAGACCTTTAGCAACGTTAACATTCATGACCTTTTTAATTGCATGGATTAAAGCTAGAAATTGCTGGTTATTAATGTTCAATTCCTGATGCTTAAAATAATGTTTGCTTTTTCAGTGGAACTGAGCAACTTTACCTTTCACTGAGCAAGCCTGACTTTAAATGTACAGCTTAGTGGGTATTAATTTGATATGCACTACCGTTTCTGCTACAGCGAAGAGCTTCTCAGTGTTTGCTTAATCATCCTTGATGCATATATGCCACTTTAATTATGGATTTTTGGACTGAGTTTCATACACATATGCACATACATACACACACACATACACCTATTATAAGAGACTTGGCAAAGGGGACTATTTATAAGGTACTCTGAATTTCATTTGTTTATACAAAGTTTGGATTGTGGTTTTTGCATTTGTCACTCATACATGACAAATAATGACAAAGAGTGAAGCAATATTGGGCAGAGCAAGCTCTACTCTAGAATTAATGGTACCTTTGGTATGTAATCTACCAACTGGGAAAGATGTCTACTGCTCATTTCTAGAGAGTACTGAAAATACTATGGTCTGATTAAAAGTAAGAAGGGCTACTGATATAATGGGAAGGGGAAGAAAAAATTCATAGAAAAAGTGGATTTTGAACAGAACACAGTTATAATTAATATAATAATATTTAAACTTGAAGCAAGCATTTATGTATATATATACACATAATTTAAATATATATGTAATATTGTATTATGTGTGCATATAATTTAAATGTTTACCTTCTTTACTACACATGTAATAAAATATATATCAGCTCTATACTAAAATATTTATAGCATCATAGCAGGCAATGTTTTATTGTCAACCCTAGAACAAATTAGGCCTTCTATTTCATTTTTCTATTCATCATCTCTATGATATTAGCTGGAGGTTAAAACCATGGCCATAACTTCCACAGGTTTATATGTACATGTTACAAACAAATGCAAATAGATTAATGAGAAAATTAGTGCATGAGAGAGAAGAATCTCTTTTGTTCTGTAAATGGAACACCCAGCTAACTATTTTAACTTCAGTGTGAGTCGCTGCTGGTTTTCATGATTTGATCATGAGAGTTGTGAATCTCTAAGTCTGTTCTATGGGGAAAAATGTTGTCTTGGCAAGAAGTAATGTGCATGGTTATTTACACATACATATACACAATTAATCTTTTCACAATCTAGCTGTGACCATTACTTCATTGCTGGTTTTATGTTTTATATGTACACTTTACTTTTGTTTTGTTTTTCAGACAATTTCTCACTGTGTAGCCCAGCCTGATCTGAGCACACTCTACCTCTAATTAGACTATATTCATTATCTTCCTAACACAGTCACACAAAACACAGTGTGAAGGAGAAATTTTTTACACATATTTCAGAGAATTTCCCTCCATGAAAATTGAGTATATCTCAAGATATAATGTCTTAGGCTGACAAAATTTTTTCTTTGTACACATTTATTACACACTAAATGATAGTTAATTTTTTAAAGTAAATATGTATAAATTTTTATTTCTTAAACTCTTAGAATCATTAATGCAAATAAAGACATCTTCTAAATAACGTTTTTTTAAAAAAAGAAATAGGTAAAACTACTATGTGAGAGGGAGTTTACTTTTTACCTACTGATCTTAGCTAGTACAACTTCAACTGAGGAATTCATTTACATTACATCTTTTGCTGAGAAACTTTATTTAAAAGCTTTTGTGATGATTTCAAATAGAAAGAACAAAATATTAACTCCTCAAATGTGTATTTTATGATATTTTAATTGGAACTTTAAATTACAACAATAAATAATAACAAAACAAAATGAGGAAAAATGGCTATCTCTTACTCATTTTAAACATAATTTGGTCAAAAAACACTTTAAACTGCTCTTAAAGCATGACCATACTTATATTATTCTGAGAGAAAACAGGGTTTTTAAAGTAGTTCAGATTTCCACTAATCCTCAGAAATCACTTATGTTTAAGCTATAAAATGAACATTCATAGTCACACCAAGAAGAGATTGGAAGACATAATATACAAAATTTCCAAAATACTGTCAGGCCCTAAAAATCAGTCCCTTTGAATTTAATAGTGTGACTAAAACATTTCAGTGTCAATAGTTTACTATAGAAGCAACTCAGGTACCATAATATCAAAATCTATTTTTTGTTCGCGTTATGTGTCTTAGTGGGTTGAGTGTCTATGAGTACCGCTTCACAGATTTAGACTTAGGCTTTGGGTGAAGGGAATGTGCTAGTATCAGACTGCATGTGAATTAATTTTGGTCATTACATATTCAAGAACTTTGGTGTCAAAATTTTCATGACCTCCATATTCAGTCATGCTACCACATTTGAAGTTGTGACTCATGGGGTAATTTGTCCCTAAAGGATCTAATGTCACCTGAAAGACTAAAGAAGCAAGTTTGGTATAAGAAAAATTATCACGATCTTGTTTAAGATCACACATTAAAAACTATATGTAAATTGATAATACTTGGGACTCAGACAGCTTCTGAGAATACAGTGTGGAAAGGATGATTGTCATTGTCAAGACAGCTAGGTGTTGAGGTTATTTTTAACACTTCTGGAGATCCAAGAAGTATAACTCACCATAGACTCACACACCAAAAGTGCATGCTCTAACATGGGATCAAGAAGAACCAAAGAATAAGCTATAAGTGTTTGTCTTTTCTTCATAGACAGGTAAAGCAGGTGGCTAGATGGTCAATCTGTTCAGAGAAATGGCCCCTCAGGAAATACATCTAATTACAATCTCAGATTAATTACCTAAATTGAGTATTAAATGAATCCATCAATGTTCAGCCTCTTTAATTTCATGTTTCATTGATTTTCATTGATATTGCAAAGTATAATATATATATATATACATATATATATATATTAACTACTATTATTAGAAAACAAGCTGATGTTGCAAAGGATTGGTAAAGTGGCAAGGATAATCCACTCTGACATCTTCAAATGTCACCTCACTTTTCACAGTGCATCATGAGGTACTAATGTTTTCCAAGGCAAAAGGTATACTACAGGAGTAAAAAAAAAAGGACACTCCCAGGAGTCATAAGGTTATGTCTAACTGATATTTCAATGGAGAACTATTTCTTTAAAGTGATCAATTAATAGTTTTCCTCCTAATTTTAATTGTGTTATTATTGTTTATGGTTTTTTTCAGTTGCTATTGAGGGACTTATAATATGAAACACAGAGGCCTAGCATGATGACATTCTCTATTGTGTTTGCTCAATTGTTTGGAGGTCTGAGGCTGAGAATGCTGTCAGATAATATTTATACATATATATGTGGTATTGTAAATATTAAGAGAGCTACTTAAGATCTTAAGTTTAGTCCTTTATGTAGGCCAGATAAATTACTTTTTAATTATTTGGAAATTATTCAGATGAAATTGAAAGAAGCTTTGTTTAATTAAATCAAAATCCAATAGATATAAAAGCCCTGGATGGAGTAAATATTGAGATTCAAACTATCTCAATTTATGTTTCTACCTCTCATTAGTTCTGTCTCTCTCATTGTCTATATCTATCATCTATTGTCTATCTATCACTTATCTACCTATCTATCTATCTATCTATCTATCTATCTATCTATCTATCTATTTACCTGTCTATAGCTATCTATCATCTATATGTCTTCATCATCATCTATCATCTCTATATATCCTTTATTTTACCTATCATCTATCTACTATCTATTGTCTATTATGTATCTATTTACCTATCTACCTATCTTCTATCTATAATTTATAATTTAAAATGGTTCATCAATGTAAACTTGATAAGGAATGGGCAGCCAAGAATGACAAATAATCATGCTATACATAGCTATAATATATTTGTAAAGGAGAATGACCTCAGAATGGTTATCCTCAATAAAATCTGAAGGTGACTGTATAAATTGCATTTTATAGTTGAATGAAAATCTATAGTACATCCTTAGGGGTCACTTGGTTAGTGTCCTCCTCACTGTCCCTGGGCTATTTGTCTCTTTTGTAGATGCTATTTAATTTTGTACTCTGTTCCATAAACTGGAAAGGGTCAATTTTTTATCTGCTTTTCTTCTTTCCAATATTTTACTACAATTCTTAAAACCAATTTTTCTGATATTTTATTGACTTTGCTTTACTGAACTAGAAGTGCCTTTGTGTTGGGACATCAAATAGTCACCCAAATGTATCAAATGTGGACATCCTATATGTCTGCTGCTGTGCTAGTAGCTCAGAATGTCACCTGGAGTTGCCAATGCCATGTTCAAAACATGCAAACCACCCACAATGTTCACATTCTTTTGTCCTCCTCATTCTACCTTACAAAAGTGCTCTTCGCAAGCACATGGAAAGTTCTCAGTACCACTCTTTGGATTTGTAAACATGGTGTTCAGGCATTAACACTTATGTCTCTTTTTATCTCCTTGTTCATTACCTCTTGAATTTTCTATTTTTTTACTCCAGCAAATATCTTCTCTTATTAAGTGGTATAATTTAGAGGTGCATGTGTTTAACAATATATATTTCCATAGCACTTATTTTGTAATTATTTTCCAAGATAATTTGCAATGAGAGATTAGAAATGATTCAACAATTATATTATTCAAGTGTTAACAAACAAAATCTGAGTAAGGAAGAAAGTTGTTCAAAGGCAAGAAGAATTTTTGTTATTTCAGAGGACAGGGCTTACTGACCTTACTCTACTTAGCCTCTGTGCTATCTATTACACAATGACAAATTTTACTTATTTAGTTAAATAAACCCATTTTAAGAAAGGGTTTTTATAAATTCATTATTAAAAAATCATCCATTTTCAATATTTGACCTACTTTTATATTCTCTATCCTCAATATTGTACTGTTTTGTCCTGTCTTTGGCAAATATCTTGCATTTTGTCAGAATGTTAGTGTTTCATGTTATGATATTCTGTGTAGAAATGCCTAGTCAACTTCTTTGTCTAAAAAAAATCTATTTGCCTTTAGAGTTATGTTCATCATCCTTGAACTCAACTGTAGTTTTCTTTATTTAAGTATAGAATGCTAGTCAATTGCTAGGGGACCCTAATGAAGATCAAGCTGCCCATGAACTACATATGGGCTGGGTCCAGTTCATGCTTGCTTTTAGTTAGTGCTGTAGTCTCTGTGAGCCCCCACGGGCCTAGGTTAGTTGTTTCTGTTGGTGTTTTTGTCCCTTCTATGTCCTGCTATCCTTCCCCCAACTCCTTCATAAGACTCTTGAAACTCTGCCTAATGTTTGCCCGTGGGGCCTCAGCATCTCTTTTGATCTCAGAGAACAGTTATGTTAAGTCAGTACAGCAGTGTCATTAATATTGTCAGGGGTTGGCTCTCTCCAATGTGGTCAGTCTCAAGTTGGGCCAGTCATTGTTTGGCAAGTTCCTCAATCTCTGCTCCATCGTTATCCCTGCACATCTTGTAGCAGAGTACATTTTGGGTCAAGGATTTTATGAGTGGGTTGGTGTCCCCCTCCCTCCATTTGAAGTCATGAATGCCTATAGGAGGTGGCCATTTCACTCTTCATCTCCCTTGAATCTAGGAGTCTCAGCTAGAGTCACCCTTATATCCTCCTAGGAGCGTACCCTATTGCAGGTCTCCAGCCTGTCTCATAACCACAACATGACTGATGTGCATGTCAACTCACAGTCTGCAGCATCATATATAGGGCCTACATGAGTCTGAACCAGATAATATCCTCGAATTTTAAGGAGAAGTATAAATATGTTTTTATCCTTAAACAAAAAGCTATCTCTACTGATATCTTCTTTCAAATGAAAATTTAGTTTTCTCCAAGGGAGTCTCACTGGGGAAACAAATTCCTCTGAAGTGTAGGCTGCATGCCTAGAAGTATAACAGAAAATAACCTCAACACCGTCTTCGGAGATTCCTTGGCCCATAATGTTGCTTATTGGCCCTTTCGTCTCTTTTCTCCTTTTAACCTAATTTAAAATTAATTTTATTTCTTGTTTTCCCTAATTTTCTTTTCTATTTATGTCTTTTTTTCCACCAACAAGTTCTTTGCATATGTATTATGGCTTCTGTTTTTGTGTTTACTGGGATTCCTAAGTGTATGAATAAGTGGGTTTCTTTTTCTTAGTTTTGTTTGTGTTGTCCAATTCTGGTGTGTTTATTTTTGTTTTATCTAATTTTATTTCATTATTATCCTTACAGAAGCTTGTTTCTTTGCCAAGAAATAGAAATGGAATGGATCCAGGTCCCTTGAGAGCTTGGCAGGAAGTGGAGAGATAGAGGAAGGGAAACTAAATCATCATATATTAATTTTTTTCAAATTTATTTTCAATAAAAGAAAAACAGAATGGAAAAAAGAGTGTAGAGGGATAAATTTTCAATTCCAAGATGATAGGTAACAATTGAAGGGTTTTTCATTAATTCTATTGTAACAGAAATATTATGGCAAGTGATCATGAAAATAGAGTGTAATGTACTTGAGAAAAGAAAGCAGACACAGATAACAATACATAGACAAAAGCCATATCAATAATGAGGTAATTGAACTATATACATAGTTTGGTACATATATTATGGAAATTAATGTTAGAAATATAAAGAGTCTTCTATAAGGAAATGTAACATTAAGTAACCACACAATGAAGACAGAATGTAATTATATTTCTTCAAAATTCTGATTTTTCTCCATCATAAAGATTTTTTTTAGCTATTTACTGATTTATCACTGAATTCCTAGAAACCATTCAGCATGTAGGTGGGTAAACATACTCTGTTTATGAAAAATAAGCATTGAGACTTAAGAAATAAATCCTTTAATTCAACTCATGAAACATATTTTCAACTATCAAAACATGACAAATACGTACTTGGTCATATTTCTCTGAAAGAAGATTTGACATGCAAAAGTAAGATGTTACTAAAGTTTTCAGTGTGGGCAATGAAATCTACTTTCTAAACTACAACTCAATCTTTTCTCATTCCATGATCTCCATGCCAGAGAGAATTAATATTTTTGTCAAAGAGATGAAAATCTACTAGGAAAGATACTCTTCCTGTCACAATTGATTCTCACAGCCTTGAGTTAGACACAAGGTTGAAAGGTCTGTATTTCTGTTTCCAGTCTCAAGATCATTTTAAAGAAAATACAAATAGAGTCAATGGGATTTTCCTGGTGGTTTTCTGGTGGCTGATATAAAAAAGTATATGACATAAGAGATCCAAAAAATTGTACCAACGAACTTCTACCAATTACTAACAGCTTCAGTACAGTGATAAGACATAAATATCAACTTAAAAATACACTAAGTCTCCTATGCACAATAATAAACACACTGTGTTAAGAGATCATGAACATACTCTCATTTAGAATAGAATCAAGGGTTATAGAATATTTTTTGAATAAACCTAACCAAAGAGATGAAAAAGCTCCAGAATCTTCAAATGAAAAAAAAAAAAAAAAAAAAAGAATCTTGAAATGATGGGTAAGTATAGTCAAAGTAACTCTCAAAACATATAGATTTTCCAAGTAGCTGCTCATTGTTTCTCAGGGATTGAAGAACTGTTAGGAAAGATACCATATACTTAGGGCAAAGGACTCAGATGATTTAAGCTCTATCTCACTTGAGAGCCTCTCTTCTGTGGTCTGGAATAGTATAAAATCTGCCGAGGGAGAGAAGCAGTTAAACAATCTTACTCAGCTGCAACAGCTATAAACCATGACAACTACCAGCCTGGCAAGCTATGTATAAAGATGCAGTGAGCATAAGTTACTTGTTGTTGGCAACAAGCAGCTGTTTAATTAGCCTGAAGGCCAACTCGGCAGAAAGATAGGCATTGTCAGGTACTGGAAATCTAGCCAGCTACCTGGAACTAGGGAAGACATGGATCTTGGAGGAGAAACAACTGCCAGGTTATGATAAACTACTTTTGGATATTTTACCAAAAAAATAAAAATATTTTAATGACTAAGAAAATTTCAGATTCGTTTGTATTCAATTTATCAAAAATATTCCCTTGAGAGGTGTCATACTATCAGTTACACCTTGTTAGGCTTAAGACAACAATGATACCATTAACACCTTTTTAATTTTCTATTTCAGTACCGAGATTAACATAAAATATTGCCATTAGGTAGGGAAAGGGAGAATAATGAATTAACTTGAATCTTCTGGATTTGGTCTGCCTGTCACTTCCTGCTGCTCCTCTTCCTCATTCTTCTTTTCTATTTTTGGTCTCATTCAAAGATAAAGTAATAACCTGCTTTGTAAAGTTGCCATTTTTAGGTATTTTATATTTTGTCTTTAATTTAAAAAGTATTCTATAAATTTATTTTCTTTATTATATACAAATTTAATGTATAGAGTGGGGCTGATTACAATTTGAGTTTTTTTTTTCTATTTCCAGAAGAATTTGTGATATCATACAGGAATTTGAGGCCCCACTGAATGCAGCTAAATTCTGATGCACACATTTACCTGAAAAAGTATGTTGCTATACTATTGATATATGTAACTTTAATCCCATAGCTAAATGGAAGCTTGAAGCTCCTGTATCATCCCTGTTTGGATTTATAAAGCAATTCAATATTGAAAAACAACTCTGATGGGCATTCAGTTCAAGAGTCAATGCTTCAGCCACAGAATTGGGTAAAAAAAAATTATCAACTTTCAGAATAACACTTATCAACTGAGCTCTTGTCAAGTGAATTATAACTTGTAGAAGTATTCACCAAGGACCACTGTGGATAAACCTTTCATTGTCTGAAACAGATAAATAACCAAGAGAATAGTTGACCTATTCTTCAATAATAAAGTAAATAGAAGATCTCATATTATACTTAATGTCTAAAAATATAGTACCAAAAATCCTTTCATTCTGGAAAATGAAGACAAAAATACTTCTCAAGAATTGGCATTATGTTGTAAATAATATATATAACCGGTATTGTTTAAACTGAGTAGCTAAATGTCAAATAATGAATCTAAAAAATGATCTCTCACATTGCAGCAAATTCAACTCCAAATGAACCAAAGACCTCAGCATAAGACCTGATACCATGAACAACAGTGAAGGGAAGCTAAAAACTTGAACTCATTGTGACAGAAATGGACTTTCTGAGCAGAACTCTTGCTTGTGTAGAAGGGCAACAATTAATAAATGAGACCTCATAAAACTGAAAACACAAAAATGTGCAGCAAAGGATACCATCACTCAGGCAAAGGAGGCAGCCTGTAGAATAGGAAAATATATATTTAATATATATGTAAAATCTACACAGTCAAGATATTTGAAATTCTATTAAATCTGTTGAGGTATCTTTTAGACTAAGATGAGTAACTGAAACATAAGCTTTTGTTGTGGAAGTTTTGGCTTATGCTATATAAACATGTTTTTGTCTTAACCCCAGGTACGGGACATTAGGGCTGTTCCAGTTTGTCCATAGCTGATAACTGCCCCCATGAGAGGGCACATGATCTTTGTCAACTGGGAACTGCCTCATGTGGGGGCATAGTCTTTACCAGTTGGAATAAATACAAAAGCCCAGAGGGAGAGGGATGGGGGCAGCAAGAGAGGATCGTTTTGAGAAGAATGCTTGGAGGAGATGGTCAAAGCAGAAGCCGGCTGATACTGCTGGCTAAGTATCCTGAAGATGGGCATTGGTATTCCCCTGACAGAATGTAATGACTCTAAGTAGCAGAAAGTAGCTAAAGAGACCCATACCCATTCTCTTCACTAACCTTCTTTTTCTACTACCTGGGGTTGGAGTGTTGGAAGGGATTGGGGTAGAGAAGGGAGAGAGGTATAATATATTTAAAAAATAACTCATACAAGCTTTCTACAGTATGTGCGTGAATATCCAAGATACTGAGTGGGGTATAAGGAAAGATTCAGAGGGAGAGAACCTGGGATGGGCTATTAGGAAGGAAGGGAAAAAGGAAAATGATAAAAATTATAGTTTAATTAAAATAATAAAAATATAAAATGTCAACTGTAAAGGAATTTAAAAAATGATATTATAATATTTTGTTAATTAGTACTGTTAATGTAAAATTATTGAATTATCCATATCTGTCAGTTCTTTAACATTTGTGTTGTTTGTTTGTTTGTTTGGTTGGTTGGTTGGTTTGCTTAATTTGGTTTTTTTTCTTTATTGTGGTGTTAGGGGAAAATACCAACTTAAAAAGCTGCCTGTTTTAAGAATTCAAATTCTTAGCAGAACAAGCACATGTTATATTATACATCCCCCCCCAAAAAATGAGTGATCCTGCAATGAAACTTGACAACATATAAACAGAAACTGACAGAACACAGAACACATTTCTCAATCCTTCTTATCATGTCTAATTATTTTTAAATCTCTTGTTTTCTTTGCAGACAAACAAATAATAACAACCCACCAAGGCCTACTTATGTTCCCAAAATGCTCTTGCCTCTTTCAGCCACTGTATTTAATAGTTTAGGCAGCATCTGTATACTCATAAGGTGGAATCTACTCATCAGGGAGTCATGCCTTGGACTTGGATTCATGCCCTACTCCCAACCCATTGTAAGGAACATGATGCAACACTACTGTGAGTAGGCACACCTTTCATACCACATAGGAAACAGTAGAACTCATATGGATCAGCCTCAGCTGAATTCCTCAGCACTCACTGCAAGGAAAGAGACGTTAGTACCTCCTAATACTTTTTTCTCTCTATGGGCATCACTTTTGCTATGTAACTTTTCCTGCAGAGACATTAACTTGTGGTATCATAAGAAGGTAATGATGACAGTTGTATGGCCTTAGTTATTTGCAATAAGACATGCAACTCAAACTAAGGTGTCAATCCAGGGAAAGCTAGGCTGTGTAAGAGAGGAATTACAAAAATAAAACACAAACACACAGATGTTCAATTCTAATTTAACCTTTGATATGTCAGGAAAGATGAGGCGAAGGGGAGGATGAAATAGAAGCCTGTCATTTCTTATAGTTGGTGGCATAGGAACATAAGAGAGCATAAATTATATATCCAAGAACATTTTGTGAGAGCCAAAGATTTAGAACCAGTGAAAAGGCAGATTTATAACAACAACAACAAAAAAAGTTAGAAAAATATGATAGCAATATGATTTGGCTTTTAAAAAACGGGAATAAAAATTATTTGGGGGGATTTTAATAATCATTTGGCATAAGAACCATGATAATAAGATGATATTCTGTATTTGAACTGCTCACATTTGAGAGTTTTAAATTGGCACTGGCAAGGGTCATATTTTATACTAGTGTTAGGTAACCATCACCAAAGAGTAAACTGGGTTGCTTTTTCCAAGCCTAGAAAGTATACAGGTGGTAAAAGTTATTTGCATAGCTGTGAATACTTTTACCAGCATGCTGTGACTAATGGAAAGGTAACTACCACAGTGCAGGTCCTGGAGCCTATCACAATCAGGTACCTTACTTACCCTGGGAAAGATAATAGCTAACAATATGCCCACCTCCCTCTAGAACCAGAACCGGGCCAAACACTGAAAATCAACCACAGATAGATATTCAGTAGTTATTTGACACACAGTACCTCCTTACCAACTGTATTTTAGTTCTTTCTGGGTTTTTTTCATTGTGCTTTCCTGATGAATCTTCATGTTGCAGAAGCAAGGCTGTGTTGCTCTAATGGGGTAGCTTTGTGCTTTACCGTGGAATAGTAAAATGTTCTCTGTTTTCTTTGATTCTGATGATAAAGCTATTTCAACAGCTATTGATTTGAGGTTCTCAGTTGATGTTGTGAATGGAGTTCGCACTTACCCTCAGCAGGGACAACAACCATTAAGATGAAGTGTAAACATGCAGGAGGACTAAGGAGGAGGCAGTACTTTACAGGTGACTCCAAATTCAGTTTTTATTGTTTTGCTTTTGGGAGTAAAATTGGGGACTCCCTTTTAATCTTTCTAATACCATGCAGTTATCCTCATGCAGTTAAATAAGAAAGGGAAAACGTGACAATCCTTGCTTTCAATTATTCAGAGAAGTGTGTTTTTTTTATTATTAACATTTTCTTTCATATATTGCATCCTGACTGCTGTTTTCACTCCCTCTCCCTATTCCTCACCTCCTCCCTCCTCATAGATTCCTCCATTTCCCTTCAGAAAAGGACATGCCTTCCAGAAATATCAACCCCACATAACTTATCAAGTTGCAATAAAAAAAGGTATCCTCTCTAATATTATGCCCAGAAAAAAAACCCAGTCGGAGGACAAGGGTCCCCAACACAGCAAAGGCAATAGAAACAGTCCCTCACTCTCTATTAAGAGTCCCACAAAACCACCAAGCTACACACTATAACATATATTGAAGGCCTAGGTTACACCCCTACACACAGGCTTCCTGATCGTCAGTTCAGTCACAGTGAGTCCCTATGTGTCTAGGTTTGTTTATTCTGTGGGTTTTCTTGTGGTGTTCTTGACCCAAGTGGATGAGAAGCATCTGAGATATGTTCAACATTCTTACCCATCAGAAAAATGCAAGTCAAAAGAACTCTGAGATTCCATCTCACATCTGTCAGAATGGCTAAGATCAAAAACACAAGCTGGCTAGGATGTGTAGTTGGGAGAACACTTTTCCATTGCTAGTGGGAGTGTAAACTTGCACAGCCAGTCTGGAAACCAATATGGCAGTTTCTAAGAAAACTGAGAGACCATCTACCTCAAGACCCACATATACCACTCCTGGGCATATACCCAAAAGATATTCCATCCTACACGGACACTTGTTCAATTCTGTTTATGGCAGTTTTATTGGTAATAGACAAAAACTGGAAACAACCTAGATGTTCATCACCCAAAGAATGGATTAGAAAATTTGGTACAGTTACACCAGCTGGAATATTACTCAGCTGTTAAAAACAAAGACATCTAGAAATATGCAGGCAAATGGATAGTACGAGAAGACAAATCATCCTATAATGAAAGAATGCCACGTAATTTTATAATTATTTATAAAAGTAATTCAAAAAGTTTTATTTATAATTATACCAGGTTCAAGTATTCCATTGGTGTAACAAATAACAGAGGTGGTATATTTATAATGTGAAAAATTATCTATTATTTTCATCTTTATTTTATTTTTATTTTTTTAAATAATTTATTCTTGTTACATCTCAATGGTTATCTCACCCCTGTATCCTCCCATTCTTCCCTCCCTCCCATTTTACCCTTATTCCCCTCCCCTATGACTGTTCCTGAGGGGGATTACCTCCCCCTGTATATGCTCATAGGGTATCAAGTGGGACTCTAGATGAGAGAAGCATGGGAGAACAGCAAAGTAGAAGGATCCAGAGAGTCCTAGAAACCTACAAGTAGAATATTATGTTATGCAGTTTTGGGCCCACGTGTCCTGCTCAAACTAAGGCACCAGCCAAGGACAATACAGGCGGTAAACTTTAAACCCCTACCCAGATCTAGCCAATGGACAGAACATTTCCACACTTGAGTGGAGAGTGGGATATGACTTTCTCATGTACTCTGGTGCCTCACATTTGACCATGAGCCCTGGAGGGGTAGACCTGGTGGCACTCAGAGGAAGGACCACAGGTTACCAAAAATTATCTATTTTATAGTATCAGATATTTTCATATGAGGTCAACCATCCTCATTATCTATGGAGGTAAACTGAGCTCCATATGGTAGCAGCAGCATGCAGGAAAAGAAGCTATTCTTCTTATACTAGAAAAAAAATAAGAAATACAGGAAGACTTGGAGTCCCAGTATTGCACAGGAAGAAAGGTCTCTGATGAGGTAAAAGTTTATAATGTCTCTTAGCCTCAAAAGTTCTTAGTATATTGCAATATTAACAAGTCAAGGGCTAAGCCTTTACCACAATTGTCTATGGGAGACAGTTCAGATCAAGAATATAGGGAAACACATTACAGAATTTTGCAGAGGATACAATGTTGATTAAATAGCCGTATACGCATACCTAAAGTGTATGATTATACATTTGCAAAAGCTCCTGAGATTGTATTGAAAATCCATCTAAACAGAATGATAAATCATGCCAATACTACTATAAACAACAATAGTAATAAAGTAAGATAGGAAAAATATAAAACATTTATAAAATAACCACAAATTTATAATTTCTAAATATCCAATTTTATATTAGAACAGTAGTTCAATAAAGATACTGCAGGTGTCAAACATCAAATTCACATTGAAAAACTTGCTAGTAGATGTGGAGAAAATTTAAACACTTGTATCTTGATATTCTTTAAAAAGGATACTCCATTGTAAACTTAGATGTCCAGTAGTTTACTGAGTATTCTTACCAGCAATTCTGGAAAATTATTGAAAAGTATTTTTGGGTTTTATGAAGATAACCTTGGATAAATTTCAAATTCTTAATAAAAACATGGGCAAAAGACAAAATTAGATAGGAAATCATAAAATTTAAGCATAAAGAAATATAAGAAGATTCACAAAATTAAAAAATACCCACAGTTTAGATGAAATGAGAATTGCTATAGCAACAATGATTTTGCATATGATTGTACATTTGGATATGTTATATATTAGACATTGTAAATATCAACTTCTAGAAAGATTGTAAATTATTTAATTAAATACTTTTATCATATATGTCTCAATTTTAAACCAATAAAACACATTAGGTCACTAAAATACCACTTTTCTCATTATTTTTAATTACAAACTAAATTTTTTCTATTTTTATTTTGTATATGTAAAAGATTAATATTATAATTATTAATAATGTCCTTTACCAGAACGAGGGTTTAACCTATATTTTTTGAGGTTCACATTGTTAATTTTGACTTTAATGTCTTAGATTTCTTCTCCTATTTTAAAAATAAAACTAACAAGTCTCATGAGCATTAAAGGATTGTAGAAGCTGAAAAGAGACAACTCACTTGAGCTCCAGGGAAATTAAGGAAACCCTCAAGGTTGTAGAAGTGAAAACCCGCTGAAGAAAAGATCTGGATTTTAGTTAAGAGCAGACATTGTGTGTGTGAGGGTCTATTTTACTGCCAGATCATATGTGCAAATTTTTAAAAAATAGTATTTACTGGAATAAAAATGCCAATTATAAATAATAATTATATTGTAATAAACACATTAAATAATGCATCAACAGTTAAAGAGACATAGGGCTACAGAAAAGGATAAATGTTTTGAGTTTAGGGACTAAAAAGTGTCCTAACATTATTGTAAAATATGGCTTAGTTTTTAATGATAATATGGAAGGGTTTTATTATTAGTTCAAATTACTTCCGGCCTAGGACCATGACTGCACTAATGTGGGCTCTGTACCATAAGCTAACCTCTGCGGGTATCATGGCAGAGAACTCTTAGGAGGATAGCCAAGGATCTGACTGATTGTTCACCCAATAAACTTTATTACAAATGCTATCAACACATATTGATTTTTCAATCAAATTTTAAAAACCATAAAATGTAAAATATGTAAAGATTATTGCAGAAAAATGAAACAACTTTCACATGATTGGTACACTGTCGAATGGGCATATTACTTCACTAATTTTTAAGTGATTTGGAGTATATATTTTATTTTGCTATTTTTTTTTCTATTTTCATAATAGAATACTTACACTCAACAGATACTGGGCGAGCGTTTCTTAGGCTTATCATCTCATGGTTATAATTCTGTGATGGTGGTCAAGGCACAGCAAAAGACAGAGAAGTCACAGAAACAGGAAGAGGAAGGTTGATGATCTCATTTTTACCCACACATAGGAAGCAGAGAGAAATTAGAAAACGCAGTAAAATTTTAGAACCTCAAAGCCCTGGGTTCTACTGACTTAAGGCTTCATAAAATACTCAAACAGCACCACCACTTAGGGACAAATATTTAAATACATGATATTTATGTGGGTATTTTTTCCAAACCATCAAACATGTTGTATTATAAGAAAAGTTAATCATTTAAGAGTATAAGTCACTTAAAATCCTAAATAAAGCAAGGTAAAATTTACCGATTTTTTTTTAGAAAACCATAAACATTATGTGTAGATTATCCACAACATTCCATTAAAACATCATGTCAACTGGAAGGAAAAAGTTAGTAAAACCTACTAACATATTAATAATAATTCACTAACTTTTAAAATAAACTTTCAATAAAACACTGGGTATACTAAAAGCTTTTCAATAATCTAAGTAATATCTAACTACAAAAAATAGTTTTGAATCATAATAAGAAAAATGAGCATTGTTAAAATTTAAAATTTCTGTGGTGTATCTTTCAGTTTTTCATTTCCTTATACTATTAAAATTCAACCATCTGAGAAGCTATAAATAAATAGTCCATAGAGAAGACAAAATAGATATCTCCATTTCACATATTCAAGGATTATAATCATGGGCCTGATGAGATGGCTTTGTGTTTAAGATCCATGGCTGCACCTCTTAGGTTCACTTCTAAGTACATAAATGACATTTTTATCCCTCTGTGACTCTTACTTTCTGTGTTGGCTTCTGTGCTTACCTGGCATAAAAGTGGTACACAGTCATAGTATAGACAAAATAGGCATAAACGTAAACTATAAGAATAATAAAACCTTAAAAACATAATCTTAAGACTGATTCTCTGCTCATTGTATGAGCGGAAGTAACACATCTGCAAATCTTCTTTCATACCAGTAATGGCCTCCAGTACTAAGTCACAGAGAGTCTGTGGCCAACATGAAGCCTCACTATGCATTGACATTCCTTTCTCTGCCAGTCTCAGAGCTATTCCCATGGGGTAGGTTTAGCAAATAAATTGCCTGCTTGTTCTGCAGTCTGAATTATTTACATCCCAATTGCCACTCCCTCCCTCAACATCTCCTGACCACACCTTCTTCTTCATCATCTCCTGATCCCATCCCCTCCCTCATGCCCTTTCCCTCCCTCTCCTAGTCATTAGAAAGGGGAGCAATCCTCCCCTAAAGTCTGCCCTCAGCTTATCTAGTGTCCCTTATACTAGATATAACCTCTTCCTCTGTGGCTTGGCAAGGCCACCCCACACTCTCAGCACTCTGCCTAATATACTATCCCCTGCTGGGAAGACATCTATGTTGGAGTAAAATCCTCATATAAGTGAGTATATACCATGTGTGTCTTTTTGGATCTGGGTTATCTCACTTAGGATGATCATTTCTAGTTCCATCCATTTCCCTGCACTATTCAATATTTTCTTCTTTTTAATAGCTGAGTAGTATTCCATTTTGTTTATGGACCATCGCTTCTTTATCCACTCTTCGGTTGAGGGACATCTAGGTCATTTCCAGATTCTGGCTATTATGAATAAAGCTGCTATGAACATAATTGAGCAAATGTCCTCATTGTATGGTGGAGCATCTTTAGGGTATATTCCCGGGAGTGGTATGGCTGGGTCTTGAGATAGAGTTATTCCGAATTTCCTGAGAAAGCACCATATTGATTTACAAAGTGGTTGTACAAGTTTGCACTCTCACCAGCTATGGAGGGGTTTTCCTTTTTCTCCACATCCTCACCAGCATGTTCAGTCACCTGAGTTTTTTGATCTTAGCCATTAGTGTAGGTATAAGATGGAATAGCAGAGTCATTTTTTTTCAGCTACTGGATATTCCTCCATTGAGAATTCTCTGTTTAGTTCTGACAAAGACTCCAAATCCATTTAATGGAAAAAGGATAACATCTTCAACAAATGGTGGTGGTCTAACTGGAGGTCTATGTGTAAAAATATGCAACTGTACCCATATTTGTCACCTTGCACAAAACTCAAATCCAAGTGAATTAAAGACCTCAACATAAAAGCAGAGACACTAAGTAACTTAGAGAAAAAGTGGGGAAGAGCCTGGAGCATATTGGCACAGGAGACAACTCCTGAACAGAACACCAAACAGCCCAGGCCTTAATGTCAACAATTAATAAATGAGACCTCATGAGGCTGAGAAGCTTCTGTAAGGCTGGAGACACCATCAAGAGAACAAAGCGACAGCTTACAGACTGGGAAAGATCTTCACCAACCCTACATCTGACAAAGGTCCAATATCCAAAATATATAAAGAACTCAAGAAATTAAACACCACCAAACCAAATAACCCAGTTGAGAAATGGGGCTCAGAACTAAACAGAGAATTCTCAACAGAGGTATATCAAATGACTGAGAAACACTTAAAGAAATACTCAACCTCCTTAGTCATCAGGGAAGTGCAAATCAAAACAACTCTGAGATTCCATCTTACACCCATCAGAATGGCTAAGATAAAAAATTCAAGCTACACCACATGCTGGCAAGGATGTGGGGAGAGAGGAACCCTCCTTCATTGCTGGTGGGAATGCAAACTAGTACAACCACTTTGGAAATCTATCTGGTGCTATCTCAGAAAACTGGGAATAGGGCTTCCTCAAGACCCAGCTATCCCACTCCTTGGAATATACCCAGAAGATGCTCCAGCATACAACAAGAAAATTTGCTCAACCATGTTCATAGCAGCCTTATTCATAATAGCCAGATCATGGAAACAGCCTAAGTATCCCTCAGTAGAAAAATGGATAAAGAAACTGTGGTACATATACACTATCAAATACTACTCAGCTATTAAAAACAAGGAATTCCCGAAATTTGTGGATAAATGGATTGAGCTAGAGATGATCATAATGAGTGAGTTAACCCAGAAGCAGAAAGACTCAAATGGTATATACTCATTTGTATCTGCATACTAGCCCAAGGGACATGTCCCACGAAAGCCCTCACTTACCAGGAAACTGGGACAGAGGGGAGGACATCCTATTGAGACTCTAGATGAGAGAAGCATGGGAGAATAGCAAAGTAGAAGGATCCAGAGGGTCCTAGAAACCTACAAGTAGAAGATTATGATAGGCAGATTTGGGCTAAGGGGTCCCGCTTAAACTGAGGCACCAGCCAAGGACAATACAGGCGGTAAACTTTAAACCCCTACCCAGATCTAGCCAATGGACAGGACATTCTCCACAGTTGAGTGGAGAGTGGGGTATGACTTTCTCACGTACTCTGGTGCCTTACATTTGACCATGTCCCCTGGAGGTGGAGACCTGGTGGCACTCAGAGGAAGGACAGCAGGTTACTGAGAAGAGACTTGATACCCTATGAGCATATACAGGGGGAGGAGGTTCCCCCTCAGGAACAGTCATAAGGGAGGGGAGTAAGGGGAAATGGGAGGGAGGGAAGAATGGGGGGGGATACAAGGGATTGGATAACCATTGAGATGTAACAAGAATAAATAATAATAAAAAAAACAAGAATAAAAGAATCAGACACTGACACTGGATCAGACCTGAGGGTTCATTCCTCTCTTCATTCTGGACACTGACATCCTGCATTCTCCTTGCTCCAGCCCCAGATGCCTCTCTTGCTGTTACTCATCAGTATTGGACAACTTCCTGGACAGTGTTATAGAAAGCTTCTAGTCCCTTTTGGTCCAGCATTTCAATCTGTCTAACACAGGGCTCCTATTAAGCCTAAAATCTCTTAACGTTTAGAATCTGTACCACAAATGCAATCCTTGGCTTGCTTAACCATTTTCCCCAATTTTTGGGCCCCTTCTAAGATATTATATGCCCCAATTCAGCCTGAGGAAACCTTAAGTAAACGATGTCCCATTTCCTCCAAGGGGCGTTGCGTAGGCTTCTGTTTGCTCTTTTGGTGTACAAGTGTTTATTTTCATTGGGAGGTGGTTGTAAGTTATTATTAGTCTTATACATAGGGAAAACTAGGCTGAATTCAGGGATCTCTCTGTTTTCCTTATCTTTCATCTGTACATAAGAAGATAGGAGCTGATAAGAAAGAAAGAGAGATGTAGAAATACAGAGGGAAGATAGAACAAAACATAGATGATTGAACCTACTCCTTAACTCAAGGCTTTAATGTTAATCACAAGGAAGGTTATCTCTGAGTCCTTGGGGCAGAATCTTGTATACTGATGCAAATCAAGGTCATGTCAAACATTAGTCTGATTTAGCACAGGAATATATATCCTAAGTCTAACAAATGGATATGATTCTACAGATATATAAGGTAAAATCGTTAAATAAAGTCTTCAAAAGCCTCAGGGACCCACAGAATATGGCATTTAAAGATGTTTTTATTATTCTAAAGATTTTTTGACAACAAGACAACTTTACTCCTGACAACAACCAGCCAACCTTAAAGAAGATGATGAACATCAAAGAACCTCTTTATGGAGTTGGCTTCAAATGTGACAAACACGCTACTGGGCAAAATGTCCTTGTTTCTGCCACAGACAGAATTCTGCCTAAAAACGGGCCAGCTTAGAAGCAGGCAGAGTCGATGGCTTAACTCTGCCAAGACAGGATAAGCAATCGTCAATAGTTCTGCCTCGTGAGTAAGTCTGGCAAAGACACTGGGCTAGAATGTTGAAGATGAGGCTCCACTGTTATTGACAGTGTTGGGTAAGTGTCCAGGCAGTAAACTGTCTCAGTCATTTTTCCATTTTGGAAGCTTCCAATCTGCCCTACTGGTTCACTCAGGCATTTAAGTTTTATTCCTTCTCAAGTCTCTGAGGGGAGTTGAAGACCAGATAGTTTAGTTTTAAAATCAAGTTTAGTGGTTAGGAGATAAAATCTTTTTAGATCAAGATAAAGGATTTAAGTTAATAAAGATGAAATATGGTAGATATTGAATTTCATTCAGAAATTTAGACCCAACAAGATAGGAAAGATGTTTACTTCAAGTCTGACAAATACAAATAGCGAAATCACTATGAATATAACGTTTATATAACTCATGATTGTCTCATGGTTCTCCCTGCTCTATTGTAGTTTGTTTTATTCATGTGTAATGAAATAAATGTACATATTGAAACAAACAAATGAAACATAATCTTTAATTTTGTACAAATCTGTCTTTATGAAGTACTTGCAAGCTGCAAAAGAGATTTTTATTAAAAGCATACATTATAAATTTAATTAATAGAATTTGCTTATTTTAGTTGACTGAAGCACTCATAATAATGATGAGAACTGTTTCTTGGAAGGAAAGTAATAGGAGATACAAAATATAAATACTCTGTAGTAGGAAAGTACAATAAAATGAAAATTTAGAGAATTCATTAATGACATTTGACATAGAAAAAGAAAAAAGTGAGTGTGATTACAGAAGGGTCCACTGACAACAGTAACATAAAGAATTCTGAAAATAGTCTTCAGATTTTAAGAACATTAAGATTCCTGGGAGAGGAGAGAGAAAAATAAGCATATAGAAGTATCTAAAGTCTTCTAAAATTTGGTGAAAGCTATAAATTTGATATCATAAAATTTAATAGAATTCAAGTTGTATAACCTTAAGGACAAATATAATTGTATATACCAGTTCTAATCAAATTATTTATATAATTATATATAACATTATATATGATAAATTTATTTATACTAATATGACAATACATTATACATAATATACAATACAATATATTAATGTATAAGTATTTATGCATATATGTATATACATGTATGTGTATATTTATACAGAATATATAATAATATTTGTATATTTATATTATTTGTATGTTATATATAATACATATATTCCTAACTGTAGGAAAAATTATTTCTTATGTTGTTCTTTATATGTATGTTTAAAGAGTTACCATTTGATATTCTATAGTCATGCTTTATTGATTTTGGAGGGTTGAAATAGAAAAAGTTTTTTCACTGTAAATTTTTACAGTTAATAACAAAATAATATGTAATAATGCAATAATGTAACACAGTCTTCTGTTTGCATTGCTACAAGTCCAAAGGAAAATTTGAAAATATTTTCAATCTCATTAAAACCAAATTTTAATAATATAATAGTTGGAGAACACTCTTAAAGCAAGGCATATTCCAATATTCTGCATTCTACTTTAAAATACTATAGCAAGATCAAACTAAAAATGAAAACTAATAGAAAACTGCAAAGAAGAGATGTAAGAAAGTCAAATGTTATTTCCTTCAAAACACAAATATAAAAATATAATATTTTCTGTGGTCTGACAGTAAAAAAAACACAGATTACTCAAATTAATAAAATAAGAGTTTAAATAAAATATCAAAGAACTGAATAAATATTATAAAATTTGACTGATCAAATTCAATTTAGATAATAAATAAGAAGAACACATCTCTAAAATGCAAGAAATGATATGTTATCTGACTTTTGATCAAACATGAGTTTTAAATAGTGACTTATAAAGCTTCTCCACATAATACAGTTCAGATGACTATATTGTGATATGTGATATGCCAAATGTTTCAATTATTCTCCTTCAAAAATTGGTTACATTTAAATCAAAACATCTCTAAGATTCTATCTCACACCTGTCAGAATGGCTAAGATCAAAAACACAAGTGGCAGTTCCTGCTGGTGAGTATGTGGAGAAAAGAGAACACTCCTGCTTCATATGTGGGAATACAAACTTGTACAGCCACCCTGTAAATCAATATGGCAGTTTCTCGGAAAATTTAGAATTGATCTACTTCAAGGCTACACCTAGGCATGTAGCCAAAGGGGATTCCATCCTACAACAAAGGCACTTTCTCAACCATATTTTTAGCAGTTTTACTGGTAAAAGCAAGTAACTTGAAACAATGTAGAAGTCTCTCAATTAAAGAATAAAGAACATGTGGTACATTTACACAATGTGCTATTATTCAGCTGTTAAAAAATAACATCAAATTTTCAGGCAAATGATTGGAATTAGGAAAAAAGTTCATTCTGGGTGAGGTAACCCAGACCCAGAAAGGCAAATATAGTATGTACTCACTTGTAGGACTATAGTAGTTGTAAAGTAAAGGATAATAATAATTATCCACAAACCTAAAGAGGCTAAATAACAAGGGGAGGAGGGATACATGAATCTCCCTGGGAAGAAGAAATAGCTTAGACTTCACAGGTGGACTGGAGGCAATGTGGCTAGGAACAGGAGGTGTCAGACATGGGGTGATATAGGGAGAGTAATAGGAGAGACAATTGGAATTGTTTGGCATTTTCAGAGTATGGTAGAAACCTAGTACAATACAAACTCCCAGGAATTTACAAGGGTTACCCTAGCTAAGACGTCTAGTAATGGGGGATACAGAGCCAGAGCCAACTATCAATGAAAGGACCAGGACACACACACACAAATCAACAAAACCTTCAATCTATAAATTGTCCTGCCTTAAAGATGTGCTGGAATCAGGGTTAGCACAGGGTAGCAAAGAAATTGTGGGAGTGGTCAACTAATGGCTTGTCCAGCTTGAGACCCATGCCATAAAAAGGATAGAGCAAAGGATAGAACAAAACACAGCCACAATAACAACAACAACAACAAAAATAAACAAGTCAATGCTATGATTCCTAATTATATTTTACTATTCTTGTAGATAGTGCCTAGCACAATTGTCATCAGAGAGAATTCACCCAGCAACTGATGGAAACAGTTGCAGAAACCCATGTCCAAACATTAGGCAGAGCTAGGGACTCCTGTGGAAGAAGGGAAAAGATGGTAGGATCAAACTGGTCAATGACACCACAAGAAAACTCCCAGCATCAACTAATTAGGGCTCATGGAGGCTGATAGACACTGACACAAAAATCATGGAGCAAGCCTGAGTCTGACATAACCTTTCTGCTTGTATGCTATGGCTGTGTAGCTTGGTCTTTTTGTGAGAGTCTTTTCAGTGGACTTGGGGGCTTTCTCTGACCTTTGCCTTCTTTCAGCACTCTTTTCCTCCTACTGGGTTACCTTGAGCAGCCTTAATATGAGGATAGTTACATAGTCTTATTGCAACTTGATGCCCTGTTTGATTGGTACCCTTGAAAGACCTGCCCTTTTTTTTGAAGGGAAACAGAAGAGTCACGTATTGGGGGGAAGAGATGAGGTTGAAGGGAAGGTACTGGGAGGAGAGGAGGGATGGGAAATGGTAGTTGGAACGTATAGGAGAATATAAGTTTGAAAACTGAAGATTGCCATGGTAGGTATTATCTCCACTAAATTTAACAAAGACATGACAAAAGAGAATCTGTTGGTGTTCAATAACAATTCTGAAAAACAGATGAAAATGGTCTCACCAAAGTTCCAGTGAATCCAAATCAAGTAACAAGCCTACAGAGGGGGACTGCTGCTGAACCTCTGACATGAACTCTGTTGTCCACGATTTGGACAATGCCCCTTGATAAGACGACCTAGCAGGCACACAGAGGAAGGGGATGCAGGCTATCCTGATGAGACCTAATAGGCTGTGGCTGGACAATGGGATAGGAGGGCCCCCGTCAGAGGTCTATAGGAGGGAATGGGATGATAAGAGTAAAGGGGTGACAATCGGGATGTAATGAGACCAAATTACAATAGTGTTTTTTAAAGGCCACAGTGAAATACACCAAAACATCTTGAAAAATAGGTGAAACTTTAGTATATTACTGTATTAGTCATGTTATTTAAAATAGTCACATGCTTAGTACCTAAATACAGTTATTTCCCAATATAACTTTAATGTAGAGTTCGTTGGGATGAAATGAACTTGTTGGCCGGCTTTTGTCTCATTCTGAACACAAGAATAAGAACAAATAGCATAAGAACTTCACAGTATCTAGTTCAGTCAGTACATTCATCAAGTGTTCCACTGTGTATTTGTAATTCATGCTCTGGAATTTTGATGTGATTTCAGCCTATTCATTTGTTAAGATTTAATCAACATCATGACACATTTTGATGGTGAAAATTTAACAAAGGTGTTTAGGGGTTAGGACTGTGATTAGGTGATTGAGAATGGATGAGATCATCTTAGTGGGACACTCAGTACAGCGCAGTAGGGTTTATAGGAAAGGGGAAGAGGTGGTGTTTATAGGGATCAGTGGACAAAAGAACTAGCCACCCATGCTGGAAACCTACATTCATCTCCACAACCTACCACGTAGAAGGAACGATCCAACCCAAGCAGTTGTCCTTTGAACTTCAAAAGATGGCCTACCACTTACCTAAATCCACAAAATAAGCAAATGTAAAAGGAGAAGACAAAGAAAAGATGAGGAAGCATGCCATAGACTGCTTACCCTTTGCCATGTGGGTTTCTGCCTTATCTTGAGACAGTTAGGAAAGTAGTTACCAGATGTGGTCCTTTGCCTTTGTTCCTCGGCAACATGTACACACACTTGGCCCACATAGAGGGATCAACGGGAATGTGAGATTTTAACCAAGACTAAGAAAGGAGTTGAAAGTGGAAGGGCTTAAAGAGATGGCTCAGTACTTAACAGTTCATACTGTATGGAAGAGGGCTGGATTTTATTTCCCAGCATGCACATCGAGCAGAGCACAACTGCCTATAAGAATTCATTGTGCAAGCAGGTATGATGGTGCACACCTTTAATCTCAGCACTCGGGAGGCAGAGGCAGGCAGATTGCTATGAATTCGAGGCCGGCCTGGTCTACAAAGCGAGTCCAGGACAGCAAAGGCTACACAGAGTACCCTGTCTCGAAAAAAAAAAATTCATTGTGAAAAGCCACACAGGTATGCTCCCTCACACAAAAAGATACATAAATAATATATATAGCATATAGTATACATCAGATAATATAAATATGAAATGTACATATAAGTATATAATAACATATAATATAACAAAAGCAATCTAAGGAAAGTAAAGAGATGAAGTCATCAGTGTGGGTCACAAAAACCCGATAAGTCTGCAGTGAGGACCTCTGACCAAAGTGTAGTCATACCTGGGATGACTTCAGCATAATTAAGTCGTAGAAGGAATATCTGCATGGCCATTACAAATATGGCCGCCACATCAGGGAAAGAAGATGGGTCAAGACAGATTGTGGGGTAGATTTATGCAGGATGTATAATTTTATTTGATGTGCTTAAAGTTTTATTCTTAACAAGACAGGAGGAGGGCATTTCAGCCTATGAGCAGAGAGCTAGTATAATTGGACTCAGTATTTTAACAGTACTACTTGTGATGTTATTTAGGAAATTGTCAAAATATTAATAGTCTACAGGCTAACCTTTACTCTATTTGATATTTATCAACATTAAATTTGATAATGTATCCTATAGCCCAAATTTCTTTTTATTTAATTAAACGTTTTTAATTTATTATAATTCATTTAGATGACATCTCAAATGTTATCCTCTCACTTGTATCTTTCTGTTCCCACCCGCTCCTTTTTCTACCCTATATCCCTCCCCTAGGCCTCTGACAGAAGAGGAATGTATCCAGCACCATATGACCACAGCCTATCAGGACTAATCTGAATAGCCTGCTTCCCCTTCTGTGTGTGACCGGCATCCCCATCGTGGGAAACTGATTCTATAGCCCACATTACTTTGATGGTTCCCATTAAGATATAATACTCATACTCTGCAGTGCCCTGTGTTAGGCAGTTCTACCCACATCTAATGCCGTTCATCCCGTCTGTCAACATGTGGCATCTATAATGATATTTCTTTTTTAGGAGTACAAATATTTCAAGAGGATTTTATCTGGACATTTTATTTACCTTCAGAGACATTCTCTACTTGCATTTCCTTATTAAATTTCATAATTTTCTGAAGTCTCATTTTATATGGTACATGTTCAGGAACGTTTTCCCTGGACAGCTAATGGAATTGGACTTCCTGTTGTGATTGGTTAGTATTAATGGACTTCCTGTTGTGATTGGTTAGTATTAGTCTTCCTTCAAGAACGTAGGCTCCACAAGAACAGCAATGACGCCTGGTGGTTTTTCTCCCACACAGTTGCAATAGTTCCTTTCTCCATAGGAAACAAGTCATCGCATTTAGATTTCACCTAGTTATTGGTTTGCAGACATCTTCTGATAAAGAATAAAAAAATGTTACTCATTTTATAAGAGATCATCAGGGATGTCATTCAACGGTCCTAACAGCCATGATTTACTTGTCAATAACTATCTGATCTGATTTGTAACAAGTACTTTTGCTCTATGTAAAACAAGCATTTGAAAAAAAAGGAACTACATAATGAAGGATTATTTTCACTCTCTTGCGTACCACTCCACACTTGTTTTATTTTTCAACAGACTGTAACATTTAATGCATTTTCTTGCTTTTGGAAGGTATTTCTCCTTCAATAGCATGGTGATTACCTTAATGTTTCCCACAATGGAGTAAAACTTGCTATTATAGTAAGAGGCCTGTGAAATGTTCTTTTGCTTAAATATTTTCCCCAAAAGTAAAAATTAGGTTGTACAGAGTTTAAGTTTTCATTTTATGGATGTAAAAGAAATAAAACTGCAGTTCACAAATGATAGCAAAATTAGCAACAACATCCATAATTTATATTCAGGACAAGAATTTAAAAACGTTAAGTGTCCCAGGTTTTTCAGATCGTGACACTTGAGTCTTGACTTAAATATGTTTACCTGTGGAGAGGCATTTCAGAACTGTGTGAAAATTGAATACAAAACATTCTGTTTTGATACATATTTTTAAAATGATTACTCTAACCAATTTTTGAATCAATAAGTAATTATGATGGGTCTTTCCAATCAAATAAGTATTGACTTAGAAGAAGACATATATGCCTTTTCCCTTCTTTGTATAGAGAATGTACTGGTTGTTATTTGTTGTGATTTAAAATTAAATAAACCGATATTCTTGTTAAATTAAGTAATATGCGTTGAAAAGAGCTCCGCACTAACTTTATGTGTTTTTCTTGGGGTTACAGCAGGCTATTATATCTGCTTTTTAACCTAATTTTTGCATATCAATTTGTAAGAGGTATGCTCAGAGAATATAGTAGTGTGTTTATCTGCACCATTAATATTAAGCCTGATAGCATTATCTCTACGTTTTATGACACCATAAAATTGGTTTATAGTGATACAATTAGTAATGTTAAGCCTAGGCATTGTATGGAGTAGTACTTATTGTTCCACAGTAGAGTTTACTTTATAGTGACATAAAGGAACACTGTGTGTGCCATGATGCTTTATAGCATCAAGAAGCTGCACTGTACAACAATAGCAGCTTTACATGCTCCTTTTATCTCAGTTAGTCTGTGTGTTCAAGGTATTTTGAATTTGTATTCCCAGAGCACAAGAATATTTTTTGACTACCTATTGAAGAGCTTTTTCATTTTATTTTGTTCCTTATAATTACAATTACTATAATTTCATTCTTTTAACTTCTATACATACTCACTAATATGTGAGAACAAGTGAATTGTTTTTTACACTTACATATTTTAATATAGTTATGTTTGCAAAGAGATTATGACCTTTAGTATAATTAAATTTATTCAAAGATGAGATATCTGTCAATTTTAAGATTAAATAACAGTATTCAAAATATTAGAGGCTTAAACATTGAAATAAATAGAATTGTATTAATGACATGATAATATCATCAGAGAGACAGCCCCACTCCACTTGGTGGGGGATCCTCATGAAGACCAAGCTGCCCATCAACTACATATGTGTAAGGTACCTAGGTCCAATCAATGTATGTTCTTTGGTTGGTGGTTTAGTCTCTGTGAGGCCCCACTAGCCTAGTTTAGTTGACTCTGCTCATGCTTTTGTGGAGTTCTTGTCCACCCTGAGTCCCTCTATGCTTCCCCAACTCTTCCATAAGACTCCCCAAGCTCCGCCTAATGTTTGCCTGTGGGTCTCTGCATATGTTTTGATCTGCTGCTGGGCGAAGCCTCTCAGAATCCAGTTATGCTAGGCTCTTGTCTGCAAATATAGCAGAGTATCATTAATAGTGTCATGTGTGGGCTTTCTCCCAAGGGGTGTATCTCACGTTGGGCCAGTCATTTGGTTGGCCCTTTGCTCAATCTCTGCCCTATATTTATCCATGCACATCTTGTAGGCAGGGTAAATTTGGGGTAAAAGATTTTGTGGGAGTGTTGGTGTCCCTTCCCTCCACCGGAATCCCTGCCTTTTCAGTCTCCCTTCATATTCCCGTGGCTGGAGTCTCAATTAGAGTCATCCCCACATCTTCCCACCTCACAGAGTCTCCATATTGTTCTAAACATATACCCCATCCATTATCCTTCTGTTATCCCAGCCTTCTTTCTTCACATTCCCACTCTTGCCCACCCTGATCCCTACCTTTGTTTCCCTTCCCATCCCCTTTCTCAACCATTCTTTTTCTTCATCCACTTCTGGTGTCTATTTTATTTCACCTTCTGAATGAGACTCAAGCATCCTCCTGAGGGCCCATCTGGTTACTTAGTGTCTTTGGATCTGTTGATGCTAGAATGGTTATCCTGTAGTATATGGCTAAAATGTACTTATACATGAGTACATACTAAGTGTGTCTTTCTGGGTGTGGGTTACCTCACTCAGGATAATATTTCCTAGTCCTGTCAATTTGCCAGCAAATCTTATGATTTCTTAGCTCATAATGGATGAGTAGTATTCTAGTGTGTAAATGTACCACCGTTTATCAGTTCTTCAGTTGAGTGATATCTGGGTTGTTTCCAGTTACTGGCTATTATAAATAAAGCTGCAATCAACATAGTTGAACAAATGTACTTGCTGTATGGTGGAATAATTTTTGGGTATATGCCCAGGAGTGTTAAGGTGGGTCTTGAGGTAGAACTATTCCCAGTTTTCTGAGAAAATGCCACATTGAGATCCAAAATGGTTGTACAAGTTTGTGCTCACACCAGCAATGGAGTACTGTTCCCCTTGCTCCACATTCTTACCTGCATATGCTGTCAATTGAATTTTTAGTATTTGTATACTAAAACAACTAAAGGAAATCAAGGGGATACTACTTGGAAAGGAAGAAATCAAAGTATTTCTATCCGAGGATGATAAGATTGGATACATAAGTGACCCTAGAAGTTTACCAGAGTACTCCCACAGCTAGTAAACGTCTGCAGCAATGTGGCTGGAGAAAAATTAACTCCAAAAAATCAGTAGCTCTTTTTTATACAAATGATAAACGGGCTAAGAAAGAAACTAGGGAAATAACACCCTTCCAGTAGCCAAAAACCACATAAAAATATCTTGGTGTAACCCTAGGCGAGCAAGTGAAAGACCTGTATGACAAAAACTTTAAGCCTCTACAGAAATAAATTGAAGAAGATATCAGAAAATAAAAGATCTCCCATGCTCATAGGATTGACATGAAAAAAAATGACCATTTTACCAAAAACAATCTACAGATTATATGAAATTTCCAACACAATACTTCACAGAGCATGAAAGAACAATTTTATTGTCTGGTCACTGAAAGTACATTTTAATTCGAATATAAAGTTATGGAATTTTGGCAATTATCAAGTAACAATCAAAGTTTTGTCTTAGAAACAGTAAGCATTTCTTCTGTTGACATACTGGAACACATCAATCACATTACACTTCACCATGATGTACTAGAAAAGGAGGTTAGTTCTCTGTTTTCCTCAGATATGGGTATAAATGCTGTTTCATCATAAATTTCAGGCTTGGGAGTAAAGGAATATAATTATAAGTAATCTGGAGGATGGGGTATGTGAAGGATCATAAATTCATGGTATACTCAGTCCTTAGAGTGGTTTTCACCCAACATGAACAAATTAGGGATATTCCATCTTTAAAAACTAAAAAGTAAATATTGTTCAGGAGTAAAACACCTGTCTATCTTGTATGAATCCCTTGTTCAACTGGTAAAACCACTATAAAAAACAGGTAGACTAAAAAGGGAACTTGAACACTTAATACACATTGGTTTGAGGTTACGTATAAATGATTCCATATTCAATAATACTTAGTTATCTTAAGAATCTACTAATTAGAAAAATAAATTCTTGCAAAACTGAACCTATTTAATGGTTTTTTTGTTACAGCATATCAAGATATTAATACATTATGGTCATTCATCTGTAATTGCTGACAACACTACAAAACTGATGATCTGAGGTCAATCCACATATTCCATGGTAGTCAGAGAAAACAGGCTATAGAAGGTATCTACTGACTTATATGTGTGACTTAACACATGCTCTAGATTGCACGCATACAACATATACATACAATAATTAAGAGAAAATATAAAATAACCATTAATATAATAACTTTTACCAAATGAAAGAAGCATCTTCAAAAATCATTGTTTCACTATAAAACAGTCCAAAGTATACTATGTTATCTTCCTTGAGCATACAGATTAACTGTGAGATCAAAGCTCTTGTGCTAGAGGGCACCTACATGATGCTACAAAGCATGATGGTACAAATATTCCCTGTATCTGACACAACACAATAATCACATGATATTATTTTAAAGTGATCTATCTCCTATTTTTATTTATTTATCTATCATCTATCTATCTATCTATCTATTTATCTATCTATCATATATCTATGTAACTATCTACTTATCTAATTATCTGTCATCTATCATTTGATAATCACCTGGTTCCTTCTCTCCTGCTCTCCCTTCATCCCTCCTTCCCTCGTGTGTGTGTGTGTGTGTGTGTGTGTGAGAGAGAGAGAGAGAGAGAGAGAGAGAGAGAGAGAGAGAGAGAGAGAGAGAGAGAGAAATAGAGAAACTGGTTCATACTCAGGACTCTGGATATTAGGAAGGTGAGAATCATGAAAATAAGTTGTACATCTCAAGTTTCAGGATTGAGTTTTTTCTTCAATGTTTACTTTATGATACTAATAATCTTAATCATGTTTTATAGCATTTTTATTTCTGATTGAGTTGTCATTCATTTTTCCTTATAGTAAACAATACTGGTCATATTTTTGCTTCCCATTAATTATTTATGGCGATGATAATGAGAATATCTTGTCAACTTACCAAAAACCAAATACACTCTGATCTGGTTCTAGGGTAGAATTGGGAGAATGATATATATGTAAAATAAAATATGCTGTCAAGCAACAGGAAGCTTCCTGTGGCAAAAACCAAAGAAAATTCAAGATCAGTGTCACTACTGTAATGAGAAATCTAACTGTTTTTAGCAATACATTATCTGATAAGATTCAGACAATAATCATGGACAGTTATGGAGACAAGCGTTGCTTGGATACTGGAAACAAGGTCCTTAACCATTGTCTACAATTAAATATTATACTGGATATCAGTTATCAATAGGGGGCATGCATTATTTTATGCTTGTATGGTGGAGAATATATCTCAGTTCTATGAAAAATTAAAAGTTCAAATACAGAAACTTTCTTCTTTTACCTTTTTTTATGACTAATGCAATGCCTAGCATGTCCTTTTGTTAATCCCATCTGATTTATGTTTGACCCATGAATCAATTTATTCAGGTTATACAAAATGTTCTACTTGTTCATTAAGATTTTGATGTATTCCTGAATGGATACCTTGCTGAGTTTTTCTTGTGATAATCTTCATCTTACTCAAATTAATTTTTATATTACTTTCTCTTGTTCTATTAGCTAAAACTACTACAATGAATAGAGCTATTCTAAGGAGCAAAATGTATTCATGAATGTGTGCTGGTTTCCTGGCACCAGCGCTTAGTCATTTAAGTTTCCTGGAGGATGTAAAAGTATTTCTGAATTATGTATTATTTTTAATAAATTATCTTTATGATAGTTTAAACTAATATAAATAATAATTTATTTTATCCATATTTGTATTGACATTTAAATAAATTAATATTTTGTCAGTGAAACATATTTTAATGTTTGGCTTACACATTGCTTTCTGTTGAAATATCAGTAGCAGCTCTTTCTTTTCAATCCTTGTTTCCTCGATTCTGGATCATAACACCATATGAGAGTAAGAAAAAAATGCGGGGACACTAAAAATGTTCTGGCTTTTCAATGACCAAAATACTAAGTGATAATCAAGTGAAAAATGAATCAGACTCTTTTTGCAGGGCTCATTAAGTGATTTGATATAACTTTGTTTCTGAGCATTTGAGTCATGCAGCCACAGGGAACTTGCAGAGAACATCTTGGGACACATTCAAAGACAGTGATTTTACAAATTTTTAGTGTTCTTACCCTAGATGCAGAGTTTTCTGGAGCTACAAAAATGCAATGTTTTAAATAAGAATCAAATAATTTCTAATGTTTTCCTACTGTCACTTATCTACATGTCTATATCAAATAAGAATGTCTCCGAATTATATTTTACTAAGATTTATTATTTTTTCAAATGTGCCTTATCGTCTTGTCCTGTTTAGCTGTTGTCTCTTCGAGGCCTGCTTTTTTCTTAGGCTGAAATGGAGCATGAGTAGATCTGGGGGACAGAGGAGGTGAGGGGGATGTTGAAGTGGAGGTAACGGAAACTATGGTTGAGAAGTATTTTATGAGAAAAGAACATATTTTCAATTAAAAAAAAAAAAAGAAGATGTAGGGTTGGTGAAGATCTTTTCCCAGTCTGTAGGCTGTCGCTTTGTTCTCTTGACAGTGTCTCCAGCCTTACAGAAGCTTCTCAGCCTCATGAGGTCCCATATATTAATTGTAGACATTAAGGCCTGGGCTGTTGGTGTTCTGTTCAGGAAGTTGTCTCCTGTGCCAATATGTTCCAGGCTCTTCCCCACTTTTTCTTCTAAGTGACTTAGCAGGTCACCGAGAAGAGACTTCATACCCTATGATCATATACAGGGGGAGTTAATCCACCTCAGGAACAGTCATAGGGGAGGGGAATAAGGGGAAACTGGGAGGGAGGGGAGAATGGGAGGATACAAGGGATGGGATAACCATTGAGATGTAACAAGAGGAAGTCCTATTCCCAGTTTTCTGAGATATCACCAGATAGATTTCCAAAGTGGCTGTACTAGTTTGCAAGACCCAGCTATTCCACTCCTTGGAGTGGAATACCCAGAAGATGCTCCAGCACACAACAAGAAAATTTGCTCAACCATGTTCATAGCAGCCTTATTCATAATAGCCAGAAAATGGAAACAGCCTAAGTGTCCCTCAGTAGAAGAATGGATAAAGAAACTGTGATATATATACACTATAGAATACTACTCAGCTATTAAAAACAAGAATTCCCAAAATATGTGGATAAATGGATTGAGCTAGAAATGATCATAATGAGTGAGCTAACCCAGAAGCAGAAAGACTCAAATGGTATATACTCACTTATATCTACATACTAGCCCAAAGGGCATGTCCCATGAAAGCCTTCACTTACCAGGAAACTGGGACAGAGGGGAGGACATCCTATTGGGACTATAGATGAGAGAAGCATGGGAGAATAGCAAAGTAGAAGGATCCAGAGGGTTCTAGAAACCTACAAGTAGAACACTATGTTAGGCAGATTTGGGTCCAGGGGTCCCGCTCAAACTAAGGCACCAACCAGTGAAATTTTTTTTTAAAAAGGAAATAATAAAATCATCTTTATCTTTTCAAAAAAAAAAAAAGAGATGTAACAAGAACGTGCCTCACATTTGACTATGTCCCCTGGCGGGGGAGACCTAGTGGCACTCAGAAGAAGGACAGCAGGTCACTGAGAAGAGACTTGATACCCTATGAGCATATACAGAGGGAGGTAATCCCTCTGAGGAACAGTTATAGGGGAGGGGAATAAAGGGAAAATGTGAGGGAGGGGAGAATGGGAGGATACAAGGGATGGGATAACCATAGAGATGTAACAAGAATAAATTAATTAAAAATAAATAAATAAAAGGAAAAAATAAAAAAAGAATAAATTAATAAAAAAATAAATAAATAAAAATAAATTTAAAAAAAGAAGAAACCAATTCTTTGAGATTTTACTGCATTTCATAAAAAAAAACATTAAATAACTTTTAGCTTGACTTTTGAATAGTATTTCAAAGATATTCTGAAATGTACCTCAATACAAATTTGTGCAAAAATGGCCTTTTAAACATTATACAGATATGCATAACATTATATATACATATATATGAAACATTTATAAAATTGAACAATGATCAATTATGATGCAAGTTGAAGGGTCTCTAAGTATTTTGGCACCTAATAGTCAACCAATATATAACTCCTCCTGTAAGAGAAACAAGCCCTCTATCTCAGCATAAGGCCTTAACACATTCTGTTGGGTCACCAGCCACTGTTCTGAAGTCTATGTATGTTTCACGCATCTTCCAGACTCTCTTCCTATTATTTTCCTTTCTCTCTCTATATATATATCTTTTCATTTATTTATTTTTTTTATTATATTTTTTTCCGATTACATCCCAATTGTTATCCCATTGTTTATATCTTACCATTCCTACCCTCCCTTCCTCTTCTGCCCTATTCCCCTCCCCTAGTCCTCTCCCACCATATGACCACAGACTATCAGGTCTCATCTGTATAGCCTGATTTCCCTTCCTCTGTGTGCCATGCTGGGCCTCCCCACTGAGAGCAAGCAATGAAATTGGGGGGGCACCAGAGTTCATGTCAAAGGCAGTCCCCTCTCTCCCTACAACTGTGGAGAACGAGCTGTGCCCTGGCTATATCTGAAGAGAGTGTCTAGGTTTACTGCATGCATTGTCCTCTTTTGGTGCAACAATTTATGCAGGAACCCCTGTGTCCAAATCTGCCTCACATGATGGTCTTCTTTTGGAACTCTTGGACCCTCTGGGTCCTTCCATGCCCCCATTCTTCCATACCACTCTTGGTGCTCCATCCAGTGTCCAGCAGTGAGTCCCAGCATCTGTTCCAATCCTCCACTGGGTGGAGTCTCTTAGAGGACATCTATGTTGGGTTAATATCCACTTATAAGTGAGTATATACCATGTGTGTCTTTCTGGGTCTGGGTTACCTCACTCAGGATGACCTTTTCTAGTTCTGTCCATTTGCCTACAAATGGTTTCCTTGTTTTTAATAGCTGAGTAATATTCCATGGTGTAAATGTACAACAGTTTCTTTATCCATTCTTTGATTGAGGGACATCTAGGTTGTTTTCAGATTCTGGCTATTACTAACAAAGCTGCTATAATTGCCTGAAAATTTTGTGTTTTATCTATACTTATGTTGTAAAGAGTTTCTCTCCGGGTCCTATCTAGTTGGTGTTCTATTCACTTCATTTAATTGAATAAGTATTTGCTTAAACTGAGAAAGTTTCTATTATTATTTTATTGGAAGCACTGTCATTTCTTCTTCTTGGAGTTATTCTTCCCCTATGCTCATAATTTGTGGTTTTGATAGTTTTTGGTACTCTATTTTTTTCCTCTATATTCTGTTTATGTTTTTCACAAAATGTTTAAATATTTTTGATTGTTTGATCGAGTTCTTTTACTTCATCTTTAAATATTTTTTCAATTTTTAATTGTATGTGAATTGGTATAAAGATGTCAGGTCCCTTGAAACTGGAGATACAGACAGTTGTAAGCTGACTTGTGAGTGCTGGGAATTTAACCAGCATCATTTGAACGAGTGGACAGTGATCTCCAGCCCCTCGTCTTTAAATCTTCATACTTTATCTTCAACCTGATCTATTTTGGTTGAGAGATTTCTCACTTAGTTTTTCCTTTATATGACATTTAAGTTTGAGCTTTCTTTATTATTTCTATCTATTTCTTGAATTAAAAGTACATGCTCTCCATTGTCCTCATTATTTATTTCAGGTATTTTTTTTATGCTTTTATGGACTGATGTTTGTGCCCTGTCTATATCTTTGACTCAATGAACTTATTTTTTTTAAGTTTGTTGTTGTTGTTGTTGTTTTGGTTTTGATTTTTGTACTCTCAATTTCATTTAAGTTGCATATCTTAGAGGGTATTGCTACAGAATTGGTAATGGATGGGTTTAGTATTAGTTATCATATTATTATTTTGTTTTCTTTCTTTGAGACTTGGTCATATGAGTTTACACTGTTACTTTTTATATAACTTTTGAGCCTACGTGGGTGGTGCCCAAGGTAAGATATCAGGGTATATATCATAAGGGTATTGAAAGGTCACAGAGCTCAGGTACTGAGTTCAGATGTACTAATGGATCCAAGTGGTAGTACCAAGTGGATTTGGAAAGAAGAGACAGTTTGAGTGATCTGAGGGCAAGGTAGGGAAGGTGAAGGCAGTAGAGGTGTCCCTCCAAGGATGACTTAGGAGTGTTGTGCCACAAGATTGATAACAGGGCAAACCTGGAAACAAAAAACACGTCTCTGATCTGAAGAGATGCATAACATGGAACATAGTCAGGTGAGCAGAGAAGGCAGGGGAATCTCTTTAGGGCTAGAGGGGGCATGGAGAGTAAAGCAGGAGGCCAGTGTGCCAAGCAAACTCACTGTAGTCATGTTGTCAGGACTCCCAGAACTTGTAGCAAGCTGGTCACAAAAGAATCGATTCTGGAAATACATTTCTGCTTTACCTTTCTTTATCTCTAGTGAATATCTGTTTGTTGTTGTTGTTTGTTTGTTTTGTAGTATCAGTTCTATGATAACACAGAATACTTAACATTATATATTTGTTCTCATAGTCATATGATATCATCAGTATTTGTTATGATTGTGGGTACTATACTGATCAATAATATTGTGTAATGTTCTTTTCGGTGGTTATTTGTCTGAATTTGTCATGACTAGTTTGGTATTATGAGTAGGGAGAAGAAAGTAACAGAAGGAAAATCTGTTTTAGTCACACTAATTTAAGCAGGATTTACAATGGTGGAAGTTGACTGAGAAGTTGGAAAATATAGTTGCCAAATTCCACCACTTTGAAGTAATATTTCATAACCCCTAGATTGTACTTTTATTGTCTTACCTCCTTTCCCTTTCTAGTGGTTACCTGTATTATATATCTATCCACCATTCTGTCACCTACCATTGATCTATATATTAATAAATTATATTTATGCATATATATTTATGCTATTTATCCATTAATAGCTATCTTTTAATTATTATCTTTCACATATGACCACTTAATTAACACTCATCTCCTCTTTGAACAAACACCATGTTTAGAACACTTATTCTCAGCTTTTATATATGATTTGAGGAAAAGTTTTTTATTAGTAAACTTTCCTTTTGACAATATTATTTTATCAGGTATTTTGTTGTAGTAGCAGAACACATTTTATCACTGAAAATCTATTCTAAGAAGTAGAGTCATTGCTGTGACTATATCTGACTATTTTGGTTTGTAAAGTTTCAGAATGATTTAGTGTTGAGTTAATAAAAAAAACTTGGAGAGATAGATTAAATCAGACTAAATGGACTCATAGAGAGCTTAATACATAATGCTAATAGGACTCAGGAAGTCAGAATGCTGCTAAGAATAAACACAGTGACATCTTTGGTAATTCAGTTTCAGATTGAAGTGAGTGCTCTTGGGGAATTGGATTTGAGAAATTATGTAATTTTTTGGTAAAATGGCTTACCCCCTTTGTCTGTTTCTAGATCTTTTTGTGAGGCTGAGTTAAAACAAAAAATGCGCTCTTCAAATTGACAGAGGAAATTCTATGGCAGCTCAGCAACTGAAGTGGAATAGATAGTATTGGCTGCTTTTGCACAATGACAGTGATAATTGAAATGAATTGCATAGTAAAATTTAATTTAATTGCATGCAATTTCAGGATACCCATAGATCAGTGCCTTGCTCAGCTATTAACAGAGACCTCTCCTCTTTCAGGACATGGGAAGTAACCCAGAGACTTCCAACTGGGCAATATTCAGAGAGTGAAAGATTTTGTGGCACTCAGTCTTAAATGTGATGTGTTTATCAAATCCTCCCCTCATTGCTTAGGGAAAGAAGAGACAGAAATATTGTAAGAGCCAAGAGGATGCATGATTCCAAGGGAATTATTTTTCCAGATACACAGTACATATGAACTTATAATGGAGACTATGGCAGCACACACAGGATGTGTACAGGTTCAAGCCAGACAGGGTCCCAGTGCTCAGAGCGGGGTGTGACCACCAGTTATCATACCCAATGAAGTAGCTACCTTGAATGGAGCCTTACTAGGTATAAAAACCACACTTAAATGTAGACTCCATGCCCTGCAGTAAGTGGCCAACAGAGAAAATGAACTCAATGATATATATTTTTTATTTTGTAAAATTTTGTCTCCTATTTCTTTTTATGTATTTTTGCTTGTGTGCTTTGTTTTTTGTCATACTGCCCTTTACTTGTATATATGGTTTCTTTTTAAAAAAAATTTTTTATTAATTTATTCTTGTTACATTTCAATGGTTATCCCATCAGTTGTATCCTCCCATTCTTCCCTCCCTTCCATTTTCCCCTTATTCCCCTCCCCTATGATTGTTCCTGGGGGGGATTTCCTCCCCCTGTATATGCTCATAGGGTATCAAGTATCTTTTCAGTAACCTGCTATCCTTCCTCTGAGTGCCACCAGGTCTCCCCCTGCAGGGGACATGGTCAAATATGAGGCACCAGAGTATGTGAGAAAGTCATATCCCACTCTCCACTCAAGTGTGGAGACTGTTCTGACCATTGGCTAGATCTGGGTAGGGGTTTAAAGTTTACCGCCTATATTGTCCTTAAAGGGCTAGTATATATGGTTTCTGTTTTTGTGTTTTATGAAGTTTCTCTCTCTCTCTGTCTCTCTCTCTCTGTCTCTGTCTTTGTGTCTCTGTCTCTGTATGTGTGTGTGTGTATGTACACGTAGGTATCTCTGTGTATATTTCTTTCTTTTTTTACATTCTGGTTTCATTTTTTTCATTATTTGTGTGTCTATTTGTTTTCTAAGGAAAGAGAAAAATAAAAGGAATGGAGCTGGGTTGGTAGGAGGTGGAGAGAAAATGGGAAGATTTTCGGGAAGGAAAAGGTGTGACTAGAATAAATTGTATGAAAGTATATTCTTATAAGAAATAATAATCAAACAGGAAAAAGTATACAGCTTATCTGAAAAAAGGCATAGGGCAAGGCTTAAAATTGCTGCCAAAAATTTGACTCTATTTAGAAGAAGCCAAGGGCTTTGTTTCCAGACTGTAAGATGGGTGCCTTATATAAAATGTCTGGACTCAACTGGGTCTCTGTCATTGCATATCAGGAGATATAAAAATGTAAACTCTTTCAAAGAAGGTTTTATTAGATAAAGTATTTGGGCATCATGATTGCTCAGGCTACAGGAGAATTATTTGCCTGCATTATGTGGTAAGGAAAATAAGCCTTTGTGTCTGTAGTAGGGTTTCCCATAGGCTCAGGTAATGATCACATAGAGATTACCATTAAAATTACAACCTGCTAGGTCTGGGAAGTGTATGGCAAGTTTAGAGTCCTACCATGCAGCTTCAGCTCATCCAACTAGTCCCCAAGGGAAAGGAACTCATAATGCCTGGAATGCGGAGTATGTGCTGATGAAGAAGAGATTGCTCAGGAGAGGGGGAACTGGGAGCCAGTTGCCAGAGAAGCCACTGGGATGGAGATGGCAGAGTCCCCTGACGCTTTCATTGTGCGGCTGTGTGCTTCAGATGTTGGAAGAGAACCTGTAAGATTAAATTCTTTCTCTAATGGCTCAATCTTGCTGTAGTCCATTTTCTCATTTTCAGTGGCCATGATGTATTCTTTTAAAGTGGAACTGTTTACATTCTGTCACTGTATTTTGGAGATGTATAATTATTATTTCTATTTTTCCTATGACTAAAGATCTAAAGGTCTTGAATTTTGATTTTTGTAATTTAGTGACTAGTAATTTAGTAATATTAAAAGTTTACTAAGGAATATAATACTAATTACATAACTGAGACCATGAGGTTAAGATGTCACATTTCTAAACAGCATTTTGAAACTTAGCCTGTCCCTAAACCCAAAAGACATTTACTTTCAAACAGCTGCAGCTCAAGTCAGTTAATGGGTAAAACATGTCTTCTTTCAAAGTTGCATTTGACTTTAATCTAGACATTGTTTATTCTTATAACAGGTAAGAACTCAAAAACACAAAAGATGTCAGAGAGCAAAGACAAATATTATAATTATAAATGTAATGCTGCACAGGAACTAAGAGAGAAATAGTCCCCAATAACAGAGGAAGAAGTTATGGTTAACTAAAAAGAACCCCATAAGGAAGTGTTCAGCTTGGAACTAGGGAAGAATGTGCAATTTATTTTTGGGTATTTTTATTTGAAGTGAAGAAACACTCTTCAATGAAAGCATTTTCAGTGACTTTTACTAGAGTTTTGTATTTTTTACCTTTATTGGAAATTGCAGTTATTTAGAAAAAGGTAGGCATGAACCTGACTAATTAAATACTGGTTTCCTTACTACTGAACTTAATTTTAAATTACCTACATGTTTTAACATACTGTTTCTCCTCAATACAAATTTGAAAATCATGCATTATACTTTTAGTTTGCCTTTTCTTGTAAAGTATCAACATACATGACAAATTTTTATTTCTTATCTCTTAATCAACTGTAATATAAGTGAAAGTTTTAGTCATTGACTCATGCTATTTTATGTTCATGATGTTCTATTAAGTTAAATATTATGTAGACTTGAAATGAAAACTCAACTGTTTTCTATTGTTTATTTGAGTTTTTTTCCATGACATAGTTTTATAAATAATCTAAGGGAATATTGAAGAAAATGTACTTGAACAAAATAGCTACTTACCAAGGGACAAGAAAAATAAATAGGCAAAAGAAAGGCTTACAAAGGATTGAACTATATAAGCAAGAGAAGAGTATGAAAGAAAAAGCCTTTGTCTCCTTGTGCAATGTTAATGGTTAAAACCAATATTTCACTAGATCAAGATTGTGTTCTTCCTTTGCCATCAAGTTGATTCAGGTAATATAACATCCATATGTCTTCTAAACTTAGATTTTTGGATATCTTTATATTAAAAAGTTTGTATTACAAACTTCAAAGTCAAAATAAGTCCTTTTATCTTTTATTTTTAAATTTTGACTTTCATTTTTTAAATATTACTGTCAGAAGATGAAGGAAGATCTCAAAGGAATTCTATTCACAAATCCATACACAAAAAGAATTCTCAACAGAGGAATATGGAATGACTGAGAAACACTTAAAGAAATGCACAAATTCCTTAGTCATCAGGGAAATGCAAACCAAAATGACTCTGAGATTCCAACTTACACCTATCAGAATGGCACAGACAAAAAACTCCAGCAACAGCACATGCCTGCGAGGATGTGGAGAAAGGGGAACAATCCTCCATTACTGGTGGGAGTGCAAACCCATACAACCATTTTGGAAAGCAAGCTGGCACTTTCACAGAAAACTGGGAATAGTTCTACCTCAAGATCCAGCTATACCACTCTTGGGCATATAGCCAAAAAATGTTCCACCGTACAACAACGGCATTTGCTCAACTATGGTCATAGCAGCTTTACTAGTAATAACCAGAAATGACTTAGGTATCCCTCAACTGAAAAATGGATAAAGAAACACAAAACTATTCAGCTATCAAAAACAGGGAAATATTGAAATTTGCATGCAAATGAATGGAAGTAGAAAAAATATCAACCTGAGTGAGGTAACCGAGACCCAGAAATACACACATCGTATATATTCACTTATAAGTGGATATTAGCCCAACATAAATGTCTTCTGAAAGACTCCACGCAGTGGAGAATCAGGACAGATAAAGGGACTGGAAGCTGGGCTCGGGGCGAAGCACTAAGAGTTGTAAGGAAGAGTGGAGGGATGGAAGGAACCAGAGGCTCCACTGGGAGACCATCAAGGCCTGAGAGCTGGACACAGGGTATGGGGCTTATACAAACTGATTCACCAACCAAAGACATGCAAGCAGAGAACCCTAGACCCACCCCTGTTCAGATGTAGCCAATGGACAGCTAACTCTTCATGGGGTAGGGGGACTCATGCTGAAACTCAGGCATGCACTCTGGTGCCCAAGATTTGATCGCTGCCCCTTGGCAGGATGGCGTTACAGGCACACTGACGAAGGAGATACAGGATATCCTGATGAGACATGATAGGCTGTGGCCAGACGGGGGGTGGGGGGTAGCTCCCCTCCCCCATCAGAGATCTAGGGGAGGGTTATAGGACAAAAGAGGGATGGAGGGTGGTAATAGGAAGATTAGAGGGATGAGATAACAATCTGGTTGTCATGTGAATAAATTATAATAAATAAATAGAAAAAGAATCCATATGCTTATAAATTATGTTACATACATTTTCAAAAATCTGAGTATTTCCAAGTGAAATACAAATGCCATCTTTAGTCAAATGCATTGCATACTTTGAACTATAAAATTTTAAGCTCCAAAATACTGTATTGGGAGAAGTGATACATAATCCAAATACTCTTCCATCCATGAAGAAAACAACGTCATTCTAAGAAAAATTGGAAGGACATTAACATTTAAAATAGGAAATTAAGAAAATTAATTTACATAAGTAATGCAATTAAAGTATAAAATGGTAATACTTCAAAGACCAATAGCATATTTTGAGTCTCTTGTTAATGGGATCCTCTAAATCCTTTCTTAGAAAGTTTATTTTGGTATATAGGAAGATGTTTTTGTGTTTAATTTTTTTATCCTACTATTTGCTTAATGTGTTATCAGTTTTAGGAGTTTTTATCTTGAGCTTTATGGGTTTTTGTTTATAGAATCTTATCATCTGCAAATAGGAATATTAGATTTTTTCCCCATTTGAATATGCCTGTATCTCCTTTAATCTTCTTATCGCCTTGCTAAGACTTTAAGCTTTGTATTGAACAGGAATGGAGACAGTGAATGTAAATGCTGTGCTCATGATTTCACTGAAAATATTTTTGGTTTTTCTCTGTTTAGCATGATATTGAATATAGCCTTGTTTTATCTTCCCTTTATTGTGTTTATATATGTCTGTTATAACTCTAGTCTCTCCAAAACGTAGATCATGAAAAAAAAAAAAAAGGTTTCATTTTGTCAAAGGCATCTAATAAATAGCATGCAGTTTTCGTCTTTGAGTATATTCACGTGGTAAATTACATTTACGGATTTTATATGTTGAACATCTCAACATCATTGGCATAAAAGCTGATCTCAGCACAGCAGATGATATTCTTGATTTATTCTTGAGTTAGCTTGTTGGTATTTTATTTAGAAATTACACATATATATACACATATATATATATATATATGTATTCAAAGAAATATTAGAGCAGTGGTTGTCAACCTGTGGGTGAAAATCCATTTGGTGGTGTCAAACGACCTTTCATTGTGGTCATATATCAGATATCCTGCATATCAGATATTTACATCATGTTTCATAACAATAGCAACCTTACAGTTATGAAGTAGCAACAAAATAGTATTATGTTTGAGGGGTTATCCCAACATAAGGAACTGTATGAAAGGGTTACAGCATTAGGAAAGAAGAGAACCACTTAATTAGAGTATAATTCTTTTGGGGGCTGGCCATTGGTATTGGTTTCAGGGATACTGCCTTCACAAAATGAATTTGGAATATTTGTTTTTTCATGTTTATGGAATGATTTTTAATGATATTGGTGTTTATAGTTTTTCAGGTATAGCAGAATCTTAATATGAATCCATTTGGCCCTCTGCTTATTTTAATTGAGATATTTTTCTTCTATTGTTAATTTTATTTTTAATTTATTCACTTTACATCCCTATTGTAGCCCCCTTCCTCTTCACCTCCTGGTTGCACCCTCCCTCCCTCTTTCCCTCTTCCACCCTTCCTCTTCCCCTAGTCCTCAGAAAGGGGGAGAATTCCTCCTCTGTCATCTGACCTCAGCCTATCAAAGTCTCATCTGGTCTTCCTTCATCCTCTTCCTCTGTGAGCTTGTAAGGCTTCCCAGAGAGGGGGAAGTGATCACCACAGTGCACCACAGTCCATGTCAGAGATGGTCCTTACTCCCCATATGATAGAATCCATAAGGACTGCCTTTTTACTACATCTGAGCATAGAGCCTAGGTCCACATCATGCATGAACCTTCATTGTTCTATCAGTCTCTGCAGCATCACCACCACCCTTGGCCCAGATTTGTTGCCTTCTTTGGTCTCCTTTTGTAGCTCTGTCCTCTCCAAGTCCTTCTATTCCCCAACTCTTCCATGTGACTTCCTACACTCCACCCCAAGTTTTGCTGTGAGTCTCAGCATCTGCCTGGATGTCCTGATGGGTGGAGTCTTCCAGAGGATCTCTATAGTAGGCTTCTCTCTTCTTCCTTTTCTTCAAATACTTCCGGTGTCTATTCTATTTGTCCATCTGAATGAAAATTAAGTATCTGCCCTAGGGTCCTCCTTGTTATTTAGCTTCTGTAGGTCTGTGGATTGTAGTGTGGCAATCCTGTATTATGTGGCTAATAGCTTCTTTTTTAAAAAATAATTTATTTATTTTTATTGTATGTGCATTGGTGTTTTGCCTGCATGTATGTATGTGTGAGGGTGTCAGATCTTGGAATTACAGACAGTTGTGATCTAGTATCTTCTTATAACTGAGTATATACCGTGTGTCTCTTTCTGGGTCTGGGTTACCTCACTCAGCATGATCTTTTATAGTTTCCTCCAATTGCCTGCAAATTTCAACGTTTTCTTGTTTTTAGTAGCTGAATAGCATTCCATTATGTAAATGTATCAGTTTCTTTATCCATTGGTCAGTGGAGAGACAGCTATTTTTTTTCCAGATTCTGGCTATTACAAATAAGGCTGCTATGAACATGAAACTCAGTTTCATGAATCGTTCCAAAGTTCTTAGGCAAGAAGAGCCACATTTGTAAAAGAAATATTACAAAAGCTTAAAACACACATAGAACCTCATATATTAATAGTGGGAGACTTCAACACTCCAGTCTCGTTAAACAGACAGATCATTAAGACAGAAAATAGAGAAATAACAAAACTAATAGACATTATGAATCTAATGGAACTAACAGATTTCCTAGCACCCAAACTGATTCAAATACCTGGTGCCTAGACATTTTTTGAGGTCAGAGACAACCTAAATATATGAAAGTAGAGAACATATTGTGGTTTTAATTTGTAATGCTTTCCATAGTGCTGTATGTTTGAAAACTTTGTTTCATACTTATCGTAGTGTTTGAGAAAGTCATGGACATTTTAGAAGGTAGAGCTTTCCTGAAAGAAGTTGGGTTTTTTTTTTAATTAATATATTTATTTAAAATTTTCATGCAATGTGTTTTGATCACATTATAATATTGTCTAACTCTTCCCAGATTTCCCCCTCCTCCCTAGATATCCACATTCGTATTCTATATCTATGTCTCTCTCTTTCTTGGAAAAAATTATAATGACTCTGAAAGCAAACTTCGTCAAAATTATATAATAGTTGAATTCCATATGCTTTCTCAAAAGGCATTTAGTGTTAGTTTTCCCTCTTCTATTCTCTTTTTTACTCTGTCTCTCCCATCTGCCTTGTATGACCATCCCATTGAATTTCCCCATTACTCGAAAAACCAAAAAAAAAAAAAAAAAAAAAAGAATTTCCCCATTACAGTTTCATTTATATCTCTAGAACACTGTGCAAAACCCTGCTCAGTAGTACCTATAAGCTACCAAACCTCTGTGAATGCTTGGATTGCCACACACCTATCTAAATCTAAAAGCTAATATCCACATATAAGAAAAACATATTATTTGAGTTTTTGAGGATACAGTTTACTTCACTTAGGATGATCGTTTCTAGCAATATATATTTACCTGAAAATTTCATTTTCCTAACAACTGAATAATATTCAATTGCATGAATGCACCATATTTTTAATCTCCATTCATCAGAGAATGGACATCTAGCTTTTTCCTAATATCTGGCTAATATGAATAGAGCATCAATGAACAGAAATGACGAAATTCTTTGTAGGATTACTTATCATCTTTTGGGCATATACCCAAAAGTAATATATCCGTATTTAATGATATATCATTTTTCAGCTTTTTTGAGGAACCTCCACATTTATTTCTACAGTGCCTGTACCAGTTTCCAATCTTTTAAACAATGAATAAACATTTGCTTTTCCCAACATCTTTACTAACATTCGCTGTCATTTGCTTTACTGATATCAATTTGCATTTCCCTGATGGAGAAAAATGTTGAACACTTTTAACAGTTTTTAACATGTAAAGAAATTCATTAAAATTTATTCAGATTACACCCCAATGTTATCCTCTCACCTGTATCTTCCTGTTCCCATCCTCCCTCCCTCTTCTACCCTATTCCCCACCCCTAGACCTCTGACAGAAAGGGATTTCCTCCAACCCCACCTTATGGCCACAACATATAACTTCTCTTTGCAAAAGCCTGCTTCTCTTCCTCTCTGTGCAGCTGGGCCTCCACACCACGGGGAAGTGACCAAATCAGGGACACCAGAGTTCATGTCGGAGAATGAATAATCCATTGGCTAGATCTGAAAAAGGGGTCTAGGTTTACTGCATGAATTGTCCTGTTTCTTCTGCTTACTTCAATGAACCATTTTAATTGAGTTATTCATTGTCTTGAAAAAATGTGTGTGTGTGTGTGTGTGTGTGTGTGTGTGTGTGTGTGTGTGTGTGTGTGTGTGTGTTCTTGCAGGATTAAGTTCTGTAAAGTTTTTAAGGGCATTCACTTTTTAGTAGGTACTCAATTATGGTGTGTTAAGGTTTGAATGAAAATGGCGCATATAGACCATAAGGAGTGTCACTATTAAGAGGTGCAGGCTTGTTGGATGGAGTAGGGATGATCTTTTTGGAGGAAGTAAGTCACTGCGGTTGGCTTTGAAATTTCAGAAGCTCAAACCAAGCCCAGTGTCATTCTCTCTTCCTGTTGCCTGCTGATCTAGATGTAGAACTCAGCTCCATCTGCAGCACAATATCCTCCTGCGGTCCACCATACTTTCCACCATTATGATAATGGACTAAAACTCTTAACCTGTAAGCCAGCCTCAGTTAAATGTTTTCTTTTATAATAGTTGCTATGATCATAGTGTCTCTACACAACAATAGAAATTCTAAGAGCAGGTGTTAAATCTGGGGGGAGATGGCTCCATGAGGTTTCCACATTAATGTCTATTGGTGCTGTGTTGTGCTAGTTCTTATCTTCTTTGGGCAGGCATAATGTTGAGATACAAAGGGTGATGTTTGGTGTTTCCCCATCATTTCTAGGAAAAACAATCTCACAGGAGATTTCTGGTCTACTGACTCTTAGAAAGGTTCTGGCTCCTCTTATGTAGTGTTTATTGAGCCGTGGGTGCATGATTTGTGTTATAGATGTATGATTAGGGTTTGAGCAGCCAGTGTTCACTTACTCTGTGCATTTGAACAGCTTGTGATTTTCTAAAATAGATGCTATCTATTGCAAAGAGAAGATTCTTTGATGAGAGATGAGAGATACCATTCTTTATGTGTATATGAGTAAGTATTTAGAATGCAGTTAAGAGTGTTGCGGCTCTAGCAAATAGATAGAACTAGAAGATATTTTGTTGTGAGGTAACCAGACTCAGAAACAGAAGCACTACATCTTCTCTCAACTCTGTACTTCCTAGATTCAATTCTCCAGATCTTAGTATGTCTGGGTAACCGCAAAACCCAGGAAAGTAAAGAATGATCATTGTGGAGGTCACCTGAAAAGGGACCAGTAAGAGACAAGTGATTTAAAGGGGAAAAAACAAGTGAGAGGGGTTTAACTGTGGCATAGGGAGCATGTTCAATACAGAAGATGAGAAGAATGTGAAATAATACTAAAGACATCTGAGAAATCCATAGGGTATATATTACTATTGACCTAAAATTAAATATATTATTTTTGTTTCAGAGTGATAGAATTATAATTTAATAAAAAATAGAAGACATAATTGATATATATTTGATCAGAGAATTTTAAAATCAAAAGTTGATTATATTTAAGTTAATTTATTCCAAGTGGCAAATTACCTATAAGTATAGAGCAACCACATGCATCTTTGATATACTTTGTCATACAATATGAACAGTCATTGTGGCACACAATTATATTTACATGACTTGGTAGACAGAGATTGGAGGATCCCTATGATTTTCAGTCCATCCTGGTCTATATGGAGAATTCAAGAACATGCAGAGCTAAATAAAGGTACCCTTTCTACAAAAAAAAAATACATTATGCTCTTTACTAAAGAATAATGTTAATTCTTGAAAAATCCAGAAATCCTATGTATTAGAAAACAATAACAGAAGCATGAAAGTAATTATTCAATTCAATCAGAGGTTCTAAAACTTGCATGAGGTTATCAGCCAGAAATGAAATATTTTCCATGAAAACAGGCAGCAAAGAACAATGAAGTTATTAGACATAATTGCAATGTAAACAGTTTATTACTAGGAGTTATATAAATGTAGCAGGACTTGTAAATGGCTTTTTTACTTCAAGGGTTAACAGGTAGAAATTGTTCCAGACACTATAAATAGATCTTCATGCGTATCAGTTGAATAATCATGATAAAATTAATAATTTTGTATTAATTACTTTAAAACTTTACTGAGACCTTATCAAATGACCCTGTGGATATAGAAAAGTACCTTGAAAAATATTCCCTTGAGTGTTTACATTCTAGAAACAATCTTGCCATACATAGAAATGGAGAGATAAAAAGACATTAAAGTAGACACAACATTGTACAGGCCATTTAGTACAATTGTTTATCTTTTAACACTTCATAACTTGAAAAATATGCTTTTGTTGGGCTGAGATTGATAGTAAAACTGACACATTCCTAATATTCTTAGGACACACACTTTAAAATTCTCTCCCTTTTCCCTAGAGACTTGTTATCCTGGTTATTCAGGACTATGGGAGAAATTGGGTAGTATGTTCTTAAACTACCATGGTGTACTGAAAGACCAATTTTTATTATCAAGGTTGATTTGTGCACAGTTAAGAAAAGTCTGCTATTTGATATTATTTGATAATATCTAAATGTAATGTGTAAGCATATATAGTTGAGAATCATAATGTAATACTTCCAACTCATTATTTTTATAATATCAAATTCAAGAATGAAAATTATTTTAAGACTCTCTCATCTGCATTTATTACAGTGTGGAAGCATCATCATTTTCCTTAAATAGAAATCTTCTGCTTGAAATCTTTTCTAGATGGATATGTTGACCAATGAGGACAGTGCATGTAGAATTTCTTCTGATTCTATGCTCATTGCTTATGTGAAAAACATTTCTTTCTTTCTTTCTTTCTTTCTTTCTTTCTTTCTTTCTTTCTTT
>OU015756.1:35892798-35918064 GCA_907169655.1 Acomys percivali | reverse complement strand
CTTCTTCTTCTTCTTCTTCTTCTTCTTCTTCTTCTTCTTCTTCTTCTTTTTTTTGTAAAACATCTACTGCACATTGAAGGCTCTATCATATGCTCTTGGTGCTAGACTTAATGTTATCTTTTCAATTATATTTTTCACAAATAATCCTATGAAAATTAAGTCCTGCTTTTCTGAAACTAATTTTTGATGTGTTTTCTGTGATGTGTTCTTACAACTTGAGTCATATAATCAGTTTTCTTGTCATCATCACATTTCCTAGTAGCATTTTTCAACAAGATAGCTGAGGCCATTTCCTTGTAGTCTGTGGCATCATAGTTTAATATTATCTGTATTTACTGGCAAGACATGTTCTCTGAGTTAGTGACATGATGTTTTTGTAGGAGTCCTAGAGTAAATCAATATTATTAATGATATTTATAATTCTATATTTTAATATATCATATTAAATATGATCTATGGTAGAGAATTTAAGATGAGTAACTATAATTGGAGACAACATAAAGAATGCATATGAAAATTTAAAATGTCTATATTTATCTTTCCTACCCATTAATTATATGCCACATTGCCTCCTTAAACTTGGTATCCTCTTTATCTGGTGAGTACTTAAGGACTACAAAGAAGGTTCTTCAACAATTATTCAGGGATCCAAGATGGCAGCAAGCAGTGTGGACTGTGTTTAGAAGCTCCAGTAAACATTTCAGAGAATTGCACGGAATTTTTAACCAAGAACACCAAGCTCCCCACCCGACTACAGCGGGAGTACCTCACACTTTGAAAGGACCAAAATACAGAAAATCTGCATACCCCTGCAAACGGGAGGAGTTCAGATATTCTTTGACCAGAGTGGCAGTGGTGGTGCCAGAGGTTTGCAGCTAGGAACCCACCAGCAGAGGTGATTGGCATAGTGACTGGTGGGAATTTCTGTGGGAGAGGGGACTCAGTGCAAGATTTGGGTCCCGTGACCCTAGCTGAACTTGGCTCATGGTTTGGGCCCCATGATCCAAGCTCAACTTGGTATACACCTCGTGCCCTGAGACCCAAACTGGAGTTGGTGCAAGGTTTGGCCTGTGAGACTCTAGGTGAGCTCTGTGTGTGGTTTGAGCCCAGAGACCCTAGCTGGGCTTGGCAGATAGTCCTGGCCCTAAGACTCTGGCAGGACTTGGCGAGTGGTTTGGGCCCAGATTCCCTAGCTGAATTCGGTGTGTGATTTGTGTCCAGAGTCCTTGGATGAACTTGGAGGGCAATCTGGGCCCAGAGAACCTAGCTGAACTTGGCAGGCAGGTTGGGCCCAGGGAACCTAGCCAGGCTCGGCAGGCAGTTTGGGCCAAAAGACTCTAGCTGAGCTTGGCATGTAGTCCTGGTCCTGAAACTCTAGCTGGACTCAGCGTGTGGTCAGGGCCCTGAGACTCTAGCTGAACTCAGCAAACACAGTGTACAATTTGGGCCCGAGACCCTGGTTGGACTCAGCATTAACTGGACTAAGTGTGTGGTAAGCCGCAGACCCGCTTGGGTCCAGAGACATGAGCTGGACTAAGTGTGTGTCGGTTTGGGGCCCATGACACTATCCTGGACCCTGAGAGTAGACTGGGTCCTGAAATGCTACTGGAAACCACAGACCAGCAAAGCATCAGAGGTCCAGGATTAAGGAAATCTCAGGAAAACAGAGAGTAGAGTGGCCATCAGGCCTACACTGCCCAACCTGCTTCAGTCCCTGGAGAGCTCTGGTGGCACAAGGTTACTCAGAAGGCTGTGGACACTTTGGCCTGACCCAGCGCACATTCTGAGACCCAGAGCAACTTCAGGACCCACAGTAGAGGGGAGCTGGGGATCACTGGCTAAGAGACCCAAACTACAGGACTGCCCTCCTGCCATCCAGATCAGTGAAGCATCAGAGCTTCTGGCCAAGGGAAATCATGAAAAAATGGATGAATCTATCCTCAGACTCCCTCCACCTACCTCCAGAAGCTACCTGCCAAAAACAGAGATGTCAAGATTACTAAAGGACAGCGTAAAGTATTATGCAAAACAACAACAAAACAAAACAAAACAAAAACCCAATAAAATATGGCATCTCCAGATCCCAGATATCCCAAAGAAAACAACCCAGAGAACTCAAATACAGTGGATATACGAGAAAATGACCTCAAATCCTTAGTAATGAGGATGAAAATGGAGGAAACAAATACAATTTGTAATCAAATGCAGGAAGACACAGTCAAACAGGTGGAAGACATAAAAGAGGCCTATAGAGAGGAACTGAAAAAATTCAGGAAAATACAAACAACCAGAAGACAGAAATCAATAAAACTGTTTAAACTCTTAAGGCCTGTAAAGACGCAATGGAAGAAAATCAGGAATATACAAATAATCTTATGGAAGAAATCAATAAAACAGTTTAAGATCTGAAGATGAAAATGGATTCAAAGATAAACACACAGACCAAAGAAAAACAGGAATGTGAGAACTCAGAGAAGAAGGTGAGCAACACAGAGGTGAGCCTGTCTATCAGAATCCAACAGATGGAAAAAGGAATCTCAGGTATAGAAGATACAATCACAGATCTTGAAGCAAACATGAAAGAAAATGCTAAATCTGGAAAAATCTGCACAAAACATACAGGAAATCAAGGACACCATGAAAAGAAGAAATCTAAGGATAATAGGCATTGAGAAAAGAGAAGATGCCAGACTCCAAGGCCCAGGAAATAGTCTCAACAAAATCATAGAAGAAAACTTCCCCAATCTAAAGAAAGAGATGTCTTCAACATACAAGAGGCCTATAGAATACGAAATAGAATAGACCAGAAAAAAAGAAAAAACTTCCCATCACATAATAATTGAAACACAAAATATACAGAACAAAGAAAAAATATTAAAAGCTGCAAGGGAAATTGGCCAAATAACATTAATGGTAAACCTATCAGAACTATATCCACCTTCTCAGCAGAGACCATAAAAGCCAGAAGGGCCTGCCTGGACAGAGATCCTGCAAACCCTAAGAGACCACAGATGCCAGGCTAGACTACTTTATCCAACAGAACTATCAATTACCATTCACGGAGAAAACAACATATTCCATGACAAAAACAAATTCAAACAGTACCTATCCACAAATCCAGCTTTACAGAAGGTACTATAAGTAAAACTCCACCGCAAAGGGACAAGCAACCACCAAAACTACTCAGGAAATAGATAATGACACCATTGCAAAAACACAACTACACAAACGCTCTACTGTAACCAACATCAAAATTAAGACTCTTAACAGTCACTGGTCATTAATATCTCTCAACATCAATGGTCTCATTTTCCCAATAAAAAGACACAGACTAACTGAATGGATGCATATACAAGGTTCAACATTCTTCTGCATTCAAGAAACACATCTCACCCATTAAGATAGATATTACCTCAGGGTAAAAGGCTGGAAAAAATATTCCAAGCAAATGGTCACAAGAAGCAAGAAGGTGTAGCCAATTTAATATCTAACAAAATAGACTTTCAACCAACATTAATCAAAAGAGATGAGGAATGACACTTCATACTAATCAAAGGTAAAGTCAATCAAGATGACATCACAATTCTGAACATCTATGCTCCCAATACAAGGGCACCCACATTTGTAAAAGATCTATTAGTGAAGTTTAAACCACACATTGATCCCCACAAAATAATAGTGGGATACTTCAACACCCCACTCTCACTGAAGGATAAGTCATTGAAACAGAAACTAAGCAGGGAAATAACATCATTAAACAATGCCATGAATCAAATGGATCTACCAGATGAAACATTCACTCAAACAAAAAGGATTATACCTTCATCTCTGCATCCCATAGAACTTTCTCCAAAATTGATCACATCATAGGTCACAAAGCAAACCTCATTAGATACAAGAGGATTGAAATAATACCTTGTATCATATCAGATTACCATGGTCTTACACTGCAATTAAACAATGACAAAAATAACAACAAGCCTACACATACGTGGAAACTAAACAACTCTCTACGTAATGACAACTGGGTCAGGGAAGAAATAAAGAAACAAATTAAGGACTTCCTGAAATTCAATGAAAATTAAGGAACGACATATCCAAATTTGTTGGATACATGGAAAGCAGTGCTAAGAGGAAACTTCATAGCACTAAGTGCCTTTAAAAAGAAATTGGAATTGTCCCACATAAGCAACTTAATAACACAGCTGGAAGCCCTAGAAAAAAAAGAAGCAGAAACACCCAAGAGGTCTAGACATCTGGAAATAATCAAACTCAGGGCTGAAATTAACAAATTAGAAACAAAGAGAACAGTCCAAAGAATCAACAAAATCAAGAGAAAAACAACAAGATAGACAACTCATTAGCCAAACTAACTAAAAAGTAGAGAGAGAGTATCCAAATCAACAAAATCAGAAATGAAAAGGGAGACATAACAACAGACACTGAAGAAATAAAAAGAAGCATAAGATCCTACTTTGAAGGCATATATGCCACAAAATTTGAAAATCTAAGGGAAATGGATTACTTTCTTGGTATTCCACTTGTGAAAGTTGAGTGAAGAACAGATAAACAAGCTAAATATTCCCATTTCCCCTACAGAAATAGAAGCAATCATTGATAGTCTCCCAACCAAAAAAAAGCCCAGGGACAGATGGTTTCAGTGCAGAATTCTACCAGACCTTCAAAGGCGAGTTAATACCAATACTCTTCAAGCTACTCCAAAACATAGAATTGGATGGAACATTACCAAATTCATTCTATGAGGCCATAGTTACATTGATACCTAAACCTCAAAAAGACTCAACAAAGAAAGTGAATTTCAGACCAATTTCTCTTATGAACATTGATGCAAAAATATTCAATAAAATACTTACAAAACGAATACAAGAACACATCAAAGATATCATTCACCATGACCAGGTAGACATCATTCCAGGCATGCAGGGATGGTTTACTATATGGAAATCCATCAATGTAATCCACCATATAAACAAACTGAAAATAAAAAACGACATGATGATCTCCTTAGATACACAGAAAGCATTCCATAAAATCCAACACACATCCATGTTTAAAGTTTTGGGGAGATCAGGGATACAAGGCACATATTTCAACATAATAGAGGCTATGTACAGAAAGCCAATATCCAAAGTCAAATTAAATGGTGAGATATTAAGGAAATTCCTCTAAAATCATCAACAAGGAAAGGCTGCCTACTCTCTCCATATCTCTGCAATATAGTACTGGAAGTTCTAACCAGAGTAATAAGACAACAAAAGGAGATAAAGAATATGCAAATCGAGGGAATCCAAGTAGGCGGAGAGCAGTATGGAGCGTGTTTGGAAGCTCCAGTGAACAATTCAGAGAATTGCACAGATTTCTGAGCCAGGAACACCAAGGTCCCAACACCACGGCAGTGGGAGTGCTCCACGGTTCAGAGGGACCAGGGTGCGGAGGACCTGCGTGCCCCTGCACACAGGAGGAGTGCAGATTTTCTTGGAGCAGAGCAGCAGTGGCAGCACAAGTGGCACCAGCGGCACCAGCGGCACCAGCGGCAGCGACTGAGGTTTGCAGCTCAGAGCCTTCTGGTGGAGGCGGTTAGTGTGGTGGCTGGTGGGAGTTGCTGCGGGGGAGGTGACACTGGACAGGATTTGGGTCGTGTGGTGCCTTGTGACCCAAATTGGACTCGGCGGACAGTTCAGCCCCAGAGTCCGGGGTACAGCTCAGTGCGCAGTGCTGTGGAGACGCTTGCTCAGTGCAGCAAGCATTTCTGCCCAAGGCAACAGCTCAGCGCAGCCACAGCTCCCCTGATGTGATGCAGGCTGGGCCGAGCACTCAGGCCCACCGAAGGCGCCATCTCAGCACAGCCAGCGTTCACCTGCTGAGACACAGACTGGGAAGAGTGCTCATTCCTACCGGAGGCGCTGGCTCACATCAACGAGCAGTTCTGCCCAAGACACTAGCTCAACTCAGCGGGCAGATTTGGGGCACTGACGCAGGCTGAGGTCAGCAAGCAGATTCAGCCCAGAGGCCCTAGCTGGACTTGATTGGCAGATTAGGCCCAGAGATTCTAGATGAGCGGTGCACATAGCTCGGCGGCCCCAAGACACTGGCTGGACTATCCACACAATATAGGCCTGGGGTCCCGGGCTGAATTCAGCTTGCAGTGTGGGTCCATAGTCCCTGGCTGAGCTCGGTGCACAATTCCGCCCCGGAGACTCGGGTGGAGCTCGGCGTGCACTTTAGGGCCAGTGTCCCTATCTATGCTTGGCAGACAGATTGGGCCCAGAGACTCTAGTAGAGCATTTGGCACAGTCTCGGCTCTAAGACTCTGGTTGGACACAGTGTGCAGTTTGAATCCAGAATTTCTGGCTACCTGGGTGCATGGTTCGGGCCTGAGTCAATAACTGACCACAGCACATAGTTTGTCCAAAAGCCTCTAGCTGAGCTTGGTGCACAGTCCCAGCCCAAAAATTCTGGCTGGACCCAGTGTGCATTTTGAGCCCAGAATTCCTAGCTGAGCTCGGCAGACAGTTCAGGCCCTGGGATTCTAGCTGAGCTTGGCGGGTGGTTCGGGCCCAGTGTCCCTGGCTGGACTTGGCAGGGAACCCAGAATGCTGTGGATACATTGGCCTGACCCAATGCTCATCCAGAGACCCAGGATGATTGCAGGACCCACAGCACAGGAGAGCTGAGGATCACTGGCTGTGAGAGCCCAAAATGCCAGGGCTAACCTCCTGCCATCCACAACAGTGAAGTATCAGAACTTCCAGCCTACAGAAATCATGAGAAAACAAGTGAATCTATCATCAGACTCCCTCCATCCAACTCGGGAAGCTACCCAACAAAAACAAAGCCGACAAAAGGTCTAAAGGACAGTGTAAAAGCATACGCAAAAAAACCCCAAAACAACATGGCGTCTCCAGTTTCCTGCTATTCCAAAGAAAACAACCCAGAGAGATCAAATACAACGGAAATACAAGAAAATGACCTCAAATCCTTAATAAGGAGCATATTAATGGAGGAAACAAATATAATTCGTAATCAAATACAGGAAGATGCAGCAAAACAGGTGAGAGACATAAAAGAAGGACATAGAGTGGAACTGGAAAAAATTCAGGAAAATGCAAACAACCAGATGAAAGAAATAAAACGGTTCAAGCTCTGAAGACCTATAAAGAGGCAATGGAAGAAACTCAGGAATATACAAACAATCAGATGAAAGAAATAAAAAAATCAGTTCAAGAGCTGAAGACTAAAATGGATTCAATGATAAACACACAGACAGAAGAAAAACGAGAAGGTGAGACCTCAGAGAAGAAGGCGAGCAACACAGAGGTGAGCTTTTCTAACAGAATCCAAGAGACAGAAGACCGAATCTCAGGTCCAGAAGATACAATCACAGATCTTGAAGCAACCATTAAAGAAAATGCCAAATCTGGAAAACTCCTGACATAAAACATCCAAGGAATTAAGAACACCATGAAAAGAAGAAATCTGAGGACAATAGGCATTGAAGAAGGAAAAGATAATAGACTCCAAGGCCCAGAAAATATTCTCAACAAAATCATAGAAGAAAATTTCCCCAACCTAAAGAAAGAGATACCTATAAACATACAAGAGGCCTACAGAACACCAAATAGAATTGACCAGAAAAGGAAAACTGCCCGTCACATAATACTCAAAACACAAAACATACAGAACAAAGAAAAAAATGTTAAAAGCTGCAAGAGAAAAGGGCCAAATAACATTCAATGGCAAACCTATCAGAATTACACCAGACTTCTCAGCAGAGACTATAAAAGCCAGAAGAGCCTGGCCAGAGATCTTGCAAACCCTAAGAGACAACAGATGCCAGGCCAGACTACTTTACCCAGCAAAACTATCAATAACCATTGATGCAGAAAACAAAATATTCCATGACAAAAACAAATTTAGACAGTACCTATCCACAAATCCAGCTATACAGAAGGTACTAGAAGGAAAACTCCATCCCAAAGGGTCAAGCTACAACCAAAACTACTCAGGAAATAGGTAACTATACCATGGCAAAAACACAACTACACAAACACTCGATTGGAAACAACATCAAAATTAAGACTCTTAACAGTCACTGGTCGTTAATATCTCTCAACATCAATGGTCTCAATTCTCCAATAAAAAGACACAGACTAACTGAATGGGTGCATAAACAAGATCCAACATTCTTCTGCATTCAAGAAACACATTTCACCTATAATTATAGGCATTTCCTCAGGGTAAAAGGTTGGAAAAAATATTCCAAGAAAATGGTCAAAAGAAGCAAGCAGGCGTAGCCATTTTAATATCAAACAAAATAGATTTTCAACCAAAATTAATCAAAAGGGATGCAGAAGGACACTTCATACTCATCAAAGGTAAAGTCAATCAAGATGACATCACAATTCTGAACATCTATGCTCCCAATACAAGGGCACCCACATTTGTAAAAATCTGCTAAAAAAGCTTAAACCACACATCGATCCCCACCCAATAAGAGAGGGAGACTTCAACACCCCACTCTCACTGAAGGATAAGTCAGTGAAACAGAAACTAAGCCAAGAAATAACATCATTAACCAATGCCATGGGTCAAATGGATCTAACAGATATCTATAGAACCTTTCACCCAAACAAGAAAGAATATACCTTCTTCTCTGCACCCCATGGAACCTTCTCCAAAGTTGATCACATCGTGGGTCACAAAGCAAGCCTCAACAGATACAAGAGGATTGAAATAATACCTTGTATCCTATCAGATCACCAGGCTCTTAGGCTGCAATTCAACAACAATTGAAATAACAAAAAGCCTACACGTACGTGGAAATGAAACAACTCTCTGCTAAATGACACCTGGTCAGGGAAGAAATAAAGAAAGAAATCAAGGAATTTCTGAAATTCAATGAAAATGAAGGAACAATGTACCCAAAATTGTGTGATACATTGAAAGCAGTGCTAAGAGGAAAATTCATAGCACTAAGTGCCTTTAAAAAGAAATCAGAAACATCACACATAAGCATCTTAACGACACAACTGGAAGCCCTAGAAAAAAAAGAAGCAGAAACACCCAAAAGGAGTAGACATCTGGAAATAATCAAACTCAGGGCTGAAATTAACAAATTAGAAACTGCCGAGAGCCGCCCTGTTGAGGGGGCTCACTAGGCATGTGGGCTGTCTAGGAGGTGATCTGGTGTTTGCAAGGTCTTATACCACGATGTACCCCAAAACTGCTTCCAGCCTCTGACATGCTGTCAGGAGCCATTGATTTGGTAAAGTCCAGGAGGCATGAGAGATCTCTGGAGGTGATCTGATATTTGCAAGGTCTGTATCGTGATGTGCCCCAGAATTGCTTCCAACCTCTGACAACCCTGTCAATTGTGCACTGCTGCATCTCTCTGAAATCTGGCATTAGAGCCGGGCATGGTGGCGCATGCCTTTGATCCCAGCACCCAGGGAGGCAGAGGCAGGTGAATCACTGTGAGTCTAAGGCCAGCTTGGTCTACAAAGTGAGTCCAAGACAGCCAGGACTACATTCATGGCCAGCCCGGTCTACAAAGCGAGTCCAGGACCGCCAAGGTTACACAGAGAAACCCTGTCTCGAAAAACCAAAACTAATACATCTGGAATTGGTGTGAATTGTTATTTCCTGGGTACTGACCAGCTCTGATTGAGCAAACTTCCTAGAGGATCTTATTGAAGATGTACTTTTTGTTATCAAGATGAATTAATCCCTGATTATGGAATTCCTGATTTGGCTCAAATAGTTTTAAAAGTTAAAGTTAGTTTATGGCTGCAATAAATACCTTTGTGGACCTCCAGATGCCTCACTTAGGATAGCCTACCAGCAGATTTGTAGCTTCAGATAAGCCTCCACCACAGATGGCACCACGAATCCTGGTATTTGACCATAAATATAACCAGATTTGTTTAAACTCCATGTGAACCTATATGGAATGAAGTTACCTAGAGATGTCTGAATTTACTCTGTTTCTTAGAATGAAAGACAGACAAAATTATTGTCCTGAACTCATAACAAACTAAGAGATAGCTGGATAGTGTATAGTCAGGTCCGTCCTAACTGATAAGTTGTATACTCTTGTAAGTTTTAGACCCTGTTAACCTTAGACCCTGCCAACCTTCGTCATTCTGAACTCACCATGAACTTATGTAATGGATACATAGATAAGAAATGTTTAGATTTAAAGCATGTAACCTGTTGTATTTTTAGGATTCATCTGTTTTTGTGATTAATTGTACTCTTTGACTATGAGGTAATTCCCTTTTCTCAGAAGTATATATATGGGCTACAATAAACGTGAGCAGGAGGAGAACAGAGGAGGAAAACGGAGGAGAAAATGAGGGAGAATGGAGGAGAAAATTAAGGAGAACAGAGGAGAAAATGGAGAGAACAGAGGAGAAAAGATTGAGCAGCTTAGCTTCAGTTGAAGTTAAGATGCCTGACTTTATCCACCTTTTCTCCTGATCCTCTTCTCTTGAACGTATGTGTGTGAGTGGTTTATTTTCTATCTCTCTCTTACTTCTTATTTCTCTGTAGATTTGCAAATAAGTTAACAGACTCAGAGGCATCAGCCTTCTATGACTACTAATAAGCCTAAGTTTACACCAACTTATTGGAGATCTCCATAAAGAGGCCTATCTACAGATCAAAGAGCCTCCTTTTAGGACCCCCGTGCAGTTTCTTGCCAGAAGCCGCTTTTACAGCCTCAGTCATAGGAAAAAAGGTGGTCAGTTTAAGTTCTCCTCAGCCACAGTACAGCCAGTCCCTAGAGAAGAAACCTTGGGCTCTTTTTCCCCTTCCTTCCTTTTTCTTCTTTCAATCCTGATCAGTTGCTTGAGCCATCAGCTCTGGCCACCCAAGAGATAAAGTGAACTAGAAGGGCATCCGCAGTGCAACACCTCAGAGAGAAACTACCCTGGACCCTCTCCAGAGCACCAGCCGGGCATTAACAAGAAACTAAGAAAACAGTCCAAAGAATCAACAAAACCAAGAGCTGGTTCATTGAAAAAATCAAAAAGATAGACAGACGCTTAGCCAAATTAATTAAAAGGCAGAGGGACAGTATTGAAATCAACAAAATCACAAATGAAAAGGGAGACATAACAACAGACACTGAAGAAATAAAAAGAAGCATCAGATCCTACTTTGAAGGCGTATATGCCACAAATTTTGAAAATGTAAGGGAAATGGACGATTTTCTTGACCAATTTTACTTGCCAATGTTGAGTGAAGAACAGATAAACAAGCTAAATAGTCCCATTTCCCCTACAGAAATAGAAGTAATCACTTATATTCTCCCAACCAAAAAAAAAAAGCCCAGGGCCAGATGGTTTCAGTGCAGAATTCTACCAGACCTTCAAAGGCGAGCTAATACCGATACTCTTCAAGCTACTCCAAAACATAGAATTGGATGGAACATTACCAAATTCATTCTATGAGGCCATAGTCACATTGATACCTAAAACTCACAAAGACTCAACAAAGAAAGAGAATTTCAGACCAATTTCTCTTATGAACATCGATGCAAAAATACTAAATAAAATTCTTGCAAAACTAATACAAGAACACATAAAGGATATCATGCATCATGACCAAGTAGGCTTCATTCCAGGCATGCAGGGATGGTTTAAAAAATGGAAATCCATCAATGTAATCCACCATATAAACAAACTGACAATAAAAAACCACATGATCATCTCTTTAGATGCAGAGAAAGCATTTGATAAAATCCAACACCCATTCATGTTTAAAGTTTTAGAGAGATCAGGGATACAAGGCACTTTCCTCGACATAATAAAGGCCATATACAGAAAGCCAATAGCCAAAATCAAAGTAAATGGAGAAATACTCAAAGAAATTACTCTAAAATCGGGAACACGGCAAGGCTGCCCACTCTCTCCATATCTCTTCAATATAGTACTCGAAGTTCTAGCCAGAGCAATAAGACAACAAAAGGAGATCAAGGGTATCCAAATGGGAAAGGAGGAAGTCAAACTATCCTTATTTGCAGATGATATGATAGTGTACATAAGTGACCCTCAAAATTCCACCAGAGAACTCCTACAGCTGATAAACACTTTCAGCAATTTGGCTGGATACAAAATTAACTCAAAAAAGCCTGTAGCCTTCCTTTACACAAATGACAAGCTTGCAGAGGAAGAAATTAGGAAAGCCATACCATTCACATTGGCCACAAGCAATATAAAATATCTAGGAGTTACTCTAACTAAGCAAGTGAAGGACTTGTTTGAAAAAAATTTCAAAACTCTGAAGAAGGAGATTGAAGATGACATGAGAAGATGGAAGGATCTTCCTTGCTCATGGATAGGGAGAATTAACATAGTAAAAATGCCCATCCTACCAAAAGCAATCTACAGATTCAATGCAATCCCTATCAAAATACCTACACAATTTTTTGAAGACATTGAAAGTTCAATTCTGAACTTCATATGGAAAAACAAAAAACCCAGAATAGCAAAAACGATCTTGTACAATAAAAGATACTCCGGAGGAATCTCCTTACCTTATCTCAAATTGTACTATAAATCAATAGTAATTAAAACAGCATGGTACTGGCACAGCAACAGGCTGGTTGATCAGTGGAATCAAATTGAAGACCCAGATATGAATCCACACACATTTGGTCACTTGATTTTTGACAAAGAAGCCAAATCCATTCAATGGAAAAAGGATAGCATCTTCAACAAATGGTGTTGGTATAACTGGATGTCTATGTGTAAAAAAATGCAACTGGACCCATATTTGTCACCTTCCACAAAACTCAAATCCAAGTGGATTAAAGACTTCAACATAAAACCAGAGACACTAAGTCACTTAGAAGAAAAAGTGTGGAAGAGCTGGAACATATTGGCACAGGAGACAACTTCCTGAACAGAACTCCAGCAGCCCAGGCCTTAAGGGCAACAATTAATAAATGGGACCTCATGAGGCTGAGAAACATCTGTAAGGCTGGAGACACTGTCAAGAGAACAAAGCGACAGCCTACAGACTTCACCAACCCTACATCTGACAAAGGTCTAATCTCCAAAATATATAAAGAACTCAAGATATTAAACACCACCAAACCAAATAACCCAATTGAGAAATGGGGCTTAGAACTAAACAGAGAATTCTCAGCAGAGGAATATCAAATGGCTGAGAAACACTTAAAGAAATGCTCAACCTCCTTAGTCATCAGGGAAATGCAAATCAAAACAACTCTGAGATTCCATCTTACACCCATCAGAATGGCTAAGTTCAAAAATTCAAGTGAAACCACATGCTGGCAAGGAAGTGAAGAGAGAGGAACACTCCTTTATTGCTGGTACAGCCACTTTGGAAATTTGTCTGGCACTATCTCAGAAAACTGGGAATAGGGCTTCCACAAGACCCAGCTATTCCACTCCTTGGACTATACCCAGAAGATGCACCAGCACACAACAAGAATATTTGCTCAACCATGTTCATAGCAGTCTTACTCATAGGAGCCAGAACATGGAAATAGCCTAAGTGTCCCTCAGTAGAAGAATGGGTTAAAAAACTGTGGTACATTTACACTGTGGAATACTACTCAGCTATTAAAAACAAGGAATTCCAGAAATTTTTGGACAAATGGATGGGACTAGAAATGATCATAATGATTGAGTTAACTCAGAAACAGAAAGAGTCAAGTGGTATATATTCACTTATATCTGGGCAATAGCCCAAGGGGCATGTCCCAAGAGAGTCTTCACTTACCAGGAAAATGGGACAGAGGGGAGGACGTCCTATTCGGACTCTATTTGAGAGAAGCAAGGGAGAATGGGGAAATAGAAGATCCAGAGGATCCTAGAAACCTACAAGAAGAACATTATCGTGGGCAGATCTGTGGCTAGGGATCCTACTCAAACTATGGCACCAGCCAAGAACAATATGTGCAGTAAACTTCAAACCCCTACCCAGATCTAGCCAATGGACAGGACATTCTTCACAGCTGAGTGGAGAGTGGAATATAACTTTCACACGAACTCTGGTGCCCCATATTTGACCACGTCCCCTGGAAGGGGAGGCTGGTGGCACTTAGAGGAAGGATAACAGGTGAAGGAGAAGAAACTTGATCCCATATAAGCATATACAGGGGGAGGAGGTCTTCCTCAGTCACAGTCATAGGGGAGGAGAGTAAGGGGAAAATGGGAGGGAGGGAGGAATGGGTGCATTCAAGGAATGAGATAACAATTGAGATGTAATATGAATAAATTAATAAAATATATTAAAAATACATAATATACAAATATAAACCACAGTGGCTAAAAGAGGAATAAAAAGAATGGTGCTCCAAAAAAGAAAAAACAAAACAATTATTGAGCATTGAATTATTAGCAATTATAGTTACTTGACTTGTTTTCTTTTCACCACTTCCACTACTTCTTGCTTTCTTTTCTCTACCTTCTCAAACAAAAATATTGACCAACCCAATGGCATGTCACCATATTGCCATAAAACAGCAGGAATCAAGAAAAGCCTCATTATTAATGTCAAAAATCACCTGTCTGATGAAGTTTTTAAAAAGTCCCCTAATAACCAAGAGATTAATACATGTTTTTGGTTGATTGTTGTTTTATAATCTCCATGAAACATATTTGTTTTGTGGTTTTTCCACTCCACTGTATTACTCCTGCTTATCACCTACATACTATGTGGAAGTAACATCCTATAATTCCTTTTGTTTTGTTTTACCTATCTGATGTGAATCTCCACAATTTTGATGGCATTTACAACTGTTTGCATATACAGCAACAAGTTTTATCTGTTTCTACAATCAATTCTGAATACAGGCAATTCAATGTATTTAAAATCCATGAAGAACTGCTTTGTCAAATTGAAAAAAAAAACTATATTTTTTTCAAGTAGATAAATTATAATTAAACATTATAAGTTTACCATACATGTTCAGCAAATACTATCTCGCTGAGCTACATTCTCACCCCCAGTACTGTTATTTAATAATTTTCTCAGATTACCTTTATCCTAAGAAACTACTTAAAATACTAACTAAATCAACAGTTAAAATATTTACCTATTTCAGCTGGAGAAACGGCTCAGTGGCTAAGAAAACTGACTACTCTTGGCAAACTTCACTTGGCAGCTCACAACGGTCTGTAATTCCAGTTCCAGGGGATGTAACACCCTCACACATACAGGTAAAACACAAATGTACATGAAATTTAAATATTCACCTATTTAAACTATACTATTGAGGAAATCTTTGGATTTGTCTTTCCTCCATTTGTATTCTGGATCTGAATCAAAGTGTTCACTGATGAGACAAAAATTCCCAAAGGAAAATGGGTCAGAGTGAAACTGTCTAAACAAACAAACAAAAACCCTACAAATTCAGAGAGTTTAATCTAAAGGTTCCTTGACATTTTTATTTCTGTTCATAGAACTTCAGTGTGAACTATTTCAAAGATTAGAAGAAAAAAAATCAGTTTTCCTATTCTGACTCATGTTAAACGAACCACAAAATAGAAACGGCTACAAAGCCTTTTCAAACAATAGGCAATCCCTGGGCTTTTCACTTATGTAATACAGTTCCAGAATCCATGTTCTATCTAAGCTTAACTCTGCTTGTTAAAGCACACTGTCAGTAACAGTTGCTCATCCTGTGGTTTTCCTTGTCATTTAATTGCTATTACACATTACTATGAAATTATCATTTAATAGTCAGTTGTTAATTCTGAGCCAGATGTGTCATTTGGTTGTATAATTGAACAGTTTCTATTAACAGAACAGTTAATCCCAAAAATACAGACCAGACTCAGGAAGACATGTATGGAAATTCTATCTATGCTGAAAATCCCACGGAAAATATTATCAAGCTATTGAACTTCTCTAATTCTCATTTTTTGCCCACTCATGACATGGAATGGACAATATCTCTCTAAAGTTGTGAGAAACTTAAATATGATTATACTGGTAAGTTATATTCATTGGATTTTGAAAATAATTTAAGAGTTAAGATGTCTTATATATTGCACAATAAAATGGCTAACTAAATATTTGTCACTGATATGATAGACATGAAAATCTGTTGAAAATAAATATTAATTGAAGCCCAATTTAAAGTTGTAAGATAAAGTTCATCTACTCGGATGAGCAGAAGTAGAGGAACATTGAGCCCTGTAATTATGATCTAGCCATTCACCTATATTCTCACACATGTAAGGTCCAGAGTCTAAAATAAAGTGAGTATAGGATTTGTAGAATACCAAAAGGACAACATCACATAATCCAGTCTGTTCTGTGAAGAATTTATATTATGTTGAAACTATTATTCTAAAATAGCATAAATTTGTTTGTTTATACAGGTATTTGTCTAGTTTTCATCTGAACTATATAGATCTTACCTGGTGGATTTGGAACCTAAACACATGAAAGAACTGGGAGGACTAAGTCTAATGTTGTAGAAAATCTTACTTCAGTTTATGTGTATTTTATATATTAGTGTAACAAAGAAAGCAATGATCTAATGAAGGTTTGAGTTAAAAAAAAACATGGTCAGAAAAACATGCAAATAAATTCCAGCACATAGTAATATTATCAGGAAAGCTTTTTCTGAGAACTTTTATAAGACAGACCAATTTAAACATGGTTTCCAGGCACACAGTATAAATTATATTATGTATGACAGAATGGGAGGAAGGCCACTGAACAGAATGGGATCTATAGCTACATTCTGTCATACTACAAGGATAAACATATCTTATAAATTGAATGTAAATGTTTGTCACAGACGGCATAAAATTATGTCCCATATTATATACAGGGAACAGAGTGTACCTGAGCTAAAACAAACAAACAAACAAACAAATATAAAAAACCCAACCAACCAACCAACAAAAACAAACAAAAAGACCCCTCTCCCTCACAGTTTCTCAAGGCATTGTTCACCATGAGTTATTCTTTTGACTGTGTGTGCCAGATATTTAATTGAACTTTTCATGAAGTAGAGCATTCGAAACTCAAAATCCTGGTATGTCTTAGTTAAGTATTGACATGGCCGTGACAAAACACCACGTACAAATTAAACTTGAAGAGGAAAGTTTGACTCCATCTTATTGCACACAGTCCATGGAAGTCAGAGCAGGAGCTCAAGGATGAACCAGGAGACAGGACTCGAAGTCAAACCTTAGGGAATGCTGGGTTTTGGCTCTCTGTTTCAGGCTTATTCAGTTAGCTTTCTTGTATACTCCAGTACAACCTGCCCAGATATGGCAAGGCTTCCAGGATTTGAGCCCTTCCATGTCACTCATTAATCAAGAAAATGCTGTCAAGGACCTGCCTACATGTGACTAGTATAGAGGATTTTAAACTAATAGTCTCTCTTCCCCAATATGTGTAGGGTTATGTCATTTAACAACAGAAAAAGAAACAAAGGAACAAACAGAAAAATTGACAAAGGGTCAACTTGAAAAACCAATATGACTATCAATCATCTTTCCTTTTTTGCTTATTCCACAAGACCTCATGCTATTATCAATAACACAATAGAAAAATATTCCAAATTTTAAAAGTACCTTTCTTTAAATTTCAGTCTTTTTGAAAATATCCAGGGTGAGGTTTTTTTTATGTTTTTTTTTTCTTCTTCCACTTTTTTTTAAAAAAAAATTTATTAATTTATTCTTGTTACATCTCAATGGTTATCCCATCCCTTGTATCCTCCCATTCAAGTACATTGTGCCTATTCTCAGACCCAGATGACAAGTGTACGATTTCACTTTGAATGTTCTCAAACCTACTTTATTTGATGTTCTTTAATGCTTATACCTTCCTTCCACCTTCCCTACCCTAGATAGGAGAGAAAAGAGGTTAATAGGAACAGGAGAAGTAGACCTTTTATTTTATTTTATTTTATTTTATTTTATTTTATTTTATTTTATTTTATTTTATTTTATTTTATTCTTTTTTTTTTAAATTTATTCTTGTTACATCTCTATGGTTATCCCATCCCTTGTATCCTCCCATTCTCCCCTCCCTCCCATTTTCCCCTTATTCTCCTCCCCTATGACTGTTCCTGAGGGGGAATACCTCCCCCTGTATATGTTTATAGGGTATCAAGTCTCTTCTCGGTAACCTGCTGTCCTTCCTCTGAGTGCCACTAGGTCTCCCCCTCCAGGGGACATAGTCAAATATGAGGCACCAGAGTACATGAGAAAGTCATATCCCACTCTCCACTCAAGTGTGGAGACTGTCCTGACCATTGGCTAGATCTGGGTAGGGGTTTAAATTTTACCACCTGTATTGTCCTTGGCTAGTGCCTTAGTATGAGCGGGACCCCTTGGCCCAAATCTGCCTATCATACTGTTCTGAAGTAGACCTTTTGAAACCCAGTTCCTTGGCATAGTCATCAGGATTCCACCACACCTGTTCAAACCAGCAATTCAGCAAAGGTTACTGCAACCTCAGCATAGCAGAACTTAGATGAGCAGCTGGAACTTCAAAACATTCGCTGGAACAGTTCTTTATAGGAGTGTCTCTAAGGGGAGCAATGAACAGCCAAACAATAGGGAATGATGCCAAGACCAAAAAGCCCACCCTCTTGTTTGGGGCTCATATGTATCCTCTCAGAGTCTTATTGGGATTTTTATCAGTTGGCAAAGACCATGCCCCTATAAGAGGTACTTTCTCTTTTGGTGGATGACCATCACCTGTTCTCTCCCAAGTCTGTTTCCAGCAGAAAACCACCACATGCCCTCACACCAGTCTGTTTCATATCTCACACTTGGGATCAAAACAAAAACATATTTACATCCAGTATATGGAGTTTCTAAAGAAACAAGAATCTTCCACTTTAGAGCCCAGACAGTTACTAGACCTAAAGAAGCTAAGTAACAAAGAGTACCCTAGAGCAAATGCTTAATTCTCACTCGGAAAGGCAAACAGAACAGACACTGGAAGCACTTGAAGGGTGGGAACAGGATGGCAGCCTCCCAAAGAGGTTATTTGACAGACTCCAGACTCTACCCAGTAGGGATTGAAGCATTTACTCGTACTCACAGCCAAATATGTGGAAAAGCTTAGGGAGACTTACAGAAGAGTTGGGGGATAGAAGATCCTGAAGGAGACAGGACTGAGGTTCCTTACAATGGTGCTTCTAATTTGTGACAAGTCAACCTAAAACAAACCATAATGGAGGCATTGGACATTAACAAACTCTATGAAACAATTTCAGGTAATAGAAAACACCATAGGAATAAGTGTGTATTGCCATACAAAATTTCAATGTTCATTTAACATACACTTTTGTATTTTTGCTGAGTGGTTCATGTATTCAAATGATAAAACGTAAACATCTTTCTAAAAATACTAATTTCTTTGAATACAAATGTCACACCACAATTCTGACTTAGTGTTGTGAAGCAATTTATTGTTGGAAACAAAACATGGAGATATTTTCTTCCTAAGGGTTTGGTGTTTCCTGAAAAAATTAAAAAATTCAGAAATTACGAAATGTACAGTCATCTACTGTGGCATAAGGATTCTTACAAAACACAAGGGCCTTCTGTCCACTAGAACTCATACTTGTCAAAATATCCTAAGCTATGAGTGAAAAAATGAACCCAGTGGATTAAAAAAATAAGTGTACAATGTTGCAAGTGAGAATTAGTGGAAGGGTCTTGGAAGACTTGGAGGAGAGAGGAGGGAGGTAAATTTGATCAAATACATTGTATGCATTATAAAATTTTAAACTACACAGACATGATTGGCTTAAATTAGCTTCATTAGAAATCAATTTATTCATTCTGACCTAACAACCATTTTTAAAAAAATGGGCCTTACCTATCACGCTATTAGAGAGAGTTGCATTTGAATTTTAATATCAGAATATTTCCTATGATATTAGTCATATATATGTGTCTATTCCCCATGTAGATAATTTGATTAGAGACAAAGTATAAACTAATCCACAATGTGTGGTAACTTGGTGACAGCTACCACACAGTTTGACACAGCAATCATTCTTACACACTTGAAATTATTTTCAATCATAGATATTCAACAGTTCCTGTTAATGCCATGCTGAAAACCTGGGGCATCATTCACTAATTAGATAATCATGTCCTTGAAATGTTCAATCTAGAGGGAACACTGCTGAGCTGCAAGTTCCTGAGATTGAATTAAGATCTCTATTAAACACATGTGCTGCTCTTATCATGTATCTGTTTCCTTCTTATTCTGACACCCATTTCAACATTGGTATAACTGATTGTATAAGAGGTAGGGAAGATCAAATCTCCTCAAGTTAAGGCTAAAAATAAATCTTACCCATCATGAAAGATGTCATCATCTAGAAAAGGCAGTGATTTTTCACACTTCTATCCCTCTGGAAAAATATACCAAGTCAAATTTTCTTACTGAATTTGTGTTGTACTTTTATATTTCTTCAAAATGCCATTATTCCAGTCATCACTGAAGCAAGATATGTGAATTGTAAACAATGTTTCAAGAATTCTGTTGTAGTTTTATCTCAGAGAACTGTGTTTATGAAATAAAATGTATACATGTATCATTTTGGTTATTTAGTGTTAGTTTAAAGAATTACAAAATAAATAATATATTTTTAAGAAAGCAAAGCTGGTGTAGTGCTGCACACCTGTAATCCCAGCACTTAGCAAGGAAGAGACAGGCAAATCTCTGCGTTTGAGGACATCCTGATTTACAAAGAGATTCTAGGACAGCCAAGGCTACAAAGAGAAACCCTGTCTCATAAAATAAACAATTCTGAAAAAGGCCTTCAAATAAAAGTATTGGAAAAATCAAGCCCATATATAAACATAATAATAGCAATATATAGCAAGCAAATAGCTAACATCAAATTAAATGAAAAGTAACTTAGAGCAATTCCACTAAAATCAAGGACAAGGCCACGCTGTCTATTCCCTCCATATCTGTTCAACATAATACTTGAAATTCTAGCTAGAGGAATAAGAGAACTAAAGGAGACCAAGGGGCTACAAATTGGAAAGGAAGAAGTCAAAGTATCTCTGTTCTCAAATGATATAATAGTATATGTAAGCAATCCCCAAAATTTTAACAAAGAACTCCTACAGCTGATAAAAAACCTTCAGCAAAGCGACTGGGTACAAACTTAACTCCAAAAAAAATCAGAAGCTCTCCTTTATATTAACAATACCTGGGCTGAGAAAGAAGTTAGGGAAACAACATCCTTCATAATAGCCATAAATAATATTCAGTGATGTGACCATAACCAAAGAAGTGAAATACTTGTGTGACAATAACTTCAAATCTCTAAAGAAAAACATTGAGGAATATATTGGAAGATAGATTTCCCTTGTTAATAAACCAATAAGATTAACATATTAAACATGACCTTCTTACCAAAAGCAATCTACAGATTCAATGAAATTCCCATCAAAATTCCAATACAACTTTTCATGGACCTTGAAAGAGCAACTCTTAACTTTATATGGAAAATCTAAAAACCCAGGATAGTGAAAACAATCCTATACAACAAACAAAATTCTGGAGTCATCACCATCCCTGATTTTAAGTTGCACTACCAAGCAATAGTAATAAAAACCACATGGTATTGGTATAAAAACAGGTTGATTAATGGAATTGAATTAAAGAACCAGAAATAAATGTAAACACCTATGGACACTTGATTTTAGACAAAGGAGCCGAAACCATACAGTGGAAAAAAAAAAGCATCCACTAAAAATGGTGCTGGTTGAACTGGATGTCTGCATGTAGAAGAATGCAAATAGATCCATATTTATCACTCTGCACAATACTTAAGTCCAAGTGAATCAAATACATCGATATAAATCAAGATACACTAAACCTAATAGAATAGAAAGTGGGGGATAGATTTGAGGCATTTTTACAGGAGACAGCTTACTGAATAGAACAATAACAGCTCAGGTAATAATATCAACAATTGATAAAATGGGACATTATTAACTGAAAAGCTTCTGTAATACAAAGGACACAATCAATAGGACCAAATGGCAACTTATATTGGGAAAAGATCTTCACCAACTCTACATTCAACAGAGGACTAATACCCAAAATATATAAAGAACTCAAGAAATTAAAGACCATTAAACCAAATAATACAATTGAAATGGCGTACAGAGCTAAACAGAAAATTCTCAGCTGAGGAATCACAAATGGCTGAGAAGCACTTAAGGAAATACTTTATGTCCTCAGTCAACAGGAAAATTCAAATCAAAACAACTCTGAGATTCCACCTTACACTCATCAGGATGGCTAAGATCCAAAACTTAAGTGACAGCACATGCTTGTGAGGATGTGGAGAAAGGTAGATGTTCCTCCATTCCTTGTGGGAGTACATATTAATACAACCACTTTGGAAATCGACTTCGTGTTTTCTCAGAAACCTAGAAATAGTTTCATCTCAAGACCCTGCATTACTATTCCTGGGTATATACTCAAAAGATATTCCACCATACAGAAAAGATGTTTGCTCAATTATGTTCATATCAGCTTTATTCATAATATCCAAAAACTAAAAATAATGGAAGAACGAATAAAGATAATGTGGTACATTTACACTCACACTGAGTACTACTCAGATATTAAAAACAAGGATCTCATGAAATTTGTAAGCAAACGGATGGAACTAAATAAAAATAATTGTGATTGAGGTAACCCAGGCCCAGAATGACACGCATGATGTATACTCACTTAAAAGTAGATCTTAGACATATAATACAGGAGAACCATAGCACAATCTACAGACCCAAAGAACAAAAAGCAGCCAAGAAAGGAGCCTTGAATCTCACTCACAAGGGAAAATAAAACAGACATTAGAAGTAGATGAGTAGAGGGAAGTTAGTGGAAGAGGAGGTAAATAGAGGGCGAGGGTGGAGCCAGAGGTGAGAGAACGTGGGGGAAGACAATAGCTGGGAGAGAGCTGAGAAGCAGAAGATCGGTGATCTGTTGGACAGCCTGGATACCTACATCAGGATAGGCTCCTGGCAAGATAAGGGGTGACTCTAGCGGAGACTCCTAACAGCCAGAGATATGAAGACTGAAGTGGTCACCCCCTATAACCAGACATGACTTCCAGTGGAGAGAGGGAGACACTAACCCACCCACAAAACTTTTGACACAAATTTTATCCAGCCTACAAGATAGGCAAGGATAAAGATGTAGCAGAGTTTGGGAAAAACAGCCATCCAATAAATGGCCCAACTTCAGACCCACCCCATGTGATAGAGCCAAGCTCTGTCAGTATTAATGATACTTTGCTATGCTTGTAGACATAAGCCAAGCTAACTGTCCTTTGAGAAGTTCCACCCAGCAACATATCAAAACATTTGCTGAGACCCATGCCAAGCATTAGACAGAAATGTGGTAATATTGTGGAAGAGTTATAAGAGGGATAGAGGGACCCAAAGGAGACAAGCGCTCCATAAGAAGACCGACAGAGTCAACTAACCTAGGTGTATGGGGGCTCATAGAAACTAAACCCCCACCCAAGTACATGCAGGTAATGGACCTAGGCCCACCCTTATGGAGCTGATGGCCAGTTCTGTCTTCATGTGGGTCCCTTCACGACTGGTGAAGAGGCTGTCACTAACATGAACACAGTCTCCTGCTACTCAATCACTTTCCTCTGGCACAGCAGCTGTGTCTGACCTCAGTGGAAGAGGATGTGCTTAGTCCTCTTGTGCCATGAAGTGGAGGTGTGGGATGGCATGTCTGTGGGTTGGGGCTCCCTTCTCTGATAAGAAGGGGTGAGGGGAATGGGGTAAGACTGTGGGAGGATGGAACTGGGAGAAAAGGAAGGAGGGGGTTGTAATCAGTATGCAAAGTGAATCAATAAATTATAATAAAGAAAAAACAAAATTATATAAAATAAATTTAGAAAAAGAAAATAGTGTAATGTGATAGAAGAAAGATGAATATTTATGAAAAAGGCACCTAAATAAACTGAAAATGTGGAAATTTGAATCAAAATCTCCCTCAGAAATATCTTATAAACATAGATTACATTGACCTATATTTTATAATAGAACACATTCACATCATGCATATAATTTGATGATGAATGGCAAATCTGGCTATACACTCAACTAATCACTACAAAATTTAGAATAGAAAAAAACTTACATTTTTCTATTGTCCTACTAATAGTCTTTTTTATTTATTTTTTCAGAATTTTTTTTAGTTTTATTAATTTATTCTTGTTACATCTCAATGGTTATCCCATCCCTTGTATCCTCCCATTCTTCCCTCCCTCCCATTTTCCCCTTACTTTCCTCCCCTATGACTGTGACTGAGAGGGATTACCTCCCTCTGTATATGCTCATAGGGTATCAAGTCTCTTCTTGGTGACCTGCTGTCATTCCTCTGAGTGCTACTAGGTCTTCCCCTCCAGGGGACATAGTCAAATGTGAGGCCACAGAGTGCATGAGAAAGTCATATCCCACTCTCCACTCAAGTGTGGAGACTGTTCTGACCATTGGCTAGATCTGGGTAGGGGTTTAAAGTTTACCACCTGTATTGTCCTTGGCTGGTGCCTTAGTTTGAGCGGGACCCCTTGGCCTAAATCTGCCTATCATAATGTTCTACTTGTAGGTTTCTAGGACCCACTGGATCCTTCTACATTGCTATTCTCCCATGGTTCTCTCATCTAAAGTCCCAATAGGATGTCCTCCCCTCTGTCCCAGTTTCCTGGTAAGTGAAGGCTTTCATGGGACATGCCCCTTGGGCTAGTATGCAGATATAAGTGAGTATATACCATTTGAGTCTTTCTGCTTCTGGGTTAACTCACTCACTATGATCATTTCTAGCTCAATTCATTTATCCACAAATTTTGGGAATCCAGAATTTTTTACATGAATACAAATATGACACCCACATATGGTCAAGCACACTTTCTCTTTCTGTTACACACAAACAAATACAACCCTATACACATGTGTACATACACTTTTTATTTTCTTTTATCTTCTTTCTACTCCTGGAGAATTTTTCTTTTTAACAAATCTCTTCCCTTCTCTTCTCTTCTCTTCTCTTCTCTTCTCTTCTCTTCTCTTCTCTTCTCTTCTTTTCTCTCTGTCTCTGTCTCTGTCTCTCTCTGTCTCTCTCTCTGTCTCTCTCTCTGTCTCTCTCTCTGTCTCTCTCTCTCTCTCTCTCTCTCTCTTTCTGTGTGTGTGTGTGTGTGTGTGTGTGTGTGTGTGTGTGTGTGTGTGTGTG
>OU015756.1:35870237-35891723 GCA_907169655.1 Acomys percivali | reverse complement strand
CACAGCCAAAAACTGGCGTAAGCTTTTGAATGATGATTAGGGTGAGGTATAAAAAACATAACCACCCATTCCATATGGACAAAGGCACGAGGCAAAGATAGATAGCCATGACAAATAAAAACCCCAAGTACAAAATGCCTAGGATATACTTAAACTTTAAAAATAAATAGTTTACATAAAGTTTGTCTATAAAGACATAACCAATTACTCCATATGGAAATGGGCAGAATGAATATAAAAAACCATGCCCAAACTTCTAAACAGGTACAAGATGGCTAGGTTATGCTGGTGAACTAAAATTATAAGGAGTTTATAAAAAGTTTATTTAAAACATAATGCCTTTTCTATTGCTCAGGGCAACTGGCCTGTCTCTTAATCTGGAGACCTTCTCTCAGGAAACAGGTAGCAACTGGCCTATATGTTAGGTGCCAGAGAACCCAGAGAAGGATATTTAGATCTTACACTCTTGTTTTTATTTTGATTAGATGATGAATGTATGTTCTCTGGTAATGGTACTATTACACATCCTCTCTGAGAAGGGCCAAAATAAACAGACCTAATATGCAAATATTCTTTCTTCTGCTCTCACAAAGAGCAGAAAACCATCTTTAATTGATGTGTGCATACATTTATAATTTAAGGACTGTGAGAAATTATATATTTACAGAACAAAATGACCTAAGGCTGGTGATGCTGGAGCAGACATGACAGGATTCATATTTCAACATGCTGAGATGCAGACACAACTTTTCTAGCATCCTACATTTCCCAGCCTTACTGCTGCTCATCAAAACATTCTCCCATAGGAGCTTTGAAGAAAACTATTGATTTCAATTGGTCCAGCATTTCAGACTGTTCTAGACATGTCTTCTATTAAGCCTAAAAATTTTCAATATTTAGAGACTGAACCACAAATGTGATTGTTAGCTTGCTTAAGATAGAACAAATAGAAGTTACTAGCAGATGGAATGAGATGAAGACTGGGAATTACTGGAGCTTAGGAAATAATGTTTGCCTTGCCCCAGGTAAAGGCTTATTCTAATATATATCAGGAGTCTGTGTTTTCAATGATTTTTAACAGGTTGAAAAATACCACCATAATAATAATTAGAGTTAACAATAAGCATTTATCAGACACTACCTTTAAATTAATAGCCACATTCTAACTAGACAAATTTCCTAGTAGAGGAAGAGGAAACACCAACCCATCCACAAAACTTCAACTCAAAACTCATTCTGCCTACATGATGTCCAAGGATAAAGAGAGCCCAGCAAAAGCAAGGATTGAGGGAATGTCCAACCAGTGCCTGGCCCAACCCAAGACCCACCCTATAGGTGAGAACCAACCCCTGCCACTTTTAATAGATTTTTATAAATTTAAATTTTGTACTATATTGCAATATTAGTGTAAGTTCTTGTGGATAAACTAGAAAGGAAATGTTGTTTCAATTGCTGTGCTTATGTATTAAATCTGACAAAACCATCGAATGCCATAGATTAAGTTGTGAAACAGACACAAACTCCAGTCACCTCTGAATGGAAGTCTGAATTCAAACATTGTTTCTATCAGATTGACCTATGACACATCTATGGAACATCTTCTTAATTGATAATTTGTTTAAGAGATGCAGCCTGCTGATGATAGGGTCACCCTTGGGGAGTTACCTTGTCCTGGTTTGTACTAGGAAGCTATTTGTGCAGGAACCAGAGGGATACAGCTAGTAGCGATCATTCTGTGATATCTACTTCACTTGTTGCCTCCAAGTTGGTGCCTTACTTTCCCTCGATGATGGAATGTAACCTGTGAGCTGAAGAAACACATTTTGCTCCTCAGTTGTTTTGAACAATGTTTTATTACAGCAACAGAGATCAAACAGAGACATAGGTATCTTAATAACCCCAGGGGCTCTTACAAAGTTGTTATACATAATTCTGTGGCTGTGTGAATGAAACTGCCCCTCCCCATCAGATAATATATTTGAATACTCAGTTGATAGTTTGGGAAGAAGTATGCCATATGCCCTTTTTGGAAGAGGTGTCACTGGGGCATACTTTGAGATTTCCAAAATCCTTCTCTCTCTCTGTCTCTGTCTCTCTGTCTCTCTGTCTCTCTGTCTCTCTCTCTCTCTCTCTCTCTCTCTCTCTCTCTCTCTCTCTCTCTCTCTCTCTCTCTCTCTCTCTCTCTCTCTCTCTCTCTCTCTCTTCCTCTCTGTATACCGCTTGTATCTGGGTCTGTCTGTTTGTCTTGTGGTTGTGTTTCAAGACATAAGCTTCCATCTACTGTTTCAGAAACATGTATGCATGTCTGCCTGCTGCCATGGTCCCTGTTATAATGCACAGGGAGCCACACTTTGAGATTGTAAACATTCCAATCACCTTCTACAAATTGTTTTGTTCTTGTTTTGTCAGAGAAAAAAAATGTTTCTAAGACAATTTATCAACTTTTTCTTATTTATTTATTTTCATGCATGTATTGGAGTATTTCCTTTGCATGTTATTGTATTCACTATGTGTGTGTTGCTGCCCAAGGAGGTCAAAATGGAAGCTAGTCCCCTGGAATTAGTATTACTTGCAGTTTCCTCCATGGGGATGCTGGTGACAGAATCTGAGTTTTCTAGAAAAGCACGTGTTCTTATCCACTGACCTATCCCTCAAGCTCCATCCTTCACATGATTCTTAATCTTCAGAACATTGGTTAAACTGTAAAGTTTTGAATCTATATGTTTGAAATCTTTTACTCCCTTCCAACTAAAATAGAATTCCTTACCCCTATAAATAGCCAACATAATTTGTAATTCTCAGATTCACAATTAAAGGCTGTAGTGAGTATTTACTCCCTCGGTGTAAGTAAATAGTTCATCCCTCTCAAATCCCTTAGGATTGCATAGTCTTTTTTAGTAAAACTACCTAGCATGTACTTTTTAACACTCTGTTTTTAGGCATCTCTTGTAAGTTTATGCAAGCTCTTTAAGGAAAGAACTAGGTCAAATTGTATTTGTAGTGTGGAACATGCTTCAAAATCTTTATGTCCCCAATGTTTAATTTTCTGAAATATAGTAGGCTGCCTAATAATGCCTGACAAATTGGGGTCATGGGGTTCTATCACTCTATTATCTAGTATATTTCATACCTTCTAGCATTTATAGAGGTTTCCAACAAACCTAACTTGAATACTTTTGAACTAAAGGGTGGGTAATCGCAGGCAGTGATTTCATCTTACTTAAACTCCTCTGCCAAATTTGAACCATATGCTGTGGAAAGTACTGCCATGGGGTTACAATCAGATGCAAAAAAAAGTAGTTCTTGGCACATATTTAGGTTAATTCTCAGCCGTTATTTGAGGGTTAGTTCTTGCTTCAATTGATTTTATGGGTACAGCAAATGTCTATGTTCTGACTTTGAAAATTGGGAACGTCTTTACATCAGACAATATGTATTTAAATATTCATATTTTGAATTTTTAAAAAAAATTAAGTAATTTATTCAGTTCACATCCCGATTGTTATCCCATCACTTGTATATAATGTTGCTGAATTTTCATTATTCAAAAACAATTTTAAAATGTTCCATTGGTGGTGGGATATCTGAATTAAAAGAACTCATATAAACACAAATTTGATAATTCACTGTTTCTATACTGAGTTATTGAGAACTAAAAGAAAATGGATGCTTTTCTAGGATGACTAGCAAATGGCATACAATTTTACACTTCTGAATGTGCGTTCATGGAAGTCTTAGTGCGAGGAGGCACGAATGCCAGGACATACACAGGGCTTGCACAACACTACAAAATTTTAGGGTACATACATACTCCATGATTTTTCAGAAGACTGTGAGTTCTAAAAATCTGAAATTAAATACAAAAGTAACGAAGCATGAAGATTTTCATAATTAATATACTCTTGAATATTCTGAGCTAAAAAGACCTTTACAGTCTCTTTTCCTGGTAATTATAAAGTGATTATTTTTAATACAAGATAACGTTATTTAAAACTTGCAAACCAAATAAAAAGAATACCTTAAAATCACTCAATATGATCAACTAGATTTCATCCCATAGATTCAGAGATTCTTCAACATATGCAAATTCATAAATGTAACTCACCATATAATCAAATTGAAAGACAAATATTACATGATAATCTTATTAGGTGCAGAAAAAGCCTTTGACAAAATCCAATACATTCTCATGATAAAAGTCCTGGAGAGAGTATGGATACAAGAACATATCTCGATTCAATGGAGGCGACGTAAAATAAGCACATAGCCAGCATCAACTAAAATGGAGAGAAGCGCCAAGTAACTCCACTAAAACCAGGAACAAGACAAAGCTGCCTATTGTCTCCATATCTAAGTAGTATAGTGTTTGAAGTCTTAGCTAGAATAATAAGACAGCTGAAGGAGATAAAGTGAGTGAAAATCGGAAAGGAAACAATCAAAGAATCTTTGTTTGCAGATAGTCTGATGTGTGTGTACACGTGTCTGTGTGTGTGTGTGTGTGTGTGTGTGTGTGTGTGTGTGTGTTTATGTGTGTGTGTTTGATAGTAAAAATTCCACAAGGAAACTCTTATACCAGATAAACACTTTCAGCAATGTAGAAGAATAAAAAATTAATTTGCTAAAATCAATAGCTTTAGTATATAAAAATGGTAAATGGACCGAGAAAGAAATCATGGAAATCATATCTTTCATAGCCTCAAAAATATATTGGGGTAACTCTAACAAAGCAAGTGAAATACTTGTATTATGAAAACTTAAGACACTGAAGAAAAACACTGAACAAATAAAAGAAGATGCAACCACCTCTCCTGCTCATGGATTAATATAGAAAAAAATAGTACAATTGATATAATAAAAATAGGCATTTTATGAAAAGCAATTTACAGATTGAATGCAATCTCTAACAAAATCCAATACACTATCCCACAGAATTTAAACGACAATTTTTAGGTCATATTAAAGTAAAAAAAGCCAGGACAGTTAAAATGTTCCTGAACAATAAAAGTACTGCTAAAGATATGACTGACACAGACCTTAAATTGTACTGCAAAGCTACAATAATGAAAACAATTTAGTATTGGCATCAAAACAGACCCATTTATCAATAAAATCAAGTTGAACACTCAGATATAATTTGCATACTGATGGACATCTGCTTTTCACAAAGAAGCCAGAAATGCACAATGCACACTAGAAAAATTTCAGTATGGTCTGTGATAATTAGAGAGAGAGTCTATACTGATCATATTCATCTTAATCCTATCCCTTATGGCTTCTATAACTATCAACCTTCTTCCTTCCTTATTGCTCTAGAGCATCCATGTCTTTTTGCTCTGGTTTGTTCAACCATGTCATATGTGTCACCCATGGTCATATGTGTGTTCACAGGTTTGGAGATAATAATTTGATTCTCATGGTCTCACAAGTAATTGCAGAACCTAAGAAACTGAACTTATCATCCTCAGAATTTAGCAACAGCCAAAAGTTTAGCAGTGAGGAAAAAGGCTCTGTTATTCTATATCCAATTCGTTTTCAGTGTTGAGCGGCCAAATTTTATTCATTTTCACTTTAGGCACCTCAGCAGCCGTGAGACCATGATGGCAGTATACAGTTATGTAAACAATCTGAATTCATGGGTAGAGTGATAAATGTATCCATGGACATTCTGCAAGCCTATTTGTAGCCGATTTTCTCTGCATGTCACATTTATACATTATTATTCATTATTTCATTGTAGGTTTCTATCACATGTGTAACACTGAAAAATATATATATAAGTAATATTATTCAGACTGAGCAGGTTGAATCCAGGAATGCAGTTGTACATAGATGCAGGCATTTCACAACAATTAATGAAAAAGGAGACAATTAATTTGAATGCATAAGAAAATGCAGAGGCATATGGGAGGATTAGAAGTGAGGGAAAAGAAGGAGCAATGATGTAATTATATAATAACTTCAAAAAATAAACATATAACAAAACACCTTCTATAAACTCATGCTATCTGGATCCCCGTGTGTTCAGCATCTGAAATAATTTTGATTGCTTAGATGTCAGTCATTTGTTATATTTTACTGATAAATAATATTACTTTACTTGCAATTACCTTTTCACAAGTTAAGAGACACTACATTGATTTCATATTTGGGCTATTATAAATAAATATGATGTATGTAATGCAATAAAAGTTTATGTAATCATGTTTCCTTTTTCTTTAAAAAGGATGTCTAACTTTTTCTTTTTCACTTAAAGTACACTTAGCATTATCAGACATTGCAGCAATTTTGTACTAGTGACTGCAATTTTGGGAATTAAGAAGAACATGAATTACTGTAGGTACATACCCTGTCTTTACTTGCCATTGATGATATTTTAGTCATTGTCTAGGTGTGAAAGAGAACTTTTTGTGTAGCTTGTGTGCATCCATTGACTGAACTGAGCATATTTCTACAAGTTAATTATATTTTTTTTCTAAAAAGGTTAAGTAGGCCTAATTTTTGTCCTTTATATTTACTGAGGTTATATGCATGGATGGATGTTATGATGATCCTCTTTATCATACAGATACTTCATAAACACTTTGCTTCAGTACAGAATTGCTTTTTAAAGAAGGAATCATTTGATATTAATGTTAACTTTGACATGGTCTAATCCTTCACTTTTCTTTTATGCTTCATAATTTATATATCCAATTTATACTGTTTTTTTTGTTATTCAAATTCTCAAAAAATGTTTTTGTTGCTATTTTGAGACAAAGCTTCTTCATGTAACACAGGCTGCATGGACTTATGTTGTTCCTTCCTGAGTAGCTAAAGTATAACTGTTTGGATTAAAGATGTAGATTTCTTTGGACTTTTTTCTTAGTTTCTAATTTATTAATTTCAGCCCTGAGTTTGATTATTTCCAGATGTCTGCTCCTCTTGGGTGTTTCTGCTTCTTTTTTTTCCCAGAGATAGGATAACAGTTGAGATGTAATATGAATAAATTAATAAAATATATTTTTTAAAAATATGTAGAATTGTAGAAACAAGAGGAGTCAAAGAAACCATAAGAATAAGGCCTACAGAATCAAGCAGGGTTAGCAGGGACTCACAGAGACTGAATCAACAATCCAGGATGTTTTATAGATATGAGTAAAATCCTCTGCGTATATGTTATTATTGTGAGGCTTGATATTCTTATGGGACTCACAAAAATGGGACTGGCTCTGACACTTTTCCTTCTACTCCGTTGCTTTGTACAGCCTTGGTATGAGAGGTTGTGCCTAGTTTTGATGTAACTTGTTATGCGTTGTTTGGTTGATGTACCTTAGAGGGCTCTTTTTCCTATGGAGACATGGAGGACCAATGGATTTGAGGAGGAGTGGAGGGAAAGAAAGTGTGGTTAGGATGTAAGATATGTAAGAAAATTAAATAAATAAATAAATAAATAAATAAATAAATAAATAAATAAATAAAATATAAGTTACCATAGCCAGTCCAAGGATTATGTTCCCTTAAAATTTCATTCTGAAGTCTTAAAATTGTAGGTTTTATGTCTGTGATAAGATTTAATATGATTTTCTTGTTAGTTAAGTGGTTGATTATAGCTTATTGATAATATCCTTCAAAGTCAGTCTTTTACTTCTGTGCTGAAGTTTTACTCAATCAACTAATCACATATAGGAGTCTAGTTCTGAATTCTCCTCTCTTATATATTCTTCTATGTTTAATTCATCTAAAATTCTCATTTGACAATTATTTTGTGCTTATCTTTGCAAAAATTGTGAATGAGCAATATCTTATGATGATCTTTTTGTGGGATTTTACCATGGCATTTGATGAAAAAATGAAATTAGTAGATGAAAAACAATTTATTTTCTTCATTCTTCCAATTTATATTCATGCACTAAAGATTATACATCCTCTGAATACCAGATTTTTATTGTAGATTTCTTATATAGATATAATAGTTAATTGTATGTATTAGGTCTCAGTGCTTCATAAATAATTAATATAATCCTTTATCACAGATACATTTGATTATATGTTGTATGTATAGAATAATTTTTCTACCTTTAAGCAACATATTATATGTTCTTATAGCTGTGATCATTTATATGTAACATATAACACCAGAGTGCATTCTAATTCATGCAGCAAAGCTCATTTCATTAACTCCAGAAAGTATTAAGCTTACATGGATACAGTAAGTATTTGAATAAAATTGGGCATTACTATTAATATTGAATAAAGACATTGGTTCTGGTGGGTGTGACACTTCTTCATGAATATTTTTTGTGAAGGCTCCAGAGACCAGCCAAACAACACTGGCTTTTGTCATTGCCCTTGAATGCCCACCAGACCTAGGAAATAGGACGACATGATTGAAAACTAGACACACTTGGATAAATGATATGGAAGTATCAAGGTGGACCTTAGTTGGAATATTCCTCCATACTGGCTAGCCTTAACAGTCCCAGTAGATGCCATGTAAAGATGCTATTAAAGGGGGGGGGGAGCACATAAATAGCTTTAGTCTCCTAAATTCTATGATCTCTGAGCCCAATATACCTGACAGCATGTTTCAATTGAATAGTAGTAGCACTATGTTGTAGGAATAACCAACTGCCCTTTCTTGGATATACTAAGTCTGCATTAATATGAACTAATCAATAACCAGGCACAGATGGAAGAGAGACATATTGTCTATAAACATCACTGCTGGCCAACTTGCTCTTGATCAGCTCCACGGAAAAGGAAATTATTGCTGTTAGTTTTATGCCCATTGATGACCCACTGGTCACTGTAGGATAGTTTCAAACCAATTGTCATATGCACGCCACCAATGTATAATTGGGTTTAGCTCTCAACTTGACACAATTCACTCACCTGAGAAGCGAGAACCACAACACAGAAATTGTCTCTATCTGATTGGACTGTGGCCTTACCTTGTGAAACATTTTGTTAAATTGCTAATAGATGGAACTGAGCCCAGCCCACTGTGGGAGATGGAATCTTCAGACAGATCAGCATGAGCTGTGTAACCAAAGTTTTAACAAGCTACGGAGAGCAAGTCAGCAAGCAGCATACTGCCTCAATTCTAGACTCGAAGTTCTTGTCCTGAACTCCTGCCCTGGTTTTCCTCTGTGGTGGAGTGGAAGCTGCGAGCACAAATAAAGCATTTCATCCTGAAATTAGTTTTTGTCAGTGTTTTATTAAAACAACAGAAAGAAAATTAGAACAAACAATTATAGACTTGAATCAATAGTGGTAAGTGTGGAAAAGAAAAGATTATTGAAGGAGGGCAGGTAGTAGGGTAAAATAATATGAGGATAAAACAGGATAAGGAGAAAGTAATCATTTGATGTCCATCCATATGAAATTGTCAAATTACAAAAGTAAAAAAAAGAGTGAAACTTTGAAGAAGTCATCATTTTAAAATTTTTGTGAAAGCAGTGCATTAATTTACTTGATAAAGTAGTAATACATGGCAACGAATATTTGTGAAATTTATCATGACTATTATTTACCTATCATGAATGGCATATTTAGGCTAATGGGCATGTAGATTTTTCCTATTAATTCTGGTTGTGTAAATTTGGCTTTGTGTTATGGGAAAGTAGTAAAAACTAGCTGTAGTGAGTTATTTAGTGCAATGATATGCTATCTAAAATAATTCCACAGAGCCTTTGTACTTTGAGGCAGGTAAAAATAGATATTTCTTGCAGTTTTCAGGCTATATACAAGCTAAAGCCTGTTCAGAGTAATATAGGATTGCAAAGCCCTTACAGGAATATTAGTTATCTAATACTCAAGGATCAGCCTTGAAAACATACAAACAATTAACAGTCTGAGGAAATTGTATTTATTTATTTAGAAAATGCATTTATCAACAATTAATAGGAAAAAGTGCATCGATTTAGAAAGAGACTGAGGAAAAGTACATGTGAAGACTTATAGGGAGGAAAGAAAAAAATTATGTAATTATAGTATAATCTCTAAATAAAAGAGATACTAAAACAATATGGTACTTAAGTCAACTTATATACCGTGTTTCTAAACGGATATAAGCATCATACAATATTTATATAATTAATAAACTGTTATTTTTGCATATTTCATCTCTAAAACTAACCAGAAATACATGGGAGGTACCCAATGTGTTTAAAACTCTTTGATTTGAAAGTTAAAGGGTGGATATGTGGATTTTTTATTTGCCTGTCTTATAAATTATGTTGCTAAAGAATATCCTGTATCACATATATAAGTACTTGAATTCTTCATTGATTTTTAAATAATTATAAATGTCTTAACCTACCCTTTAAAAATTATTATTAATTTATTCACTTTGCATTCCTATTGTACACCTCTCCCTCTTTACTTCCTGATCCCACCCTTCCTCCTATTCCTCCCCCAATCCCCTAGTCTTCAGAGAGGGAGAACCCTCCACCCCTAACATATGACCTCAGCCTATCAAGTTTCATCTGGAGTGCCTGCATCTTCTTTCTCGGTTGCCTGGTAAGTCTGGCCTGCCAGAAGGAAGTGATCAACATGTGGGCATCAGAGTCACCTTATGTGAGACAGAAGTTAAATACCTGGGCTACTCTAAACAGTATTACCATCCCAAGACTGGAAAGATTTGGGAGCAAATGTACTGAAGACTGGTTCTTAATTGCAATGGTGGACCTGGTGGTAAGTAAAAGCTGAAATTAGGAAAAAATTATAATAGGTCTAAAGTTGTTAATATCACAAAAGATAAATTGTTAGGTGAAGGTCAATATGCTGATTCACAAAAGCAGGTGCAATTTGATGACTCTATTATTATACAACGTACTAAAGTGTTTTTTAGCTCCTGGGATAAGTTAAGGAACGAGGAAAGGGATCTATGTCATTCCCAAAGATGATGCTAAGCTCCAGAGATACTTTTAAAGAGTTCTTACATGGAATAATATCCAATATTACAGGGCAATAATCAGATACAAATGTGAGGCAGGTATTTATTGAAACGTTAGCTTCAAAAATGCACAGTATAAAAAAATGTTTTTATACTTCAAAAACTAACTCAGCATCCATAAATGAATGAATTAAAACTACTACTGATACAGATCTTAGTGACTATGTAACTAGTCAATAATTCTAGATATTAAAATGTGGGATTTTACTGTGGGAGGCAAAGTCATTTGAGAAGCGATTATAGAAGAGACATTCCTAGGGACCTCTCTAGAAGATTTTAGCCTTCCAGGATCTGTAGAAGGTGTGGTCAGAATAGGCATTGGACTAATAAATTCAGATCAGCAATAGACATGTGAGGCAGTCCCTAACAAATGACAAACTCGCTATGATATAACCATTTAACTAAGAGAAGCTCCATAAGAGGCTCACCTGTACCCTGGCAAAAAAACATGAGCCAGGTATCTTATGCCAGCAATCCGCAGAGCAACTAGAAAAAAACTAACCTAAGTATTGAAGATCTAATACGTACTACAGATAGAAGTGCTGCTCTAAAGTGTCTCCCTTAGAAGAAAGTAAAAACATCTCAAACTATCACCCAAAAAAACCAGTGCTATAAAATACTTATTAGGGTTCATGAACCCGAACTCCCAAAGACGGTAAGTTTTAGAACGAAGTAGCCTAACATTTCAAGGATTCATGGTGCATGGAGGATTTATAGATGAAGACCTCAAGGGAGTAATTGAAATTATACTTAAAGAAAAATATCAAGTTTAAACTGGGAGATACTATTGCTCTTCTTTTATTGCTTCAATATGTCAACACTCAGCAGCTCCAAAGGAAAGCACAGGAGAATTTGTAAGTACTGAAAGACAGCGTGGGTTTTTTTTGTTGTTGTTGTTTTGTTTTTGTTTTTTTTTTGGTTGTTGTTGTTGTTTTTTGTTTTTGGGGTTTTTTTGCAAACTGTTATCAATGACAAGAGATTAAAATTAAGTGGTATTGAAATTGAAGACTTGCTTGCCAAAGAAGAGAATATAACTAAAATTTCATGAGAAATTTGGAATCCACATTGGCTCCTTCAGAATGCATCTATATAGTTGGTAGGGATTGAAATGTTATCTCAAGTAAACAAAGTATGAGGTAAATTAAATGTGTGGAACCAGAAGTGTAAATAGGAAGATAAAGGCTTATGTGGCATTTATATTCATAAACGTATGGGAAAGAGATCTACCAGAACAATGAGAAGCTCAGATTAATATTCCTTCCATCTCAAGCAGTGGATATGTATTTTAACTGACATTGTATATTGACATCTTATATAATATGGCTTGATGGTTTCTATGTCTAAATGTGTAAGACACCCAGTTACACACCGAGTTATAGAACAAGACATGGAATATAGGTGCCTAAATGTCTAATTTAAAAAGTAAGAAGTGCTGGGTGTGGTGGCGCACACCTTTAATCCCAGCACTTGGGAGGCAGAGGCAGGCGAATCACTGTGAGTTCGAGGCCAGCCTGATCTACAAAGTGAGTCCAGGACAGCCAGGGCTATGCAGAGAAACCCTGTATCAAAACACCAAAAAACAAAACAAAACAAAAATAAAGTAAGAAGTGCTAGCTCTTTATTTGTGTGGATCCACAGAAAACTATTAATACCTTGATAAACAGAAAAGGGGAATAAGATTAGCTGAAAGACACGGATTGTTAAAAAATGAATTAATGCAACCTATATACTTGAAGGTGTTTTGACATTAGAATGGGAGTGAGGGAATGTACTATATTGGAGAAAAGATTTTACCTAAACTTCCATGGGTGATGATGAAAGACTATGGGGGAAAGATGCAGAAAAATAGCAATGCAGACCATGAAGAAAACTGATCTCCCATGCACAGGGACAGCTGAATAAACTTGCTGAAAAAGGAAAGATTGTTCATCAGACTGAAAAACCTTAATGTTGAAATGGACATTTACTGGAGAACAGATGATCAAGACTGCAGTTACGAAGGATCATCACATCAACGGGTCTTCATAAGGACATTCAGGTTCTTAAATTTATGGGATTTATTATTGGTTCTCTTGTAATAGTTAAACCATGTATAACTTTTAGATTAAATGGAATGGTGGAAGATATAAAGGAATTTTAATCCAGCAACTTGGCTGCTTTGACAAGGAGTCACATACAAACCCTTCTATGTCTATCTGCTCTGTCTGGAATGCAGGCATGGTCTGGTAGAAGTATGATCTGGTTGGAACACGGACATGTTTTTAGTACACAGCTTTAATCCCAAACAATGAAGGTAAAGTTAGTTTGTAGAAGGATTCATCCATGTTAGAAAGTGATGTCTAATTGAGGCACAGACAAAGTCATGAATCAGAGAAAGGTTTGATGTAATGAGTCAGAAATAGGATACACCCAACTCTCAGGAGAACAGGTCAGGAAAAAGGCTACTTAAGACCAGTGCAGGGAGCAAAGGAGAGGTTTTACAAAGATGTGATTACTGGAACAGTTTTACAGAGACATGTTGCAGAGAGAACCAGCTAGACACAGGTGGCAGAAAACAACAGAGAATGAGAAGCAGTCAGAAGAATAAACCAAATTGCCAGAACTAGTTTGAAGCCAGGCAGAGCAATTCAGTCAGAAGCCAGGAGAAATCAGCTTGAAGCATCCTTCTTGGAGAGACCTTTAGGTCAGAACAGCTGAGTTCAATTAGCCAGCTAGAGTTCAGAAAGAGCTAGAAAGACGTGGGGACAGCTCTCATTTCATCTGCTCATCTGAAAAAATAAAAATAATAACGTTTACAGTGACCTTTATAAGAGTCAATGGTTATCACTAATAAATATGTTTTTTATAAAAGAGAAGCAGAGAAAGTTGTACCTTAGTTACATTTACAAGTGAAAACACCAACATGACTGTAAGATTAAATTCACAAACACACAAGCATATACACGAAACACACCCGTAGCAAGGACATGGACAGAGTAAGAGTACATCAACATCTCAGAAATGACCCTGATTTTTCCCCCATCACTAACTCCTTTTCTCAAAGGTATCTGTTACATTAATGTTCATCATTAAATAGAGCTTTTAATTGATAAATTTGTGTAATAAAATACAACAAATACTCTTTGCTATCTTAGGTAGCTTACCAGCAAAAGATGCTCATAAATGTTAGATATACAAAAGTCCATATTATTTATATTTCTTGAAATTATTATTCTATAACCTATTCTGTTATCTATACTATTCTTGGAAAGTGTTTTCAAAAGATGCTTTTGAAGCACCTGTTATATGTTATACTGAATAACATATTATCCTCATGATTTGTCTCCAGGAAGAGTAGGACACAGTCTATCAGGTTAGAAGTTAAAGACTGTATCTTGTGTAATGTTATGTACTGAATATCTGCTTATAAATCTACTTATGGTGGCTTAATGTTTCTGTCACTCGTGTCATTTTGAGGAATTGGACTATTTAATATGGTTTGACATATCTGGCTCAGCATATGTCAAATTGAGCACGAATTATTTTTTAATGTTGAGTACTTTCTAAATCCTGGATTTAAAGGTATCTTTAGTTTCTTTTGGGTACCTAATGGCGTGTCCTTCTGAGGTGAAGGTGTGAAAGATAATTTTCACTCTTAATTTCATTCTCACTATCAGGTCAGCTTGTTGAGGTAATTTAACCTGGCATGAAGAAGATAAAATTTACTACAAAATTAGTGATTTATCATATCATTAATTTTTATGATTTATTATTAAGTTCATTAAAGAATTTACAAATTATTCATCAAGTGGCATAATTTTTAAGGGACTATTATGGTGGCTAGCATATTTATTTGTAAAATAGGAGGGAAATATAGGTAATACCAAGCATTTTTTTTTAAATTTAAGATATGATTTATCACTTAATTCTAACACAAGTTAAAATTAAATCGTATTCATATTTAAAGTTTCATATACAAACATGTAATTTTTAAGGGCTAGGATGTATATCATGCGAATTGCATCAAAGGCACAATGTTTACTATATCAGAATCATACAGTGGATTCACAGAAGGCCAGATTGTTAGTCCTTAGCTCTACGGAAATACTAGACTCAATCAAGACAAAGTAAGCATGTACTTTATGAGAGTAATGTCATTATAACACAGAAAATGATTTTAGCAACCTTCATTCTGTAAGTAGGAGCAGGCTCTAAAACAACATTAAACATAAATAGCAGCAAATAGGTAAATCAAACATGTAGTCAATTTTTGGTTATTATCACATTAAATTTTATTCATGACTACATTTGCTATGTTTTATCATGGTTGGCAGAAAAGTAGCTTATTTTTCTATTATCAACTTCAGTGTAAACATACAAATCAGATGTTTCATGGATATGGATGTGCTGTCATTAGAGGACAGCATTAATTATCCTACTTCCATTGTAATCCTATAGTGCCATGGTTTTATAGCCTGTCAGTCACTGACCAAAACTTCATTATGTGGAGTGACAACAGTAATATGCGAATATATTAATTCATTCTGCATATATATAAGCAAAGGCAGAAACAACTATTAATCAATAGCTACTTAATACACAATAAGCAGATTTTGTGTCATTTTTAAGGTATTTTTGCCATATTCAGTAACGTGGGATTTCCCCCCTATTTGTGTTTCTTAACCTCAATTATTTTGCTCATACAAATCAAATTGAAAATGCCTCTTAAAGTTTGGTCAAGCAAACAGATACAGACTCCACAATGCACCCAGCGTTAAAGAATGAGCTTTTATATTTGACATGATTAATTTTTTAAGGTAATATAGGTCTCTGAAGGATGCCACTAGAAACTGGGAATTTACAGTGAAATAGAATGATAACAAATGCATTGTGTTTACAGGAAGTAAAGGTCTGAGAACTATGAATGAGCTAAGTTATATCAACTTGTTAAGAACGCCATTACCAGGCTGAAGACATATCTCAGTTTATAGAGTGCTTGCCATGAAAACATGATGACATGAGTTGGGGACCTAGAACTCACACAAAGCCAGGAGGCAGGGAGCCAGGAGGCCAGGAGGAGCAGTAGTGCAGCTGTGATTCTGGAACTTGTACAGTGATTGTGGGAGCAGAGACAGGAAAATCTTTCAGTGAGTTTATGAGAATGTAGAGAAAAACATGGGAGCCTGTTAAACAAGGTGGAAGGTGAGGATTGAAGCTAGTTTTGTTGACCTCCCCATAAGTCCGTGTGCCTCGGGATGCATGGCTACAAGCTCCACCCTTCCTCCTTGAATGTTGTGAGTCATGAAAGAAGACAGTAATGATATAGATGGTCCATCCACAATTACTGATAGTCAGTTGCTCTCAATATTTTGAACACTTATGTGTCTCTGCATTAAATACAACATTTTCCATTCACAAGCTTCTCTGACAAAGGGTGAAAGAGACACAGATCTTTGGATATGGACATAAATGGATGTAAAGTGTTTTTGTTTGTTTGTTTGTTTGTTTGTTTGTTTCAAGACAGGGTCTCTGTGTAGTCTTGGCTATCCTGTACTTACTTTTTAGACCAGACTGGTCTAGTACTCACAGAGATCCTCCTGCCTCTGTCTCCAACAGTGCTGGGATTACAGGCATGTGCCATGGTGCCTGCCTGGCTCTGTATATAAATTTTATATTTTGAAAGCAGTTTGACAGAATGACCACGTAGCATATAGATTCACTAATTTCTTTGAAAAATATTTTCTCTTCAGTATAAATTTTGTTTTCAAAGCTAATAGCTGAAAATGGATAATCGCACATAGAAGATATTTCAATCCTTGAAATCATTTTTATATGCTTTATAGAACTATATGGTTCATATATTTTATAGACACATTTTCTATTTGTTATAAAACTTTTGAATACTTTATTTCTTATGATGTTGCATTACAGAGTTGAGATTTTAAATTTATACATTTAAATGGTTATAGATTTTAGTACTTAAATCTTTAAAACTATAGCCTTGATTTAAAAAATTAGAATATCAAAATTTAGATAAATAAATAAGCACTTATTACCAAGTTGTGACAGATTTTATAAAGTAAGTCAAGTATAGTGACTTGGTAATATTTTATGAAAAATGCTGATACTTTCCATTCCATTGAACCTGACATTGAAATACATTTGACATTACTAAATTACTTAAGAATTATTTATTTGGAAAGAAGAAACTACAACTACACCAGTGAATACATTTTTCTTTGATAAATAAATTATTTCACTTTACTTTAGAAGACCTTAGGCAAATTCACAAATAATTAAATCCCTTTATGTGAAAAGGGAAATTTGCCACATTAAGCATTTGTGGAAGAAGGGAAAAATGACCCTGTGGTTGGGTGTATTTTAATTAAACAAAATGTTAAGCTAGAACTGGCACTAGTGAATAGACATGTTAAAAAAGTTGACAGTTTCACCAGCTTATCCTTACCATTTCCTTCAAAAGTATTTTTGGATCTCATTTTAATTCATGTATTTGTTGACTTTAAAAACAACAGAAACATTTTTTCTCTTCACAGTTCTAGGAACTGAAGTTTAACTTCAATGATCCAATTCCTAGTAAGCTCCAATTCATGTCTGACAGAGAGAGAAACTTTTGCATGAGACTCTCTGTTCATTAATTTCTCAGACCCTATTTGCACATCACCATACAATGAGCTTTAGGTTTCACACATAAATTTAGCAGGGATACACAGAGCTTGCCCTTTGTGGTTCTGAACAGACAGACTTTCATGTCTTCTCAAAAAAAACCAAACTCTTCCCTTGTCTTTATTACATTACATCCACTTCCTTTTCATAAACATGTGTGGGAGTATTCCTATCACAAAGTGACGGTAATAGTCTCCAGAAGCAGGATTCTTCATCTTGAAAAGACCTGCTTTGAAAGTAGAAAGCTTTTTAGTAACAGTCATCCTTTACTTTTTACTGGGGGACTTTTTTTTTTCCAGACAAATGGCAATTAGAGCACTAATATAATTTGAAGTAGTTAAAAAACTGTCTGTTACACAGAAGACACTAGCAAAACTCAGGAACTATGAAAAGAAAACAATTCCTCTTAAAATGATGCAGAAGGTGTTATTCTGAAGATATGAATATTTAAGTGTTGTGAAATAAATATTTAAATGTTGTGCGGCATCAGCCTCTCCTTTTCCTTCATATCCTCTGTTGACTTAGCTCTCCATGTCTCAGACACTGAGTAATTATTACATCTCACTTAAGGATAAGATGATGAGCCAAGAGCTTCAGTATAGATTAATGAAATTGAGTTATAGTTGAAATAGTTACCTGTAAAAATTCTAAAGGAAAAAGAAGTGTCAATGAAAATAATCTACCAAACACAGAAAAGGAAATCCACTCTACAAATCTTGAGTAGTATAGTCATCATTATTTATTTTAATACTAAGCCAGGAAAACATGGAACAATGAGAGGAGGCTAAGAATTAATGTCCCCAAAGAACACAAATATAGAAATCTTCAACAAATTTCAGCAATATTACAAGTAGATGATAAATCATGAATAGTGGGTGTGTGGTAAATATTAATGAGTTCAGCATACGGTACAGCACAGATAGTCTTTGGATCATAACAGACACTGGAAACACATTGACACACCTTAGCATATGTTCATAGAAAGGGAATTATAATTTTTACCAACTTATTATAAGCTATTTGTATTAATACTCTAATTCATTTACCAAAGTGCTACTTTCTAAAAAACTAAATATGGGTGTATTTGCCACCAAGTTTTTTTTTTTTATTAATTTATTCTTGTTACATCTCTATGGTTATCCCATCCCCTGTATCCTCCCATTCTCCCCTCCCTCCCATTTTCCCCTTATTCCCCTCCCCTATGACTGTTCCTCAGAGGGATTACCTCCCCCTGTATATGCTCATAGGGTATCAAGTCTCTTCTCAGTGACCTGCTGTCCTTCCTCTGAGTGCCACTAGGTCTCCCCCTCCAGGGGACATAGTCAGATGTGAGGCACCAGAGTACATGAGAAAGTCATATCCCACTCTCCACTCGAGTGTGGAGACTGTCCTGTCCATGGGCTAGATCTGGGTAGGGGTTTAAATTTTACTGCCTGTATTGTCCTTGGCTAGTGCCTTAGTTTGAGCGGGACCCCTTGACCCAAATCTGCCTATCATAATCCCACCAAGTTTTAAGTAAATAAATGTATACATTTGATACACCCTCATCTCCTAAGATTACTCATAACCTTTCAGAATGAGAAAAATAAGAACTGCTTGTGTGTAGGCTCGAGACTTCAGGTTAACACACAAGAACATGTGGTATTCTAGAGATCTCCGGAAGTTGAATCAACTGAGTTGACACAGCAGGACTCAGCAATTCTGAACATCAAGAGAGCCTCAGTGTCACTTCATTACTGAAATGTTAATGCTAATGCTCAGAATCCAGCAAGACTGTCAAGGAGCTCAAACAAGTAACACTTTGTGAAGGGTAATTAAAAGCCTGCAGACATGACCTTCCAAGAGAAGAGTGGTATCCGAAGTCTCAGTCTCTAGTGGTTAGAGTTGATCATTTGGTAGTTGATAACCTAGAGGGGGCTTCACCTCTGTGATAGGGGTGGACCATATAAAAATTTCCCCTTCCAAACAAACAGCCTCCTTGATATTCCGTTATCTAATCTTTGTGCAGTCATTTCTAGGGGACACTATTTCATTGTGACTTCCTGGTATTCAGCTTCTTACAACTTTTCTACCTGCTCCTCTGTGCTGTTCCTGATGCAGAAGGATTTCCTACAGTTGAGCTTCCCAGAGTCAGTTGATTTTGCATTGTTTTTCTGTTATGATCTCCATTTACTGTTAGGGAGCTTTGTTGATGAGGGGTGGAAGGTAGCAAGGCATCATGCTGTGTTGTTTTTTTTTTTCATCATGTGAAATCTTCTAACCACTTATTCTAAAGTTTTCTCATACCTAATAACGGGTGTTGTGTTAATCTATGTTTTAAGTGGAAAACGTTATCATCTTAAGGAGCATAATTTCAATACATACATATGTATCATATAGTTTTAATATATATAGACATATATATTATAATTTTAGGCAAATAAAAAATATTATGATTTCTTGTGGCCTTATCAATAACTCTGGTGGTAATAGTTCCTTTTTCTTTTCTTTTCTGTGTTTTTTATTTATGAACTGTATTTTATTTTTATGAATATTTTATCATAATTTATTCACATTACATTCCAATCATTATTCCTTCCATCTTATCTTCCTACTCCTACCCTCTCCTCTCTTATGCCTACTCTGCTCCCCTAGACTTCTGTACATTTACCCAATGGTATATTATTCAACTATTAAAAACAAGGAAACCTTGAAATTTGCAGGCAAATGGATGAAACTAGAAACGATCATCCTAAGTGAGGTTACCCAGACCCAAAAGACACACATGGTATATTCTCATTTATAAGTGGATATTAGCCCATCATAGATGTTCCCTGAGAAAGTCCACCAAGATGGGGATCCAGACAGATACTGTGACTAGAAACTGGACTCTGGGTGGAACATTGAGAGTTGTAGGGAATAATGGTGGTATGGAAGGTCCAGGAGAGAGCAGGAGCACCACACGGTGACCATCAAGGCCTGCAAATCTGGACATAAGGGAATCTGTACAAACTCATGCACCAGCCAAGAGCAATGGTTGCAGAGAACCAAGATACCCTATTCAGACATAACCAATAGAAAGCTGATTCTCCACATAGGGGTGAGGGGACTGCTGATGAGCCTCTAACATGTACTCTGGGGCCCATGATTTGGTCACTGCCCCTTGGCAAGATGTTCTAGCAGGCACACAGATTAAGTGGATGCGATCTATCCTGATGAGACCTAATACATCATTCCATTCAGGGCCTCTTTTTCAAGATTACATCAGTCACCTTAAAAAGTTTTATTTTCTTATTACAGTGATCACTTTCAAACATATTGTTATGACTCATTATGTTTTACATTACTTATTACCTATTTTCTTACCAGATATGTTCTACCACAGAACAATGCTGTAAAAATGGAGTAGTAGGCACTCACAAATATTTGCTGAATAAAATTATTACTGTAAAATGTAAAAGAATAAATGTACATTGTTAGAAGACATAAAGATTTTATTTTGAAATAGAATGAGACATTAAACACGTGCTAGTAAACATGAGAACTTCTGTGTGCTTGCTAAATCAGAACAGCATGATCTGTATTCATGGTTATTGTAATCACTGTAATGTGCACATTCATGAACAAAGAAAATCAGAGTTTCAATACGCAGATGGTATAACTAAAGTTGATCTTCATTTTACCTTTATTATTATCATCTCCAAGTACTTGACATTTTAAATCTCTTTTAAAATATTTTTCTTCTAATGAAGTAGTATATGCTGAATACACTTTAACATATAAAATAGTTCATGTTGATAACATACTTCAAAATTACATACTAAAGCAATGCAAATATCAGAATATATTAAGCCATTGATGAAGGAAAGAACATGAGGTAAAATAAAGCTCTAAAAGAAGAACCCACA
>OU015756.1:35843732-35870227 GCA_907169655.1 Acomys percivali | reverse complement strand
AAAAATCAAATGGGGATACATTTTCTATTTCTTTATGTGAATTATTATAATGAGTATATGTAAGAAATTGGGTAGGATGATAGAAATTGATAGATAGAAAATACTTTATCCAAGGATTGCCAAACAGGCAATTGTTAAGTCATACCTACTAATTTTCATAATTGTTATATTATACGTAGTTTGTTATTACAAGAAAAGGAGCCTTTTATTAGACTAAAGGGTGAAATGTAGGCGTAAGTTTATTGTGTAGTTTAAATGCTGATTTCTGGAACCCTATGTCTGGTTGAAAGCTTTTTATGAGAATTTACTGTCGAAATGAGTATAAACTCTGCTGCCCAGTTTCCCCCCTGATTTGTCAATAAAGCAGCTTATAGTCAAGCAATGTGCAGTGGAGAGAATAGGGCTGGACTTCCTGCCAGGCAGGGGAGGAGGAATGAGAAGAGAAGGTATGGGGTTCAGCAGGGGAGGGAGGCAGATTCAGTCCCAGGCACAGATGTAGGAGTATGAAATGGATTCAGCTGGAGCAATGAAAGAACTAAAAAGCAAGTAACTTGGGCATTGTGACAAAGATGGAGTCAGTATAACATCAAAGGTTAAGAAAAAATTTAAACTGCTCAAGATTGTATTGTGACACTTATTTTTAAACATGTATGAGAGTCTCAGTTATTTGTATGATATCATGGTTAAGAGAGAAACTAAAGGAAACACTGTTTTATAACAATAACCTACAACACTGCTATGATTGCAGTCAAGATCCTGGCATAACTGTCTCCTAAGATGCTTCATCCAGCAGCTGCTATAAACAAATGCATAGACACACGGCCAAACAATAGGCTTTCCTTGGGGAGATTTGTAGAAGAGTGCGAGGAATAATAGAGATAGTCTGAGGGGTCAAAGGCACCACAAGAAGACATACAGATTCATCTAACCTGGGTCCATATGGCTCATAGAGACTGAACCATCAACCAAAGAGCATGCCTGGGCTAGACCTACACCCCCCTACACATATGTCGCTTATGTGTGGCTTGCTCAACATGTGGGTCCCCTAACAAAGGGAATAGCAGCTGTTTCTGACTCTGTTGCCTGCCTTTGCACCCCATACCCCTTTGGAGCCCTTTCCCCTACCTGGGCTGCCTTGTCAGGCTTCAATCAGGAAGGATGTGCATAGTATTGTTACAACTTGAGGTACCAGTGTGGGTTGCTACCCCTTGGGAACCTCTCCTTCTCTAAGAAGAAGAAAAAGAGGGTTGAGGGTAGGGGGAGAGAGCGTAGGACTGGGAGGAAAGGAGGAAGGGGGCTGGGATCAGGCTTTAAAGTGATTAAATAATAAATAAATAAATAAATAAATAAATAAATAAATAAATAAACACAATTAAAGAAAATTTTTAAAAAGACCCACCCTTACTGATAAATGATGAAATCTTTTAAACACAAGGTCATTATGAAGCATAACTAAAAGCTTTTTGTTTCTCAAACTTCAAGATTTAAACATTGTTTTGTTATTCATTGTTTAATGTTTGGACACAAGAAGTAGGTGATTGCTCTATCAAAATATCAGGGTGATTAAATGTTTTTAGTTAGCAATTGAGATTGTTTCTTACCTGAGGAAATTATAAGCTAGTTAGATCAAGTATAGTGAGATGATACAATTACTGCTACAATGTTTCAATTATTCATTAAACAAATGAAGTTATATCTACAGTGTAGTGCCTTTTCCATATTTTTTAATAATGTGGTCTAGCTACCAAATGTTTAGTCATATGATTCCTTCTGGAATAACTTCCTGCCCCTTTCAAAATATAGCTGACTATATCGTTGAGAAACCCTATGTGTAACATATGAGAAACCCTGCCAAAATTATCTAACTATGACATTTTAACATCTTTAAGAGATTTGTAAGGACAATCAAATAGGTAGCAAATTACCTAAGTACTAAGTGAACAGGTTGGATAAATGAATCCATAACTTTTGATGGTTAAAATTGGAAAAAGAAAGCAGAAGTGGTATGATAAAAGAGTAAAATAGTAGTCCCTTCAAAAAGGAGTTTATACATTTGAGTTTGTGATTAACCACATCTTGAATGTTTATTTCTTTTAAAAATGTATTATAATTTATTCATACTACATGCTGATTGTTGTCCCCTTGCTTGTGTCTTCCTGTTTCCTACTTCCCTTCCTCCTCTACCCCATTCTCTTCCTGTAGACCTCTGACACAAAGAATGGAGATTCATGCTATCTGGATGAGACCTGATAGGGTGTGGTCATATGGTGGGGGAGGAGGGCCTGTTATATGTTTACATCTTATCTACTGGAGGATCACCTTTTTGTAAGTAGATAAGACAATGTTGGTTTAACTAACACAGAGTGAAAAAGTTGAATGAAATATTGTAGACATGATCCATGCTTTGCAATTATTTTCATTGAAATAGGATTAGATTCTTAATGCCCTGCTTGATGTTAAGAGTTTGTTGGCGTTGTCCCAGACTGCTTCCTGTGCAGTCTCTATTGAATTTGAAACCAGCTATGTTTCCTAGTGACCAGCAAAAATTCTGTTTGTAGTGCTGCAAAATTCAAGAAAGAGTTAAGGAATGTACAAAGTGCTAAAATATTATGATGGCTTGCATAGTGGAAATATCAGCATGCATAAATGTCAGCATGCATCATGATGTAGAACATTTACTAATGCATGGATACTCATTGCCAAGTGAATTAAAGTATGTTCTTTATCTCAGTTAGTTCCTCATTTCCTTCCTGATTTTATATGATTTTGTCTTTTAATATTGGCTTCTCATTTGAGTCTAGTCTCTAATAGATCAGCAATTTGTAATATGTTCTCACTCAGGTTTGGGGAGACATTTCATCACAGCAAATAATATAGAATTTATGAACTATAAGGAAAAATGAGAAGAAAATCTTGTTAGTGATAATTAATGATAATAGTTCTTACTAGTTATCTGTTTACTGCTCTAATTGGTGGCATGAACCTGGAGGAATGCAGTCTAAAAATAAGTCAGACTTAGGTCACATTCAATAACCAATTTTATTCAGAACTTCAGACAATTTATATTCTGAGGGTTAAGAGTCAGCAGAGTAAAGTTTATAAATGCAAGGTCAAGCCACATGTGGCAAAACCATGTTGCACAGAGGCATATGAATAACAAGAAATGAAGTAAACTAATTTCTATCTGTTACACCCTGGGAAGAGTGCAAAACACATTTCAAGGACAATTCTGTATTTTGAAGAAACAGGGGCCGTAGACTCTTGTTTAGTTTTCTTGGCATTTTCTCCTAAGCACTCAGAATTCTCATGACTAATCTTGGACTGCTCTAACAGTTAAAAAATATTTTTGTAATGATTTAGAAATTCGTAGTATGGTTATATTTGTGTTACATAATTTTATTTTCTATCTCATAAATACCCTGTTTCCCAATTTTCTTCAAATTTTACAGGAGACTGCATAGACAAACAATATTTTAAAGTCTCAGAGATGGTAGGGAGTGGAACAATAACTAAAGCAGCTGAACACTCATTTTTGCTAACAATATGATTTAGAGAAGTCAGACATAAACTAATCCTGTTTTGTTACATGTATGAGCTGAATAATGTTGGACAATGTAGCAAAAAGGATAATAGTCAAATCAATTCTTAACAAAATGAACAACATGGGATGGGTGTGGCGATTCAAGTCTTTAATCCTATCACATGGGAAACAAAGGCAAATGAGTCTTTGTGAGATTGAAGAAAGCATGGCTTTCATAGCAAACTCCAGGCCCACCAGAGTTGCATGATGTGACCATGACTGGTATAAAAAAGAAAAAGAAAAATGCTAGGGGGGTATTACAAATATTTTATATCAAGATAGAAATTTATATTGACAAATATGTCATGGTACTGTGGTAAAAACAGTCATTGAGTTCAATGGAAGAGAGTACAAAAAAGACATTAAACTGTACATCTACAGTCATTTGATTTTGAAAAAGATGGTGAGCACACGGTAGAAAGAAGTAATATCTTCAACAAGTATTCAGGTAAGCTGGATACTGACACATAGGAATATATATATACATATATATATATATATATGTATATATATATTATCCTCTTCAAATACTTATCTGAAATGGAACAAAGACTTTACAGTATAACCCAAAACTTTGAAACTTCAATATGAAAGCATAGAGAAAACATTTGAAGAAAAACACAGGAAACGATTTTCTAAATAGAACATTTAAAGACCTGGAAGTAATAGAAAGTACTGACTGATTTGATTGAATCTGTTAAAGACTTCTGCACAACACAGAAACCAGTTACCACAATAGAGAGACTACAGATTGGAAAGAAAATCTGTAAGCTGACATGGAATTAATAGACAAAATATAGAAGTAACTCGAAAGGCACTCACCAAAAGAATTAAAATGCAGTCAATACAAGTGAAAGTGAATTGAACAGACAGGTTTCAAAGGAAACACAAATGGCCAATTCACATGTTCAACAAGTTTTAATGTCACTATGCACAAAAGGAATTAAAATTAAAACTGCTTTGAGATTTCCTCTAACTCTAGTCACAGTAGTTACTATCAGGAATGAACCAAGCAAACAAACATACAATCAAAAAGGGTGGCAAGAGTGGGGGAGTCCTTTTATACCATTAGTGGGAATGTAAAGCTGATGAGCCTGGTTTGGCAATCAGTGTAAAAATCTGACAAAACGCTGACATGAAAAGAAGAACCTATGGCATCATATCTAGGTCTATTTGTAAGTAATTAAGGTCAGCATACCAATAAAGATTCTTGTAAATTGTCACATACTTCAGTTTTATTTAAAGTAACCAAATGATTAAACAACCTTTTCATTCCCCCCCAATGAATTAATAATCTGAAATTATGGTATAACTACAAGATTATTTTTCAATAATAAAGTATGAAAGTATGTTTTTTTCAAGAAACGAATGAAGATGAAACATAGAGTTTTATGACAGATGAGCAAAGCAGATACTTAGTTAAAGGCTAAATGGTGATATGCATGTATTACAATGGTTCCTCATGAGGAAGATATATTTATATACTGCAAAGGTTTACAGTCATTAACTCTGAAATGATATTAACTTTTGAAGAAGACAAATATAAATATGGTTCATTAGTCAGAACAAAAGCTTGCATTTTAGCAGATGGAAGAAGGAATCCTACATCATATTCTACTCACTGTTCATAAATGGTCTATGAATTATCTCTACTAATATTTTGCAAGGCCCATGACACACAACTGAGGTAGTCATGTGTGACTAGAAGAATCCAAATACTTAATATTTGATTCAAGGAGTGGTCCATTAGCTAAGAGTAATGAGAGAACCTGTGAACCTTCATATCCACTCAAGCATAGCTAAAGTACAGAGTCATTGGGTAATCACAGAGATCAATGCATAAGAAAAACCAAGAATAAATGATATTTAAATGTTTATTCTAACATATGCTAATATAACTTCAATTCATTTTGGCAGATGCCACAGCGATTCCGAAGTTGTTAAAGAGACTATCACAAAATTTATTAGGTGATGTTTCTAATTGTGACTTTGAGAAACATCTCTAAGATGGAAATGACACTTTTGTTCATTTGATCATGATATATTGCATACAAAATATACAGAATATTACTCTGTAAACATATTGTTTGTCAAAATTTCTTCAAAGCTGTCAACATAGTATCTCTAATGAAAAATTTAAGTTTTAATACCTAATACCAACCATAAAAACTTAGCAGTGTTTTTGGATAGGTCTTTTAGAATTTGAATAAAATATATCCTGCATCAGAATGTGTTGTCATGGTGTCATGCTTCCAATGCTTTTCAGAAGACTTCAGTTTCAAGTTAGGGCACCATGGCATGCTCAAGGTAAATGAAGCCACTCTTTACTGTGACCTCATGAAGGCTGAGGTGTCTATACAAAATGCAGGCACTTTCTATATTTTCTGGTAAACATAAATAGAATAGACTTTTGGTAATGATTTTGTGATTTTTTTTTCTGGCAACTTTATGTGTTCATTATTAGGTAACAGTTTGCATTCAATAAAATACCTTGATGTACATTTTTAGCAGATCTTTGTGTCTGGGCACTGGCTAGTTGACCATGTTAGTCTTCTTGTGGAACTTTCATCACCTCTAGGTCCATTTATTTATCCCCCCTCAAACACACTTTTTCACCACAGTCCCTATCCTTAGACCAATGTTTGGCTGTAAGTTTCAGTATCTGTTTTGACCACTGCTAGCTGGAGCCTCTCAGAGGACAACTCAGAGAGGCTCCTATCTGCAAACATAGTATCATTAATTGTGTCAGTGGTTGGCTCTTTTCCATGGGGTGGTTTTGGGTTGGGCTAATCATTGGTTGGACATTCCCTCAGTCTCTGCTCTACCTGTTCCATCTTTATCCCTGCACGTCTTGTAGGCAATGTAAGTTATGGATTAAAGTGTTTGTGGGTAGGTTGATGTTCTCCTTCCTCCACTAAGAGTCTTACTAGGTAGAAGGTGTCTTCTTCAGTCTTCATAGGCCCTGCTACCAGCAGTCTCATCACCTATATTCCCCCTCATATGTGGATGGATATATCCCTCCACACTCATATACTCCCAGAGTCCTATTCTGACTTAGGTCTCCAGCTTGTCACAGAGTTGCACAATTTCTTTTTTCTCTGCAGGCCTTGTGTCCTCCCATCACCACTCTCCCCAGGTCTGATCTCTATCCTTATTTCTCTCTGTACTTCATCTCCTACCATGTTCCTTTTCTTCAAGCATTACCTCTGTCTATTCTATTTCCCCTTCTGAGTGAGATTTAAACATCTTCTTTTGGGTCCTCCTTGTTACTTTTCTTCTTTGTGTCTGGGCATAATAGTGTATTTATCCTGTGTAAGGATAAGTGTTTACAATACAGTTAGGAAGTATAGTGCTTTAAGAAAAAGGCAGTATGTTTATACTGTTAGCCATTTTGTACATGATAAACATACTGCTTCTTTCTAAAATCAGTATTATACTAACTGTATTCTAAATACTTATCCTTAAACTGTCAGACCCGTGACACGTATCTCTCAACCCTCACTGAAAATGCTTCTCTCTGAAGCATATGAGAACCACTACATAAAGCCGTAATTGGTAAAAATGATGATAACTGATGATGGGGTGCACATCCTCAGTTGATAAGTCTACAACACACATCTTGAAAAGTCTCAGAGTATATCATGATAGGTGGGGTCAAATGAATATAAGAGCCAGGGTGCTAGGAAGACTGCGCTTAGGTTGTTTCATTTAGGTATGAGTGGGTAGCTAGGCCTGGGAAAAACCAAACAATGTATCTACTTTAAAATAGTATTAGAACAATACAGTACCAGTTGACATTCCTGAGTAGATGGAGGAAAGCTCACTTGGTCCCACTACTTAATAAGGAGTTAGAAGCAAATAAGCACCAGTGTGAAGAGGGAGAGGTAGTTTTAGGGAGAAATGAGCTCCATGGTGGATTATCTAAGAGCAAGTGGTCAGCTCTAAAACTACACACACACACACACACACACACACACACACACACACACACACACAGACACACACACACATACACACACATACACACGCACAATGTACATGGTAAAACACATATATACATATTACTAAATATATCCAGCAATAATATGTAATTTTTCTGTAATTACTAATAATTTTTTAAAAAGTCAATGAATTTGAGGAGGAAACGTACAGATAGAGGAGTCGTGGAAGATGTTGGATAAAGGAAAGAGAGTAAAGAAAATGTGAAGTATTTTAATTAAAGTATTTTTAAAAGGTAAAATTACTTTAAGAGCCTTAATAGCATTGCCTATCATGGATGAAGGATTTCAAAAAAGTCACTTCCAAATTTTAAGCACTGAAAAGTTACTACTTTCTGCACCTAACTCCCATGGGACAGAAAGACACTTAGTGTATGTGCCAAATGAAAAGAGCATGGTGAGCAGGTCTGATGGCACTCAAAGAAAGAATAGTCAGGCTATCAAGATGAGACTTGATAGCCTATGAGTATATAGTGGGGGAGGAGGTCCCCCTCAGTCTTAGACCTAGGGGAAGGGAATAGGGTGTAAGCAGGAGGGAGGGAGGAACGGTAGGATACATGTGATGTGATAACAATTTAGTTGTAATCTGAATAATTACTTAAATAAAAAATAAGAAAACAGCAAAATTTTTTCTTGTCATTAACAGGAGTTTTTATTCAAACAAAGCTAGTTTGAAAACATATGACCTCTATTCTTCAGATTTGAGCTCTACTGTACTCTGCAATGTAAGTGTCACATTGTGCTATTAATGTCATGTTAGCTTCCAAGAATGCTAAATCTGCATCGCCACTTTCTACATTAATTTTCTTAATTCTTTTCATCTTCCTTTCTTTTTTCTTTATCATCCCTTTCCCATCTCTCCTTTTTCCTTTCTACTTCATATCCTCATTCCAGCTCTAATTCATACCCTCATTTTCCAGGCATCTAACATCAGATATTGAAGACCCAGTTTTCTCTATAATGGCCAATATGTGCATAAGATACCAGTTTCAGGAAAGCACAGCACACTGTCACTCTCTCATGGTCCTTCCTTGCCTCCCCCCATATACAGCAGTTAGTATGGTATCTTTCAACAATGGGACTGGACTCCACCAATTGGCACTTGATTTGGCTTCTTATTTCTAAGAAATATATATTTTTGGATCATTTCTTAAAGTTAGAACAAATTTGATAGTAAGTAAAAATAGTCTCTGTAAAATGTCTTCCTACAAGTGCTTAATTTCTTCATATTAAATATGTAGAAATATCATTAGATAACTTGAGTAAATACAGCAGATTTAAAAATGTAATCTTGATGGATTATATCGTTCGGATTCTAGAAGTCTAACTTATTACACAAACAAGTCTATCTATTTCAATGGGAGATATTGACTAGATCCTATTCAATTTTAATTCAAACAAAGGTGCAGTGAGGAATACAGTAGATGCTCTGTAATATTTTCAATACATATGCAGTTAGGTGGTTAAATAGAGATTTCTACAGTCCATTCTTCAAGAATCAATGACAAAATCCATAACAAATTGAAGTCACATTCACAATGCTCATTTATAAACAAAGATATCTCAGAATTGGAAAACTATTTCTGTCACACCATCTCAGCTGAAAGTAAAACATGTAGCACAGAAAAATGACACCTAATAGGCAAACTCTTAGCGTTTTCATTGACTGAGATTAAAGACAGAAAATATTTTTACATTCAGTAGTTCATTTCTTCACTTTTAGTGCCTTTACTCCAGGGACTGTAGTTTTCAATAAATATTTATTAATTAATTACTATATGCCTATATATATATATATATATATATAATAGTCATTTGAATTTTATATATTTTGCTCAGAATTGGTGTTGTGAGTAATATCTGTTCTCCACTAATTACAATCTGTCAGATATCTGAACGGACTGCTTATTTACTCTTTATCCCATAATATGATGTAGTTTCTGTAAGATATCAAGGTTTTATGAAGAGTTGTTGAATGAGTGCATTATGTAAACTTTCCCATACAAATACAATACAGTGCAATGTGGAGTAAAATAAATAATTTCAAACATAAAATATGTTTCATACTTACATGGCACAAGATATTCACTCTCATTACAAAATGAAAGCTAGAAGATACAGCAAAGAATGGTCAAAAGAAGACAAGACCACAATCCAGCAGGAAAAACACTAAATCCTGCAGTTCCATGCCTGTATCTTCCACTTGTGAGGAAAGACATTAGATTAGTTCCAACGAGCTTAGGTAGCCATAACACTTCTATCCTGTCACTTTATGCAAATATATCCCCTCTATGATAGTTTCCTCTATGTCTGTGGCATTCCTGGTGTATTTTCTATTGTCTTGGCATAGGAAATATTCATTGAAATGGAGACTTCTTCCTCACAGGTTAAATGTACTTTGAGGGACCTTTCCATAGATGTAGCCATGAAACGTACTGGATGGCCTCATCTGTCCTCTGAAACTGAGGATCAGGAATCTCTGATGCTTAAAATACTTTTATCACCTATACCTACAAAGCCAATATGATTAAGATGAAACTACTAAATTCTTTCGACAAGCAAGGAGGTAGCTTAGCTTCCTGGAATCACAGCTATATCAGGCTGTTTGTTGACCCAGAGGAAACATTCCAGAGATAACCCCCTTTACTTTAAATTTTTTTCTTCCAAATGAATCTGGTTGTGTACAAGATGGTGCCTCCAATGGGTGTGAACTTGTTTTGAATATGTGTTTTCTACTGTCCCAGTACAGCACAAGCATTTTCTCTTCAGTATTTTTACTCTCTTTACCAATTACAGCTTTCTCAGCTTGAGTATAAATACAATCCTATCTTGAATATATTTGCTAAACAAGTTACTGAATTATCTTGATATTTAACTTTATATTTCTTCTCTGGACACATGCAGAATAAAACTAATTTCTTTGTAGGCATATTATACTCAGAGCTCCTAAGGCTGTTACTGAGAGGATTCTTGTTCTTTGATGAAATGTTCTGAGCTCAACCTTCATTGTGTGCATTTCTGTCTGCATTCTTTCATTCTAATCTTTCACCAAAATTATATTCAGCTCTGTTTCCAGAATACAAGGAATTTTCTAACCCAATGGGGAAAGAACAACATGGTCTTTTAACCAGTGTGGAATCTGGGCACAGCATATCCGGGTTCCTGCCCTTTTATTCAGATAATTAAAATACTGAGTCACAGATATTTCAGATTAGCAAGGAACTTTATTCACAATGAGCCAGCTGTGCTGATCAGACAGCAATACACTGACAAGATTGACAGTGAGCCACATGAGTGTGGATACTCAAGGGCACCAATTATTATTAGTGCATCATTTTCTTTGGTTATAAAAGAAAGAAAAGTTTGGTTGTTAAGGAATATACAATGAGTTATTTTCTATTTTGATTTACAAAATAAACTACATAACATTTCTCGACTGTGCGTGTGTCCTATAGCTCATCTGATTTGAATTAAATGCATGCTTGGGCATGCCTGGTGGGTTCTTCCTAAAACATTACTTTTCAGAACAAATTTTGCTCTATATGAAGGAGATGCAACTACACCAAACACTTTCAGGCTAGATGAAACTTTATAATCTGGTACTCAGACATAAGAATATAATTTATCCAAAATGATAGTAATTAAGGGAAGAGAAATCTGTCTAAAGGTTTAGAATGGAATATGTATAGCTTGATGTAGTCAGGGGTTCTAGGTTGACATCAGGTGCCTAGGTGCATTTTTGAAAAAAGGGTGAGTGTGCTGTACAGTTAATATTTCTAGAATATAAAAAACATTTGATTAAGAGAGAAGCTCAAGTACAACCCAAATCAAATCCCTGTGTTTCCCTATCTTAGTCTAGTTTCTCACAGCAATATCCTTTCCTCGTAGTACAATAGTTATTTTTCCCAGTAATTGTGAATAAATAGTAAAGATGACTTGCTGATTAATTATGTCTGCTGCTACTCAAGGCATTCTGAGTTCAGTTTCTAGCACACACATAGGGTCTGCCCCAATTGCCTGTAACTCTAGCTCCTGGCAATGCAATCATCTCTTTCAGACCCTACAGGAACCTGCACTCATATGCACAAAGCCAGATGAAACAAATAAGATGCAGAGCTAAAATTTAAAATAAATAAGTAGCAAAAGAGAAGAAATTTAAAAAAGAAAAGATTTGGTTTCGGTTCAAAGTTCACGGTACAGTCTATCAAGTCAGACAAGACAAACCAAGGCAGTGTAAGTTTAGTGCAAGTGGTCACACTTCATCCATATCATGCAGTAAAGGGTAAGATACTTGAATTCTAGCTACATCCTCCTCCTCTTCTTTTCTTCTTTTCCTCCTCCTCCTCTTTTTCTTCCTCCTTTTCCTCCTCCTCCTCCTCTTTTTCTTCCTCCTTTTCCTCCCTCTTTTTCTGTTTTGGGTCTAGAATCCTAGCTGAAATATCCACAGTGGGATGTTTTATCACTTAAGGGTGCCTAATAAAGATAATTCACTACATTTGCAGATGTTTTTTGTTCTAGGTGATTCTACATTACATTGTTGACAACTGCTACTACCTATTTTACCTAGCATATACATTAGGCACAGTTGTAAGGTCAAACTTCAAGATGACAAAATAAAGTAACCACTCTTAACACAAAAGAAAAGTGCAACAAAGTCAATAACCATGTGTGCTGGCATAAATACCAAAGTAATTTTTTATTGGTTTACTATTTACTATTTGAAAATAAAACTCTGAATGGATGAGTAACAAATTTTAAAGCACCACAACGAAGACCCTCAGTGGGGATTTTAAGTGGAAAAAGTCACCCCTTTCCCATTCTTCATTTTCTCAATCCCTTCTTTCTCGACACTTTCTGAGATCACATTGCCACAGTGAAAGAAGAATGAAAGGGAGGGTATTGGCACATTTGTCCCTCTTGATTCTGTAACCTGATAACTTGAAGAAGGTCCCTTCTTCAGCCTCTAGGGGGAGACATATCAACACTAGTATGCAAATATTAGTGTCATTTAAACCACATGTTGAGACACCCAGAAACACATACTATCTGGGTAACTCAGGATATGGCTAAGTTGGCATCTAACATTGATTATGTTTTTAGCAAATTGCTGACAAAAATCTCAGTGACATACCAATTACTAGAATAAACAAAGTCATCATTTTCCTGAGGGCATCAGTGGAAATAATTCATATGTTTTCCATGCCCATTTTTCATCCTCAAATTAACTCCCTGTTCTCCTAACACGTTATTTCTGAACATCATGTGTTCTTTCTCTTTTTTGGTTCCCATTAAATTCAGTACTTTTTTTTTTTTTTTTTTTTTTTTTTTTTTTTTTTTTTTTTTTTTTTTGTACACATGGGTATGGAACCATGAACTGGGTTACAATTATCTTCTTAGAGCCTTATTCCTCAAAAAATTCACCCCCCCTTTCTAGCATCTATAAATTAGGCATTAATATAGGGATGGGAGACATCATAAAACACTGTCTTATCCTTTATCTTTCTGGAAATCCTGAAAGCCTTATTCATGTCACACCATTCCCTGTGAGTTCATGTATGTGTACAGCTTTCTCTTATATGTAGAAAACACTGTTTTACTAAATGTATCTACTCCTTCTGTCTATCACATTGCTTCCATCACCCTTTCCCTGAGTATTTATGAATGTTCAGGGAGGGGATTTAATACAGATAATTGATTTTGTGATGAGCCTCCAAAATTTCTCATTCTCTGGGTGTTGTTGGGTTGTTGGTTTGTTTTACCTTCTCTATGAAGTTTATTCAAACAATAACAACAGTATACATGCGAAGTGGATTGGGGAGATCCCACCAGCCCTATATCATATTCAAAGTGGTAGAGGCAGCTAAAGAATGCTGAGAAAAGAAGAAATAGTCTTTCCCAGGAAAGAAAGATTCCCAGTAGGTTATCCAATATAAAACAGTTGGCTCCTAAGACATACATACAAGAGGCATTGTATACACTTAGCAGGTTGAAATTCTGTATTTACTAATATACATATGTGTATAGAGGAGTACATATATTTAATAATAATTAATAAAAAACATAATGCCCTACAATATATTTTCATCAGAGACTTTCCTGTCCCTGTAATCCTCCCACATCCTCTTTTTACCACACACTCAACCTCATGTTCTTCCCCTCTCTCAGAATAAAACAAAACATCCCCTAAAAAACACAGAGTCATATATGTGTTGTAGGTCTATTTTTATTAATCAACATCTATTGGAAAAAAGTTCTACTGATAAGGCTTAAGAAATATATTAATCTATGACTATAAAGACAATGACACAGGGGCAGTTCATTTCAATATCCATTTAGCAGGAAAATATTAGTAGGTTCTACCCTAGGGCCTACAAAGGCTCCCTAGGCCATCGAGGGTTTTTAGCTGAGGCAACATTACCAGACAGGAGCTCCAAGCTTATTTTTACAAATTGAAATTGCATAGTGAATGGGATATAAAACTGCATATGGAATGACATATCAAAAACTTAAGTTTTAGGTTACTGAGGATAAAACCTCATGGCAGTTGGTTGTAGGAGTCAGTGAAATAAGCCGGATGAATCCTGTAGCAACAATGAGTCCATCAGACATTATGTTGCACAATCAATTTATGTAGTTTTAAAAAGATATCATTTACATATACCTAATTATTTTATCTGCTATGTTGAAGAGAGAATAATCTGAGATGCAATATTATTAATCAGTATAAGTTATTAATATTGAAGGGAGTATTTATTTCTAGATATACATTACTTTTCTTTCTGGGATTATAGTACAGAATAAACTCCTTGTCATCAATAAAATAACAATAAACTTCAATCTTCTAAAAGTACTTCATGTTATAAAAATGGCATTTTTCTTTGTTTGACTTGAAGCGTTACACAGGGGTTGATGTGATATGAGCATCTCTAGTGTACATGTTAAGGCAAAACTGAGTCACATGACAGATTCATCTTTAAAGGATCTATGAGGAATTAAAACAATAAAAACAATGAAATTTTAGAATAAATGGTGTTGCATGTCTTGTTCTATTGTTATGTCTCTTATAAAACCACTGTCCATCTTTTGGAAGCTCTTTAAGTTGACTCATATCTAACTTCAATTACATTCAATGCTATTGCTGACCAAATGAAGTTGTCTTTGAAAAAATTATATTTGGCACAAATAGACTTGTGTCAGAGGCCACATACCTAGCATTCTATTTTCCATATTAATCTAATGTTAGAGTACCCACAAATATTGAAAATACCTAATATTTTATTTATATTAAAAAACATGGTTTTTGAAAACTGAAAGTGTGCTGCTTAATATATAGTGTAATATGGATGTATGAGGGCCCACTTAAGTAACTTTTCTCCAGGTGCCAGGTTTAAAACCTGGTTATTGTTCTGGAGAGATAGGCAAGTGCTTAAGATCTCTGACTATTCTTCTTGAAGACTTTGTTTGATTCCTAACACCCACATAAGCCCACATATATCAGCAACTCTAGCTCTGTTCCAAGGAATCTCATTGTCTCTTTGGGCCTTCAAGGACACAGCTTGCACATGGTGCATGGACTCATGACACACAGCAAATAAAATTAAGCATGGAAAAATTGTGGAGATGCCTAAACAAGTGTTCTGGCACTGAAGTACAAGCCATCTATTCAGTGTCTGTTTCTCCAATGCTCCTGAATAAAAAAGATTTAAACCCAAATGGAAAGAGTATGTACTACTTTCAGTTTAAATCTAATCCTAATCTCAGATTAGGCTACTGTGCTGCCTAGCTTTATGTCAACTTGACACATCTAAATAGACTCATGTAGCTAGATAAGGAGGGAACGAAAATTGAGGAAATGCCTCCATAAGATTCGACTATAGGAAGGCCTGTAAGACATATTCTTGTGGTTGATACAGGAAGGCCCAGTACATTGTGTGTGGTATCAACCCTGGCCTAGTAGTTCTGGGATAGAAGGATCAAGATGGTTCAGAAGCCCCACAAGGAGACTTTCAAGGCAGGTAGATCTGGACCCAAGGCGTGGGCTGCCCAAACCATTGCATTAGTCAAGGACAACATATGCAGTAAACCTAGACTCCCTGTTCATATATAGCCAATGGACAGCTCATTCTCCATGGTTGCAAAGAGAGTGGGGACTGTCTCTGACATGAACTCTGGTGCCCCCAATTTGATCAATTCCCCTTGGTGGGGAGGCTATGAGGGTACACAGAGGAAGGGGATGCAGGCTGTGCAGGTGAGACTGGTTAGGCTGCAGTCATATGGTGGGGAGGAGGTCTCCTGTCAGAGGGTTAGGGTGGGGAATAAGGTGGCAGAGGGAAGGAGTATGGGAACTGGAGGATACGGGGGAGGGGATAACAATCGGGGTGTAATCCAAATAAATTATAATAAATTAACTCAAAATGATTTTAAAGTGAAAAAGAATAAAAGAAAGCAGACTGAGAAAGTCATAAGGAGCAAGTCAATACGCAGCACTCCTCCAATAGCCTCTTTACTAGCTCTTGCCCCAGGTTCCAGCTGTCTTGAGTTCTTTTGCCTACTTCCTTTTAAGATGAAAAGTTGTGTGGAAGTGTAAGCAAAAATAAACACATTTGATCCAAGTTGCTTTTGATCTTGCTGTTTCATCACAGCAATAAGAGCTGTAATTAAGATGGCCATCATTCTCAGTGAATAGCAATTTCTCTTAAAGTGATGACCCTACATTCAGCAGAGACACATTCTTTAAATGGCACACTCCCACTTCAAAGAAATAGAGATTTTACTGCAGTGATTCTCCTCAGCATGAGGAGCACTTAGTATGCAGAAAAGTAAGTAATGAGCCTGTCAATTATTTTTTTCAATAGCTTACAGGTATGGCATAGAGAGACGAAGTAAAGTAGTCTTTTCAGAATGATGAGTCAATTATTACATTCTTGTAAACCATTGTATCTCATTATTTATTATTTCTACTTTTATCGTTCATATAATTAACTTAAACATATCATTTACATATGCTTAACTTAGTTAAGTATAAGTGTAATTTACATATAGTTTGGGATGGTCTGATATATAGTACCTGTATTTATATTTTGACTTATACTGAAAACTACTATCTTCATTAAAATACTTCATGTTTTCATAAATAAAACATATTTTCTAGACTTTAGAAATAAAAGTTCATGTTATAGGGTCTTGATATTTGAAACAGAATATTTATATTTTTTCTATGAATGTAATTTTATTGACTTAATATATGATATTAATGTCAATATCTAAACTTTGTCACATAATCAAGTAAGTAGAAAAAAATAAGTCCATTTCCTTTTAATGTATATTTACTACTAAAAAAACCAGATTGTATTGATACTTTTGTTTCAAAGGTATGCTTAGTCGCATATTAAAATATTGTATTTGAGCAGACCATATATTTTCTGGCTTTCTAATGTTACTGATTTTTTTTCTAAAATTGTCTTCATAAAATCAATTGAAATTGAATGTCCTAGCTTGAGACTCACCACACAGGAGAAGCTGACCACTGTCCGCATTAATGATATTCTATTATGGTTATAGACATGAGTCTAGCTTAACTGTTGGAAATGGAGAGATTTCATCTGGCAGCTGATGGGGACAGATGCAGAGACCCAAGGCCAAGCAATTTGGCAAGCTTGGGGAGTGCTGTTGAAGAGTTGGAGGAAGGATAGGGGGAGCCAGAGTGGTCGAGGACACCACAAGAAGATTTACAGAGTAATCTAACCTGGGGCCACAGGGGTTCACAGAGACTAAATCACCAACCAAAGAGCTTGTATGGACAGGACTTTGCCCCCTAAACAAATATAGCAAATGTAGATCTTGGTCATCATGTGGGTCCCATAACAACTGGAGTAAGGGCTGTCTCTGAATCTGCTACCTACCGCTGGGTCATTTTACGTTAGCTGGCTTGTCTTTTATTTTTATTATTAATTTATTCAGATTACAACTTAATTTTTATTCCATCACTTGTATCCTCCCGTTCCTCTCTCCCTCCCACTCCCACCCTATTCCCCTCCCCTAGGTCCATGACCTAGGGGGATCTCCTCCCACTCTTTATGGTCACAGGCTATCAAGTCTCATCTTGGTAGCCTGCCTATTCTTTCTTTGAGTACCACCAGGGCTCACCACCTAGAGGAGGTTGTCAAATACGGGGCAGCAGTGTTCATGTCAGAGTCAGTCCCTGCTCTCCACATAACTCTGGAGAATGTCCTGTCCATTTGGTAGATCAGAGTAGGGGTTTGATCTTTACTACTTGTATTGTCCTTGGTTAGTGGCTTGGCTTGTCTCACCCTGGTTGTGAGGATGTGCTTAGTCGTACAGTGACTTGAGACACCAGCTTGTTTTGGTACCAATTGGATGTCTCCCCTTTTCTGGGAGGTAGGAGAAGGGGAAATGGGAGGAAAGGGGTTGGGGATTTTATGGGGAGGAAAGGATGTAGGGGGTTATGATCAGGATGTAAAGTTATAAATAAATAAATTAATTAATAAATAAGAAACTCAGTTGATATTATGCTCAGTATTATAAAAGAAAAATGATAATAGTGTCATAGAATAAACCAAAATTTTCTATTTTACATGAGAGAAGCCTGATCTGTATGCAGGATGTGTTTTATAGTAATTCCTTATGGTAGTACATGCAATGAATTATTAACATAGCATAGATATCTTAAATACTTTAAAGGTTTAACTTTTAAATAAATAACTATTGCAATGTATTGTTTCTAATAAATTTCTGAAAGAAATATTTGACTGAAGTATTTTTGTATTACATTATCAATTATTATGCTTTCATTATTTATTGATTGTAAATGGAAACACTTAAATGACATGAACTAAAGAAATATCATATCAGTAAGGGAAATCTAGGGTCTTAAAGATTCTACTTTTTATATGTGCAAAATCCCTTTCTTATCCAATTCCTTAAATCTTAAATATGTATGTATACATATATAAAGCATTATAGGATCTGGGCCCAGGGGTCCTGTTCAAACTAAGGCACCAGACAAGGACAATATATGCAGTCAACTTTGAGCCCATACCCAGATCTAGCCAATGGACAGGACATTCTTCACAGTTGAGTGGAGAGTGGGGACTGACTTTCACACTTACTCTAGTGTCCCATATTTGACCACGTCCCCTGGGTGGGGAAGCCTGGTGGCACTCAGAGGAAGGACAGCAGGTTATCAAGAAGAGACTTAATACCCTATGAGCATATACAGGGGAAGAAGTCCCCCTCAGTCACAGTCATAGGGGATGGAGGAAGTGGAAAATGGGAGGGAGGAAGGAATGAGAGGATACAAGGCATGAGATAACAATTGAGATGTAATATGAATAAGTTAATAAAATATATTAAAAACATATAATACACATATTTATGTTTTATGTTTATACTTTATGTTATATATTGAATGTAAATGAAACTAATGAGCCTATGCTTTCTTTATTGCATCACTAATTTATTAAAAATTATACTTAGCAGTATAGAGAGATGATTCAGTAGTTGATATTGCTTTACTAGGGACTGAAGATTCGAGCCCAGCACCCACATTAAGTGGTTCTCATCCACCTGTAATTCAAACTCCATGACATCTGACTCCTTTGTGGCCCTTGTGGCTACCCATATGGGTGCATACACACACACACATACACACAAACAAACACACACAGACACATACATAAAACATAAAAAAATAAATCTCAGATGTTAAGAGTTTGTACTCTAGAGATGTAGTGATGTATTTCGTTCTCAAAAACAAATTATGAGAGCAATTATTTCCCTAAAGTATCAACAGGATATAGCACCAAATGTATGGTTCACTTTATATTGTTGTCACTTTGTTCTCTTCTCTATTGAAATAAAATTTTTATAAAATTTAATTAATTTAATTTTTATGTATGAGTGTTCTTTATGCACATACATCTGCATGGCAGAAGACAGCGTCATATTCTAGTATAGTTGGTTGAGAGCCACCATGTGGTTGCTGGGAAATTCACTTAGGACCTCTGGAAGAGTAGTCAGTGCTCTTAACCACTGAGCCATCTCTCCATCCAGAAAGAAACTCTTTTTCATTATAGGTATTTACCATTCCTTTCTGATGTGTGAGCAAGACGAGTTTCTAATTATATAAAAAAATGCATTCATACATCTATGTTTAATGGTTTTTTTTCAAAAATATGGTTATTCTTAGGCAATTTATGTTTTTATTCAGTTACAGTGATCTATCTGACTTGATGAACAAGTACACTACTTTGTAGAGAGGTAGATAGATTATGGGTAAACACCTGCTATGGCCACACCTCCCTACCATTGTTACTTTTGCTATTATTGTTTTCTCTTTTTCTATTTTACTTTCTCTTGAATCCATACTAAACAATATTTCAATTTTGCCATATAACCTATGCCTTTCTTCCTAATGTTGATAGTTTTATTCACTTTTTAAAACCAAGATTAATATCATATAATTATTTTAGAATACCCCTATGCTGTGTTTACAGATCTGACACTCTTTCTTTCAGTAGTCACTTTTCTATCTTTTCTCATCATTATGAATTTACAAACAAAGCTATTTCCCTAAATATTCTATTCTTTATTATGGTAATTTATTCTTCAATTGGCGCTATTTCATAAACTTCAAATTATCTTATTATAAGTTTTATTTTTTCACTCACTTATTACCTAGTGGCACATTAAACTTACATTTCAAAAGTCATACACACTTATACTTAATGTACTGAAAAAAAAACAGAGTGATTGTTTCATGCTAATTTAGTAAACAAGTATTTCCCTCAAATTTTATATATAATCACTAACAAAACTTTATATTTCATCTTACATACATTTCATCTTTATATTTGATAAATTGTCAAACTCATTGATTCTATCTTTAAAGCATACTCAGAAGGTATACATTTTTTCTATCTATATCTCCAATATATTTAGTCAAGCTCTTATCCTCTGATTTCTAACATTAAAAATATATGAAATATAAGTGTTCCATTTGTGACTGAGGATTGCACTAATACTTACTGTCTTCATTTTAATCAGTGGTGAGTTTGTGCATATACTGAAGTTTGCTAGACACAGAAAACTCTGCAAGCTGCACTTGAGTTTGGAGATATGCTCTTGGAAGAAAATTTGACGGTGTATTCATTTGCTCCTGATCCACTTCTCCACATCTCCAAAGACACCCAGATGGTAGCTAAGGAGGAGGAGGAGGAGGAGGAGGAGGAGGAGGAGGAGGAGGAGGAGGAGAAAACATGTAAGACCCAAAAGTTCAGGAGAACCAAATTAAAATAATGTCTTCTGGATGTTACAAGCCTGCTGTATTCATTAATTCAAAGCAGTTATGACCATCTGTATAAGACACAAAAGCAAATGCTACCTAATATTTGAAAGTGGAAGGAGAAAGGGCCCCACCTTTAGCAGAGGAGTTAGTAAGCAGTTGATGACTGCTGGCAGGTCAGCTAGACTCCAGTTGCTGGTATCACAAGTGTAAGTATAGTATATAGGAAGCAGAAACTGGACTAGGTGCGTTAATTACTAGGTTGGTTAATGTTTTTGAACAACCCTCCAAAAAGTAAATTTAAATTAAAATATAAATACCAGGAAAGTAAAATGTGAACATGACATTGGGTCTGGGTGGATTCAGAAGGACTAGAGAAAGCAATAGTAAGATACAATTGCTCTAAAGGAGGAAATGGAGAAAAATAGGTAGGACAAAGTTACCTGAGAAAGAAGAGAAGGCAAGTTTAAGAGGAGAGAGAAGGAGAATGAGGGATAAATAGCATGATGAATTTTTGAAAAGTCTTAGGAAACTAAATTGTTTTAAATTTCACTTAAAATTACAGACACACACACACATACATATTTGTGAGTATGCACTCATACATATAACGCAATGTCTGCTGATAATAATACTTCCCAAAATACATATAAGAAATGACAAACACTCCAGTGCCCATATGAAAACCTTTTTTGAGTTGGTGGTCAGAGGACAAGAAACCACCCAAACAAAATAAGTTCTTGCTGTTGTCCCTGGTGTCTGGCAGAAATAGAAGGTGAAAACCTATTGTTGAAGCGATTATGGACACAGAACTTGAAGTAATAAATGTGGATCTGACCTGTAATCTCTTTGAGAACATGTTATTGGAAGGCGCCAACCAGGCTTACAAGGAAGAAAGTCAACCAATAGTCCCATCCAGCTGTAATGTCTATAAGCAAAGACGGTGGTCACCAATGATGAAGTATTCCAAAAGGTACAATAATGAAACATATACAGAGAGCAAGTGCTTCTTAATTGGACTTATTGTGAGCTCAGTGGGATAGCATTTATGCTTCGTGTCATAAACTTAACTAATTACTCATTGTTGATAAGGTCAAGGATTATATGGGAGAACCTATTACTGCTATTTTCCTATTTCTAACTGCAGTCTGGATGCTTCTCTAGATACAGATAAACATGCCTGCCTTCCTTGTCAAGAAGATCCTTTTTGAAGCAGACAGAGACCATTAACTGGACATCTGTGTGCAGAATAGTATCCTATAAAAATACAAAAAAAATTGAGTACATAAAGTTGAGACTGGAGAGAGACGTGTGAAGAGGTGCGTATGGTAGAACTTAAAGAGTTGCTTAGTGGCAAATATGATAAATACACCATGTATAACATTCTTAAGGAAGTAGCAAAAATATTCCCTTAGCCCTCTAGCATCCATTTCCTCATCAGAGAGAAATTTACATTTTAAATTAATTATCTAACCATATAATTCTATAGTTAATATATAAAATGCCTTCAAAAACAACTTAGCATCTACCTACACACTAGAAATGGAAGGAGAGGGGAAAGCCAGGCATGGTGACGCAAGCTTTTATTCCCGGCACTTGGGAGGCAGAGGCGGGTGGATCTCTGTGTGTCTGAGGATAACTTGGCCTACGAAGAGAGTTTCACAACAGCCACTTCTGCACAGAGAAACCCTGTCTCAAAAAACAAACAAACAAACAAAAACAACAGAAGATACAAAAAAAAAGAGAGAAAAAGAAAAGGAAAAAGAAAGAAAAGGAAGAAAGAGAAAAAATCTTTGAGATCATGCAGCTGAAAGTTTAGGTTGCTTGGAGACTAAAACATGAGGCTAAGAATATATTGATGATAAAAGGGTTTCATTTTTGGACATAAAAACATACCAAAAATCTAGTGGCAATCATTAACTTCCATTTAGGATGCACACAGTTTTAAGAGATGATTTTGATAGTATGTAGGCTATACTTCAGAATTCTACCAGGGTTGTTCAGGTCATAACATTCCCATAAAACATATTCATATCTTATAACAAAGCTGTGCTCATTATTTGAATTAATTATTAATCAATCGAAGAATAAAAATGTGTAATAGCAGGGAACAGAACTTGATAAATTAACTTGTATTGTTTATCAACTTACTGCATAACCTTAAAGGACATTAGACGTCAGGAGGAAGATAACTGTCTAACCTCTGGTGAAAGATTCTAAGAAAATATAAGAAAGAATCTCAGAGCCATATATTTGCAAAGACTTGGGGCTTTTAAAGATAAAGACAATACTCTGTAAGGATGAAACAAGATGAAGAGTTCCTGCAGCTAGCTTATGACTTAGTAATATATCTAAAATCACAAAGACTGAAAACAGTTAAAAAAAAAAGTCTGTTTGTTACACATAGCTAATTAGAAAATACACAGTATGGTCAGTCATTTTATTTACATTCATTTTAGTGCACACAAAATAAAGAGAACCAAATGAGATGTAGAAAATATTTTATAAGACTTTGACTAGCCATCCATGTAGAATATCAACTTAAATAAATACACTACTTTTACCAATTTCTGATAGCTGCATTATATAGTAGACATTGCAATTTAGTATACCTTATGCACCTGTATAATAGACCTTCATTTTAGGTTTTAAGTGTCACTATCAGCCACTGATTAGACAAGTTTATTTGACTCTTGCAAGGTGTATCGAACTGTGGGATTGCTTTTTTCCACATCAACAGATTATGTTGATACCCTCTTCTGCTTTCTGTAGGCAATAATATACAATAGCAAATACAGAGAGACACATACACACAAATGTAAATTAAACTAAGTATTTTTAAAAGTTAGTTATTTAATAATTCCTACATTTATATAATTTTATTATATATCGAGGAGACTCAACTATATTACTTTAAGGAAGAGCAATTTCTATCATATTAATGACTATTGTCCTGTGAAAGTCTTCACTTACCAGGAAACTGGGACAGGGGGGAGGACATCGTATTGGGACTCTAGAAGCATGGGAGAATGGCAAAGTAGAAGGATCCAGAGGGTCCTAGAAACCTACAAGAAGAACATTATGATAGGCTGATTTTGGGCCCAGGGGTCCTGTTCAAACTATGGCACCAGACAAGGGCAATATGTGCTGTAAACTTTCAAACCCCTACCCAGATCCAGCCAATGGACAGAACAGTCTCCACACTTGAGTGGAGAGTGGGATATGACTTTCTCACGTACTCTGGTGCCTCATATTTGACCATGTCCCCTGGAGGGGGAGACCTGGTGGCACCCAAAGGAAGGACAGCAGGTTACCAAGAAGAGACTTGATACCCTGTGAGCATATACAGGGAGAGGAAGCCCCCCTCAGTCACAGTCATAGGGGAGGGGAGTAAGGGGAAAATGGGAGGGAGGGAAGAATGGGAGGATACAAGGGATGGGATAACCATTGAGATGTAATATGAATAAATTAATAAAATATTTTTAAAAGAAAAAATACAGAATTATCTTCTGATAAATTTGCATTATAATTATGAAATATCTTTGACTTTTTTAAGAATTATAGGCTATAACATAAATTATAGATAAAGCATCATTATGAGGACATTTTCTGAATAATGCACTGGGACATTCTTTTTTAAGATAAAAAGGCAGGCTGAGGTTTCTAAATTAATATGTGTATGATTAGTTGACTGTTCCGTATGTGATGAAATCTAATTCGTGTAAGAATATTGTTCAGTGAGTATGACCCACTATGAACCAGGTCATGGGTTCAGATAATCTTTCTCTTTAATATATTCCAGTTGTTTTTCCAGTATTATTAGTATCACCTTATTACTGTTTTTCTTTTTATAAATGGAATCTGAGTAATGAATAAAAATACAATTGTAAAGCAATAGTATTTTAAAGTTTATTAATTCAACACTTGACATGAGTAATTTTATGCCTTCAATTAATTGCATTTGAAAGGAAGCAAGGAAAAACCATAAAAGAAAAAGGAATTGAATTGTACATAAATGAAATCCTAATTTTATTGCCCAGTACTTTAGAATTTGTCAATATTTGTTTCCATCATGAAAACAATCTTAGATTTTCTACACATAAAACATTCTCAGAACAACATCATTGTGTATATTTCTACCTACCAAAATATTTCAATGATATTAACAGGTAATGACTAGTTGACCAAACTCTGCTTAACTGAAGATACATATTTTAAAAACAAGTATTTATATGGAAATATTTGAAATTAGTATTATACATTTAGGATATAGAAACAATGCAGTATGTATTGTCAAAATCTATCAATATCCAGAAAATCAGATAAACCCATAAGCTATTTCTGTGAATTTTCTGTACATAACTACAATTACAATGAATAATAAAGGTTCTATTTTAAATTAAGAAAGAACAAAGGACTCATATTTCCCTGGGTACAGGGAAAGCATTAATCATTGTTTAAACCTGGTAAAATCACTATTAGTCTTAATGATGTTTTTTTTTTAAATTATCATTATTTCTTAAAATGTTCATTTTGTTGCAAATAAAAAAAGACATAGAATGGGGCAATATGACTCTTTAATTAATAGCTATAGATTTTACTTATTTGGTCCAGTCTACCTTAAGCAAAATATCTATTAGTGAAACAGCTAGTCACATGACCACTGTGCATCCAACAAGCATCTTTTCTTTAATAATTTATTTACTTTATTTTTATGTGTATGAGTGTTTTGTCAGCATGTATGTGTGTGTACCACATGTCTCCCAGAGGTCCAAGGAGGATGTTTGAAGAAGATATTATATCCTCTTGAACCGCAGCCATTGATGGTTTTAAGCCTCTCTGTGGGTCCTGAAAATCAAACCTTGGTCTTCCACAAAGGCAACAAGTGCACTCAACCTTTATATCATCTCTCCAGCCCAGACACTGGACACCATGAACACTCCACCAGCACTTTGGGACAGAAAACTACTAAATAAATTGCAGCTGATTGCCCTCATTCTTAGAAGGACAGCCCAAGCCAGACCTGTTTGGAACACTCCATAGCCGACTTTTGCAAACTCGTTTTTAAATGAATCATTTTCACATTGGCCAGAGATAGAACATTTTATGAAGTTGAGAGAAAACTCTTACATAACAGATGGCAAGGCTATGATAAGTAGAGAAGACAACACTTAATAACTGTGATGGGTCCAGAACAAATGGTTGTGATTGGCCCAACCAATGGCTGTGAAACATCCAAAATTCCTTTGCAAGTAATATGCACAGACATATATGAGTTACTCAGTGATTGAAGACAACGGCAATAAATACTTTCTTTAATAGCCTTTCTTTTATTACTGTGGGTATACAATAGTGAACTGGTGTCTTACACTTCTATTGCTATGAAAAGACACAGTGACTAAGGCTACTCTTCTAAAAGACAGCACTTAATTGGAGACTTACATTTTCAGCAGCTTAGTCTATTATCTTCATGGCACAGAGCATAGTTGCCTGCATACCACTGGAGCAGTAGCAGAGAGCTTTATATCCTGATCTGTGGAGGGGGAGAGAGAGAGAGAAAGAGAGAAAGAGAGAGAGAGAGAGAGAGAGAGAGAGAGAGAGAGAGAGAGAGAGA
>OU015756.1:35814310-35840375 GCA_907169655.1 Acomys percivali | reverse complement strand
GGGAGAGGGGGAAATGAATCCTGGGAAGAAGAAAGACTGGAGGAGAAGATCAGGAAGAAGGAGGCTGGTATCAAGGGTTAGGAAGGGAGAAGCACAGGGATTGAGTGCATGGAGATTTGTTCCAGATGATAATAATTAGCAAGTATTTGGGATATGAATGGGAGGTGGCTCAGTAGAAATTATTAGAAGCAGATGGTGTGGGATTGGGGCCAGTATCCCATAACTGCACCATTATGGGTAGTAGTTTGGGGGATTAATATATGCCCTGCCCCAGATTAAACATGGCTATTTTAAAATATTACTGGTGTTTGTGTTTCATTGATTGCTACTGGGTTAAAAAATACTGCCATAACAGATTCAATGCAATCCCTATCAAAATACCTACACAATTTTTAAAGACATTGAAAGGTCAATTCTGAACTTCATATGGAAAAACAAAAAGACCAGAATAGCTGAAACAATCTTGTACAATAAAAGTTCCTCCGGAGGAATATCCATACCTGATCTCAAGCTGTACTGTAAAGCAACAGTAATTAAAACAACATGGTACTAGCAACAGCAACAGGCTGGTTGACAGTGGATTGGAATCGAAGACACAGAAATGAATCCACACACATAGGGTCACTTGATTTTTGACAAAGAAGACAAATTCATTCAATAAAAAGGATAGCATATTCAACAAATGGTGCTGGTCTAACTGGAGGTCTACATGTAATAAAATGCAACTGGACCCATATTTGTCACCTTGCACAAACTCAAATTCAAGTGGATCAAAGACCTCAACATAAAACCAGTGACAATAAGTCAGTTAGAGGAAAAAATGGAGAAGAGCCTGGAACACATTGGCACAGGAGACAACTTCCTGAACAGAACACCAACAGCGCAGGCCTTAAGGTCAACACTTAATAAATGGGACCTCATGAGGCTGAGAAGCTTCTGTAAGGCAGGAGAAACTGTCAAGAGAACAAAGCAACAGCCTACAGACTGTGAAAAGATCTTCACCAACCTTACGTCTGTCAAAGGTCTAATCTCCAAATTATATAAAGAACTCAAGAAATTAAACACCACCAAACCAAATAACCCAATTGAGAAATGGGGCTGGGACCTAAACAGAGAATTCTCAACAGAGGAATATCAAATGGCTGAGAAACATTTAAAGACATGCCCAACCTCCTTAGTCATCAGGGAAATGCAAATCAGAACAACGCTGAGATTCCATCTTATACCCATCAGAATAGCTAAGATAAAAAATTCAAGTGACACCACATGCTGGTGGGGACGTGGAGAGAGAAGAACACTTCTTCATTGCTGGTGAGAATGCAAACTAGTACAACCACTTTCGAAATTTATCTGGTGGTATCTCAGAAAACTGGGAATAGGGCTTCCTCAAGATCCAGCTATTCCACTCCTTGGAATATACCCAGAAGATGCACCAGCACACAACAAGAAAATTTGCTCAACCATGTTCATAGCAGCCTTATTCATAATAGCCAGATCATGGAAACAGCCTAAGGGTCCCTCAGTAGAAGAATGGATAAAGAAACTGTGGTACATTTCCACTATGGAACACTACTCAGCTATTAAAAATAAGGAATACCCAAAATTTGCAGACAAATGGATTGAACTAGAAATGATTATAACGAGTGAGTTAACCCAGAAGCAGCAAGACTCAAATGGTATATACTCACTTATATCTGCACACTAGCCCAAGGGGCATGCCCCATGAAACTCTTCACTTACCAGGAAACTGGGACAGATGGGAGGACATCCTATTGGAAAACTAGATGAGAGAAGCATGGGAGAATGGCAAAGTAGAAGGATCCAGAGGGTCCTAGAAACCTACAAGAAGAACATTATGATAGGCAGATTTGGGCAGACTATGGCACCAGCCAAGGACAATACAGGCCATAAACTTCAGACCCCTACCCAGGTCTAGCCAATGGACAGGACATTCTCCACAGTTGAGTGGAGAGTGGGGTCTGACTTTCACACATACTCTGGTGCCTCACAATTGACCATGTCCCCTGGAGGGGGAGACCTGGTGGCACTCAGAGGAAGGATAGCAGGCTACCAGGAAGAGACTTGATACCCTATGAGCATATACAGGGGGTGGAAGTCCCCCTCAGTCACAGTCATAGGGGAAGGGAGTAAGGGGAAAATGGGAGGGAGGTAGAAATGGGAGGATACAAGAGTTAGGCTAACCATTGAGATGTAATATGAATAAACTAATAAAATAAAATTTAAAAAATTAAAAATAAAAGGTAAAGAGAGAGAAGAAAAAATGCTGCCATAATAATTATAGGCCTAACAATAAATGTTATCAGGCCATATCGATAGATTAACTTTTATATTAGCCAACAGATGTCTAATTGGACTTAAGGCCCTATCAGAATGAGGAAACTCATACCAGTACTGTAAAACTAAGCCACCGCCCATATTAAAGAGGTCACATACCTTGGAGGAGAACATACTATTCCCCACCATTTTTATAAAGGCATGAAGTTTCTGTGTTCTAAATATTTATTCATGTACCCACAAATAAGTGTAGCTGTAACAAGGGAGAAAGATAGGACCCATTTCAAGCTGATTGGTGACAAAATTCATCAAACACTAAACATACAATGAAAGGAACAAAAACTGAGAAATTTGAAATTTGTACTGTTTTTGTATATGTCTACATGCATTTTGGTACTGAAGGCCACATTGTTTTTGTCTTTATTTTCACCTCCTCTCCTTTCTTCCTTCCTTCTTTCCTTCCTTCTCTACTTCTCTCCTTCTTTATCTCTATGGTTTTTATTTGCCAATTCAATTATGTTCTGGACATAAACTTGATGGTTTGCCTTCCACTTGGCTCACATTAAAATATTTGTAGCTTTCATTGATGACATAAGCTCATAAACCATTCATACTACTGTAAAGCTAAGCCACTGACCAACCTGACAGCATCATTTCAAAAATATTCAGAAAGTAAACACTTCTCAATTCCTTCTCTGGATCACCTTGGTCCAGTTCACCTTTAACTTTTATGATTTGTGATGGAATTCTTCACAGTTGTCCATTTTTTTATACTTTACTCCCAGTGTTGCCACCCAGCTTACTGCTGTGCCCTTTGCTCTAGTCAGGTGAAAAATCGTGAAAGATTGTCATGTTCTGGACTATGAAAGCTTTTGCTTCTCTTGATGTTCTGAAACAGGAATCATCAAGAGCCATTTGGCCAGCAGCAGGTGATGCTCCTAGCGTAACTGTAACTGTCTTTCTGAAAGCCTCAAGTGTCAGGACCCCTGTTAGGGCAAGTGTTCACATTTTTTTCTGCATGCCAAGGGTGTTGGTTTTTCTCAGCCCTTTGCTGTGCTGATATAGAAACTTCTAGCAGATACAGTGGATTTGGGAGTGCTCTAAGCCTTGGCCAACACCAGTCTATGGGTCCATGTGTAGGCCTGCACTGGACAGTGTTGCTGCACTTGTCCTGGAGTCTGAATCAATAGTTCTAATGGCATAACAGCTGATGTTTTTCAGTAACCAATGCCTACCATTCTTCCATCCCAACTATTTCCACCTTTGATTGTTCTTCAGATCCCGGCACTGGGCATTGTTGTCTCTATTTCTGCTACCATTGTTTTCCAGCCTCAGCTGTATTTGACATCAACTTTCCTTCCATCTATCAAACAGCTTTAGCTCCTATTGTAGCTCAGTCTCCTGACTTCTCAGCTATTGGTGCCACTCTGCCACCTCTCTTCCACTGCCACCTCTCTGTTGACTTTGATGCTTAAGTTCACGTAACTAGTTTATACTGCATTTTTGAAAGCAAGCAAATAAAAAGCAAAAAAAAAAAAATACAAATAGAGAGAAACCAAATATAAGGTATTAGTCTGGGCAGTTTCTCTTAGCTGACTAACTGAGAAGCCACAAACAGAAGGCTCACATATTTGAGAAAAGGTATGTGGACTAACAACAACCTTGGCTTCTTTCCTATAAGTACAGAAGTGCTTCTGTTATGCCACAGATGAAGTGGTGCCTCTAGTCTAGGTGGTCTAGCACCACCTGTTTTCACTGGGGCTTGTGACAGCAGAAAGCCTTATATAGGTGTGTCAAAGAATTCTCTCTAAGGTTGTGTACCTTCATAAGTCAGGAAACCACCATGTAGTTTTCCCAAGGCATCTGTGGAATGTTCTAGGTAAGAAAATGCCAACATGTGGGTAGTGCACGACACATACCAAACCCACCAACCAGGGATGTGAATTGTCCCTTCTCACAACATTTTTGCTTATTTACAGGAGAATTAGCTTCATTAGGAACACCCATATTAAAAACTTAAATAAAACATTGCTGGTATCAATAATGACTTTTACAGATTTAATATTTATTTGTGAGTGCTTAACTCTTACCTAGTGCTCCAAGGTCTTTCTCTGTTGTCTTGTCAATGCCAAAATCAAAATCATAATCATAAAAGCAATTGTGGAATTTCTCCACTGAAATCATCAGGTCCATCAGATCCCTTCTGCCATCTCCTGGATACCAAGGAACATTTTTATCCTTCAGGCAGCATGTCCATGTCCATCTGTATTTACTCCATTCCCACCCAAACAATACATTTGGGGACTTTTGTTTGTTGGCATGTGCTGGAATCACACCACATAGAAGATGTCCAAGAAGAGTCTGGACTCTCTTGATGCTTTTGAACATTATTTCTCTTATTTTTCACTTGACTGATTTTTCATTTTCTTCATATGATTATTCATACATTCTGTACTGATGAGGAATTCCTTTACTATTCTTCTCAAAATTATTCACTTTTGATTAGTGGAGACTTTCATGGGACATGCCTTTTGGGTTAGTGCCCAATTATAAGTGAGTATACACCATGTGTATATTTCTGCTTCTGGGTTAACTCACTCATTATGATCATTTCTAGTCCCATCCATTTATCCACAGATATTGGGATTTCCTTGTTTTTAATAGCTGAGCAGTATTCCTTAGTGTGAATGTACCACAGTTTCTTTATTCATTCTTCTACTGAGGGACACTTAGGTTATTTCCAGGTTCTGGTGATAATGAATAAGGCTGCTGTGAACATGGTTGAACATATGTCCTTGCTGTGTGTCACTTACCAGGAGATTGGGATAGATGAGAGGACATCCTACTGAGACTCTAGGTAAGAGAAATATAGGAGATGGGAAAATAGAAGGACCCAGAGGGTCCTAGAAACCTACAAGAAGAACATTGTGATGGGTGGATTGGGACCCAGGGGGGTCTGCTCAAACTAAAGCACTAACCAAGGACAATACAAATAGTAAACATGGAACCCCTACTCTGATCTAGCCAATTGACAGGACATTCTCCACAGTTATGTGGAGAGCGGGGACTGACTCTGACATGAACTCTGGTGCTCCATATTTGACCACCTCCCCTTGGTGGGGAGGCCTGATGGCACTCCAAGAAAGAATAAGCAGGATACCAAGATGAGACTTGATAGCCTATGACCATATAATGGTGGAGTAGGTCTGCCTCAGTCTTAGATATATGGGAGAGGAATAGGGTGAAAGTGGGAGGGAGGAATGGGAGGATACAAGTGATGGGATAATAATTGAGTTGTAATCTGAATAAATTAATAAAATTAAAATTAAAAATTATTTACTTTTATAGTGTCCTTTAATCAATTTTCATTTAGTACATCATTCTTTCCAGAATGTGATAGCCTATATGTTTTATCTGTGATGTGTAGCCATCCTTCTTTAGAACTTAAACATCATAAAGTTGTGGGTTTTTTTTCTCCTCTGTAAAGTAAATTGAATAGCACTTGGCTTATGAACGTAAAGTTGTGAAGGAATGTTATTATAAATCTGCATTTCATTACAGTATTTTCATATAGGAAATGCTTCTCAAAGGAGTAAATAGGTTAAATAATTCCAGGACACAATTATGTATGTCTAGTCTAGTTTCTATAAAATGTAAAATATATTATCACATATAGCTATATGAATCACCTCCAAAATTATTCATATGTTAAGTATAGTTGTCATTTATACAAAATACTAAACTTTAATTTTAACATTATTAATAAATAAAATGTAATAAATAAAATGATTACATTTAAATTTAATTGTGAGGCATCAAAATTTATATTATTCATTGGCAAGTAGGCCAAGTTCTTTTTATAAATGTCTTAAAGTTTCAGAAACTTCATCCTGTAAATAAAATGACTTAGGCAAAAATAGCATATTATTGTATTATTAGTGTCCTTTTAAATTTTAAAAGAAGTTGACATTAAGCAACAAAATTATTTATTCCAATATTTTAATAAACAGATACATATTAATTCTAACATTAGTATAATTTACCATTGGTATATAATTTATTTCATTGATATATTTTACAGATCAGTTTTTTCAATTGCTTTTTTGCATATGCATGGGTTTCAAAGGCTATTTTTGGAAGCACAGTGCTTTTATAATGGAGATTATAATTTATCTACTATAGGTTAAGGTGATTTTATGGTTGATGAAAGATTGAGAAACTGAAAATTTCATGGGTAAACTGGAAAATATAGTTTAATTATAAAGGGGCAGTCTTCTAATTGTGACAAGACTTAATACGAGCAAGAACATTACATTGAGCATAAGTTTATATATATTTAGACACAGAGAAAGCCAACCAGAAATTCCAAATTCAAAAATGATTGTCTCATTTTATCTGTAAAGGAAGATAAGAAACTGCTGTTATTTGTAAATGACCAAAAGAAAAGGAAAAAGGAAAAGTCAGAGAAATGTTAAATTGTTCTTCTCTTGTGATTTGGGCTTACATAAGAAAGAATAATTCTTAGAGAGAAACAAAATCAATGTGAGCGATTTGATATAAATATTATTTCCCTCTCATGGCCGTGAACAAAGTTCAAGTTTGATTATCTATCAGTTGACAAGTATAAAATTGTGCTGTGTCTTTGTTAATTCTAAATTAATTACTTTAAAGGAATAAATCCAATTGGATCTCGTTTTGTCTGGTTTGGCTGTCCTCTCTTAGAGGCCTGCTCTTTCTCTGAAGCAGAAAAAGAGGGGGAGTCAATCTGAGGGAAAGAAGAGGTGAAGAGTGTAGGGAAGGGAAATTGTGGTCAGGATTTATTGTATGAAAAATATATATTTTCTTTTTTAATGTTTTGTTTTATTGAAAAATAAAATCATTCATATTACATTTCAATTGCTATCTTATCCCGTGCACCCTCCCATTCCTCCCTCCCTCCCGCTTTCACCCCATTCCCCGTTCCCTATGACTGTGACTGATGGGGACCTCCTCCCCTTCAATATGATGCTATTTTCAATAAAAATTAAAATGATTACATTTGAAACTAAAATTTATGTAACATGAAAGAATAGAATTTAGGTATTATAGGAAGCTTCTACCAGGACTTTGCTCCTTCTCTCTCTTTCTCTCTCTGTCTCTGTCTCTGTCTCTGTCTCTATCTCTGTCTGTCTGTCTGTCTGTCTGTCTGTCTCTCTCTCTCTCTCTGTATATGTGTGTGTGTGTGTGTGTGTGTGTGTGTGTGTGTATGTGTGTATGTATTCACAGTGTGAGTAGGTAGTTCAGTTATATAGTAAGTAGGGTTAAAGGACACATTATCACAAATATTATCCAAATTATGCAGAAAAGTATAGATATCTTATATGCTGTTTTTATGTAATTATTATCTATACATATTTTATAAGAAAAGGATAGCAGGCTACCAGGAAAAGACTTGGTACCCTATGAGCATATACAGGGGGAGGAGGTCCCCCTCAGTCACAGTCATAGGGGAGGTGAAGAGGGGGAAAGTGGGAGGGAGGGAGGAATGGGAGGATACAAGGGATGGGATAACAATTGAGATGTAATATGAGTAAATTAATATATATATATATATTAAAAAAGAAAATAAAGATGGAAAATTTTCACTACATGATGTAAGGTGTATATTGTACCTTTCTCCAGGAAAGACTTTAGCATATTGACAATAGTGTGTGTGGTCCTGATTATATGATCATGTCTTCATTCCTTTGTGCCAGTTTGATTTCAGTCATTTCAATTAATCAATGTAGCTTCATTACAGTAAGTATTTAAAAATGATCACAAACAGCCTTCCAACAAATAGTTATATGCTTTTTTTCTTGAGCTAATTTTCAGCCAATTTTAACACTTGACATGTGTGAAAAGTTCTAAGAACAATGATGTAATTACCTTGGCAATTTGGGACATGTGCATGAAGAATATAAAACCAAAGGGTCATGTGTATCTATTGATATTTTGTTTTATGTAGCAGGCAACTATTACATATTATGCATTAAACATCATCTATTGATTCCCAGGCAGAAAAGGACCTTAGTTTGGAAAATGGAAAATGAGCTAGTGTCATGCAGCACTTATGCAACAGTGATGCTTGGCATCTTTCTCTGTCTCTGTGGTCTAGTAGTGTCAGAGAGTTACCCCTTTGGCTTATCTCTAGTGTCTTGCTCTGTGCTGGTGAAGCTCAGCCATTTCCTTTCCTCCTCTCTGGAACATGCTGGCTGTTTTCATTTCTCTGGCTGGCTCTGATTTCTCCTAGTTACAGAAATCTCCATCTGCCTCCTCTTCTGATGGCAAAGTAGTCCCGCCTTTACCCTTGCATTTTGTTTCCAGTTTCACTGTTGTTTTAACTATATCTTAAATGTGTAGCCAAGTCGATGGAAAAACTGAGGAAATCTCTACTGCCCCCAGGGAACAGTTAGTCTTTGCCACCAACTAAACTGTTTTTAACTGAGGTTCAGACACTTCTTGCAATATGTTTCAAGTAGCCAAAATGGAAAATCAGAGCAAACTGTTTGCTGTGTTTAGCCTCCTGATTTAAAGACAGCTGGTGGAGACAAGCACCAACATAAATCTTGTCTTAGATTCTCAAACCCTGCACATGAAATGTAATTTCTTTGTTTCTTTGGCTGAATGTTCAGTCATATCTCATGTTAGTGTAATAAAAGGACAAAGGTTTCTAGGACCCTCTGGATCCTTCTACAATGCTATTCTCACATGGTTCTCTCAGATTTGTTTAACATTCTAGTCCAATAATATATTTTTCCATGATTGAAAGTTTATTTGGCTAGGACAAAATTAACACATAAACCCATGAACCATTTTGTCTTTATACTACAGGTCAATACTTAATTTATATTTTATAATGTCCCACTTGGTAAAAAACTGTAAGTTTTATATTTTACATTGTTCCCAGCTTTCTTCACTTTTCACAACTTCATGTTTCACTTAGGTCCATTGCAAGGATAAGGAAAACTTACACAGTTCACGAATGTATCAATTATCTACTCACAGTTCTGTTGACATACTGTAGTGACATTGCTCACTGTATTGTCTACGCATTATATGCTTTTGTTGTTTGTCCCTTAGCTGTACCAAGAAGCAAAGCACTGATTATGGATAATTCAACATCTACATTTTTTTGTCTCTCCATTAGGCTGCTGAGTATTTCTGAAAGAAAAAAACATATTTAAATGAGCACATTTCATGACATGAATTATCAATAACCTCTATAAAACTTCAATGCCATCCCACAATTCTCTTCCTTTTGTTTTATTTTCTCTTCTTTACAATAAATAATAAGTACCTTTCATCTACCATCAAAATTCCAATAACTCCTCTCCACCTTTTCATTCTAAAAAAAAATAGCTTCATTGCGTCATAAGAAAAGCAAGAAGAAAATAAAATGAAATAAATAGAAGTGAACCATTTCAATGAATGTTATGGTAGACATACGCTATCATTTGTAACTGTTTTTTTTTTTTTTTCTTTTCCTTTTCCTTTCTTTCTGTTACAAAGTAGGATTGAAAATCTTATATCACTTTCCATGGCTGACATTAGCCTCTAATAATGGTTAACTTTATCTCACAACATGGCTAAGTGGAATTATGCCCAGATAACTGCTAAAACATTTATTTCTGGGTGGTCTTTCATGATGTTTCTGGTACAGAGTCCTGTTTGAATCTGTAGACTTGTGTTAAGCTAGTCACTATTTGTGCCTGAGAAAGTTGAGCTTTATTCTGCATTTAAACAGGGAGAAAAGTATTCCAGAATCTAGGGCAGATTATCAGTATGTTGGGTTTAGATCTTTCATTTGTAAACTGCAAACTTTCTAAGGTCTCCAGCCAGATCCTGAGTCTGGCTATTCAGCCCCAATAGTCATAGAGTCAGTAAATCTGCTGCAGTGCTAGAGAGGTGGCTCAGTGCACTTATGGTTCTTGCAGATAATTATGGTTCCTAAAACCCATGACAGGGAACTCATAACCATCTCCACTTGCTCCATAGAATTCAGCATTATATCCGGCCTCTGTAGAAACCATATACACACGCGCACACATACACACACACACACACACACACACACACACACACACACACACACACATACACACTCTGAAATCTTTTTAAAAATAAAATTAAATTTCATGGTTCAATTTTACGTATCTACCCAGATATCTACATATCTATGTTATTGCTATGTATAGTGTCCTGTTAATGTAGGTCTCCTCTTACACAAAACCTGTATCTTTTCAGAGGGAATATTTTATATTCCAAATTAAGACAATATCTTAACAAACAAAACAACTTTGATTAAAGTAGGAATGGCAAACTTTGTTCTATCCTCCAGTTTCCTCTAGCTGCTGAAACAGTACTGTGTAAAAAGAATTATAAGTCTTTATGATGAGTCTAACAATACTGTAACTTTTGTAAGGGTATATGGAAAATTAAAATTCATAAACAAGTGTATTTGTGCACAGCATACCTTTGCTGTGTTTGGTGATCTGGCTTGATGTTTAAGGAGGTCATTTTTCTTTTTCTGCGGTTTTACCAGATCTAATACAGTATGATTTATTCTTTAAATTCTGTGAAATTAATGACAATATTATTTGTCTGCAAAATGAGTTTGTGTGCATTTGTAATAGGCTTTGTTTTGCCTGCAGCAGCAGCTGTGCCAATAGTAAGGATATGCCACACTGAAAAATAGAAGAAATATGATTTCTGCTGCTGCTCCTTTTCTTTCTTTCTTTCTTTTTCTTTTTTTTTTTTTAATTATTTTTTTGCCCCTTTTCTTTCTTTTAGCTTTGGTGCTCATCATTCTGAAGGGATGGATATTGTGCTTACCTTACTGTGATGCATGAGAAATAATACTGTGCCTAGAGAGCAGCAAGATCCCATCATTCTCGATATCCTTATGTAAACCATCAAAACCACTTAAGTTTATTAAATACTTTTTTTTATGGTGCATAAAACAATCTCTTATTATTTCATCTGAAAATAAGATTCAGCTGTTGAATAAAAAAAGTCAGGATCTTACTCGAGATCTTATACCTATGGTAAGTGACTCTCAGAATCAGGTCTTTAGGATCCTTCCTGCAAATTGGCTTTGCTTCAATATTCAAGATTAATGCCTGTTCCATATTCACTCTACTGGTAATGTCTGCTTCCCATGTAGAAAATAACGTAAGAATATGCAATTGCAAAGGTAAAGACAAAGTTAAAAATAAATGTGACATATTTTTACTTAGACTGCATTATTTTTCTATAAAGTTACATTCTAAGTCCTTCAAATTAAATGTGTATCTTGCTTTCTGAAGCCTCCTTGGACTGGAAATAAAGCTTAGCAAGTTTTACTTCTCAGACTTACTTCTGTGTGGATTTTTGCTACTTAAGTTTTGGTATATTACTTCAAAAATTTGCATCTCTCTTACATTTTATCACTTCTCAAAGAAGTGTTGGTTTTTTTCTCTGAAATGCTGATAAAGAATACACCTGCAGATCTTCCTGTCTAACAGAAAGAGCTCTATATTTGTATTAAAGACATGTGACCATGTGACAATCGTGAGAATAATGAGTTCTATATATGTTACATTCATAGTGACTTGGCCATCTGCATTTGTCTCATTTGAAGTAAGTGTTTTTCCTGTCTTGTTGGGTTTAGATTTCCAAATGAGATTGAATATCTATCCTATCTCAACTCTAATAGCTTAACTTCTTTATCTAAAACAATCTTGTCCCCTAACCAGCTAAACTTGGTTATAGAACTATATTATCTTGTCTTCAATGCCCCTCAGAGACTTGAGAAGGAATAAATCTTAAATTCCTGAGTGAATCAGCAGTGTGGGTTAGCAGTTTCCAAAATGTACAAATTGGCTTAAGACAGTTTACTGTCTGACCAGTCACCCAATACACTTTATAACGTTGGAGCCTCATCTTCAGCTTTCTGGCCTAATATTTCTGCCAGACTTGTTCGCAGGGCAGGAACTATTGAGGACTTGCTTACCCTGACTTGGCAGAGTGTGGCCATCAACTCTGCCTGCATCTAAGTTGCCCATTTTTAGGCAGATTCTGTTAGTGGCAGGAACGCTGTATGTAGTTTGCTTTATACATGTGTTATAAAATAAAAGTATATAAAATTAAAAAATAAATAAAGATATGTGACTTTAAATACTTGATTAACTCTTTAATTTTTACAGTATTTTAGTTGATTCAGGTATATCTGAGGATGTTATTTCTGACTGAAAACTATTTTCAACAAGCTTCATAACAGTATAGTAGAACAAAGTCTGGAGGCAAAATATCTCAAAAAAATTAATCATATAAAATGGACAAAAGCCTATTGTGATGAGGTAAACAAAGTTAACTACATATATAAAAAGTTAACTATATATACACACATAAAGTTAACAATATATATGCTGTTAATATATTATAATATATAAATATATATGTTAATATATATTTTGTACTGTGTTGGAATATAACTATTTTAAGTTTTAAGATTTGCCATCACTTATTCTAACTCTTATTCTAAATGGATTCGTTATCTTATTTGTGAATTAAAACTTTGCAAGCTCTACTCTCTGGAGAAATTTAACTTTATTACAGTATTCTAAAGTTGGAAATTATATTTAAATAATCTATATTTTCCAATACTTCTGCTACATACTTCAAAACTTATGAGCGGAGGGATTCCCTATGCACATGTACAAATTTTATTAAAAATAAAAATACATCAATTTAAAAATATTTATTTATTTTATGTGTACGAGTGTTTTGTCAGGATAAATGTATGTTAGCTATGTGTGTGTCTGGTACCTGCAGAGGCTAGGAGAATGTTGTGGATCACCATGGGACTAGAGTTATAGGTAATTGTGAGTTACCCTGTGGTTACTGGGAATCAAAATGGTACTGTGTAAGAACAAATGTTCTTAGCATTGGAGCCATCTCTTCAACCAAAAATAGACGATTTTAAATAAAGATCATCCATAGATATCATTCCACTCTATATTGGCATTTCCAATGGTCAGTGTTTGGCAGGTACAGACAAGGTACACACATGTTGGAGTACATACAAAGGAGGACAATTTACAGAGAAAAGAAGGCACATAAATGAACCTTGGAAGTGCAGTGCAGAACCAGAATACATTGGCTAGATTGGGCACATGTTCATTTTTTTCCTTAGGAAAGATTAACTAAGAGAAGAGATATTTAAATATATTATGAATGACAGACACAAGAAAAATGTTCAAGCTTGGAATGGAGATAGCAAAGGCAAGAACATAATATGAATACAAGAAGGAATGTTCATTCCTGTAAAGTGGAGGCATGAAAGATGGAACAATTATACCATTGACCTCCCTCTGGCCTCTTATCCCTGTTGTATCCCATGCACTATTTGGGGAAAATATAAAGAGAAAGCTAAACATGTGACCCTGTCCTAGTTTCTTTTTCTGTTTTGAAATACATATCTGACAAAAGTTTTGTTCTTCCTCACTATTCAACAGCACAGATCATCATTGTGGAAAGTCAATGTGACAAGAAATTGACTCTGTTGCTTATATTAAATTTACACTCAGAAAAAAAAACCCCAGTGAGAACATGCTGCTGCTACTCAGCTCTATTCTTCATCTACATAGCCCAAGAGGCCAGCCAGAGAGTGGTTTGACCCACACTGTGAAGTTCTTCCCAGATCAATTCATGCAGTCCACGTAATCTGCTTTAGGCATAGTTAGATGACAATCTCCTGGATGGTTCTAGATTCTGTCCAGTTGACATTTAACACTAATTTTCACATCTTGTACTCTTGCTTAAGCCAATCGTCAAAAAGAGCCCAATTTTCTCCTGTATGTTGTCTACTCCTGTCTTTACCTAGCTTATCTCTCTTGGTAATGTATTCATATTTTTCTCAGAAATCAATACTATCTCCCACTTGTTGTTCATGTTGTCCAACATATTATATATATATATATATATATATATATATATATATATATATATATATATGTGCAACATCTATCTGTCTATCTATCTATCATCTATGCATGTATCTATCTATATAAAGATAATGAACTGTTCTATTTTGGAAAAGTTTTATCTAATTTTCTATAAGATCACTGCTCTATGCCTGGATATTTTATATTACATCTCTTTCATTACACATTCTTTTACTTCTGTTTTATCCTAGAATGAATTAATGATCCTTTTAAATCTGTAGACTAAATTCTCACGGAATTAGAGCTTGAATCTCTCCATGACTCAGTGTTTTATACAATTCACACTATAAATTGTAGTTAATCAAACTTGTAAGGATTTGTAAGTAGATATCATCACATTACTTCACATATAGAGATTATGATAAAAAGAAGCCGTCAGCGTTAGAGTACTCTTTTCACAGATATGCCATCACATGACATACTGAGATGACACACATAACACTGCACAGACACAGTGATATGTACATGTAACATGGTACAAACTCTTCTTGGTACATTTTCCACTGATCTATATCATCGATCACAATCTCATTTACAAAGCATGCAAAATTTAAAAAAAAAGCTGGAAAACTCAAGAGGCTTATATTTACATTTTAAACTATATGTGCAAAACATATTGGAACTTTTAATTTCAAAGACTGTCAATTATTGTTCATACATTTAACAATGTATTGCACTCAAATCTGAAATAAGCTTCTTATTCACACTATTTCACTACTAGTGTAGTCAAAGTTATCTGTTTTTATTTCTAGTCAATGGAAGAAGGCGGCCCCACCAGAGGTACTTCTCATCCTGTCCTGATGGAGAAAAATAATATTGAGGAAAAGACGCTTATGAAGTTATCTTATTATAAAAAGCCACAAATTCTTCTCTAGCAGTGTTTCTGCATTTAATTGAGAATAAATGATATAAATGATGTATTAAACATTCATTCTATTATACTGAGTGTTAATCACTTTATTTGGTATATATTTGCTAAAATTATTTTTAAATCTATGGTATGTCCAACCCAATTCTTAAGAACTATAAAGAACACAACAGTTAAAAGTTCCTACTAACAAGTAGGGATTATGGCAATATGACATGGGGTGTTGGTGTGTTAAGAAAGACTCTAAAATTCTGAGAATTAAACAACAATTACACATATCTCTGATAGTTTAGGTCAGATTTTGTGCTTTGAAAGTTTCCCATTATGTATCCGATTTACCTATTCTACCTGCCTTGTTTTACTCAGGTAATAACTAAGCCAATAGGTATGAAGGGGCTTCTGGTTAGCCTTGTCTAACAGGAGTGCAAAGACATCACTGAGATGACCCCTCATCATACTGGAGAAGAAGAAGTTTTAAGTGTTTCTCTATGTCTTTATCTCATGTTTATCATCACAATAACAAACAAATCAAATATTCAATGTTTGATAACCAATGTGCCCGTGCTACCTTATGGCTTGAAGAAAGTGATGTGAACAAGTGACAAAAATTTTAATTTAGTTCTATGTAGTAGACAATCAGTAAATCATAAATACCAGTAAATGAACTTTTAATTAGTATAAAAATTTTGGAAGCGATGACAATTTTATGGTTTCAACTTTGCTTAGAATGAAGTTGAAGAATTTGATTCAATTTTTTAGGTTATTCTATTTCTGCAAATGCATATGTGGAATCTCAGAGTTTTACAAGGGAAGAATTTAAATAATGTAATTTTATATGAAGAAGCAAGTGCACACTCAAAGATCATTGAGGAGTCTTTTTAATCTCAAGAAGATAAGATTATATTTATAGTGGTATATAATTAACATATTATGAATTCATTTTATATTTGGTTATGAACAACAAATAATAGTTTGATCAAAATTAATCAACCCTTTCCTGCTGTGCTGTAAATTAGCCCAACTACATTCCTATAAAAGACTGGGGGGGCGCTATTTGCTTTCCAAATGAAATATGTAAGGAAAAACATGATGGGAAACCTTCCATTTCTCAGCTTTTCAGTAATCTAAAGCAGACATTGCAGTTTGTACAAGCACAGCTTATTACAAATGTCACAGCCATTTTTTCTTACAAGTTTCAGTATTATTTTAAAAGTCTCTCAAGCATAAATCATATATGTAATAGTAGGAAACGGAAAGAGCATAGTCTCTGTGTTGAGTGGAGAGGTTGCACAATATTCATGTCTGTATCAGCAACTAATGCAGTTTCCTTTTCAAGTCACTGATAGGAATAATCCCATCTTTTTCAACAATAGGTAAGAAATAATAGTGACAAGGGCAAGATATAAAGTGCTCTTATTCACACTGACAGAACATTCATAAGGGATTTGACAGTAATGTGGGCAAACAGGAAAACCTTTGGTGTGGTACATGTAATAATTCTCCATGCAGAACTTTTTCCAAAAGGAGCAGTGTTGAAAAAGTGTTGTAAAAGTCAGATCTCCTTCTCCACTTAAAGGTGGAGAATGTCCTGTCCATTGACTAGACTGGGTAGGGGTCTGAAGTTTACTGCCTATATTTTCCTTGGCTGGTGCCATAGTTTGAAGAGGACCCCAGAGCCCAGACCCACCTGTAGTTTTCCTGGACCCTCTGGATCCTTCTATTTCCTCATTCTCCCAGGCTTCTCACACCTAAAGTCCCAATAGGATGTCCTCCCCTCTGACCCACTTTCTTGGTAGGTAGAGTTTTTCATGGGGGCGTACCCCTTGGACTAGTGTCTCGATATAAGTGAGTATATACCATTTGACTCCTTTTGCTTCTGGGTGAACTCACTCATTATGATAATTTCTAGTTCAATCCATTTGTCCACAAATTTCGGAAATTCCTTGTTTTTAATAGCTGAGTAGTATTCCATAGTGTAAATATACCACAGTTTCACACAAACTCTGGTGCCCCATATTGGATCATGTCCCTTGGATGGGGAGGCCTGGTGGCACTCAGAGGAAAGATAATAAGTCACCAAGAAGAGACTCGATACCCTAGGAGCATATACAGGGAAGGAGGTCCCCCTCAGTCACAGACATAGGGGAAGGGAGTAGGGGGGAAGCGGGAGGGAGGAAAGAAAGGGAGGATACAAGGGATGGGCTAACAATTGAGATGTAATATGAATAAATTAATAAAAGAAAAGAAAAAGTGTCGTAAGATTTTAGCATTTGACTTTCCTCACTTGTTTGATAAATTACTGTAATAGCCAACTTATGGTAATATATTACCTGGGGACATATTAAGTCTCTCACCCATTGTTTAGATGTTACCTTTAAACCACATTCAACATTATTCTGATGAATATAGACAAAAATAAGATAATTATAAAATTACACATACAAAGTTCTTTTAAAGATGTTATATTTTCCTCCAAACAATGTCTATGATTAAATGTGTTAGCAGTAATACGTACACAAAGATGTTGCCAATCAATCTTCTTTCATAAAATTTATTTAAAAATTTGAACTATCTAGCTAAATAAATAATATTAGATCATATATAAACTCAAATTATTGGTGAATATGGTGTTAATCTTTTAGAATATACATTAGTACATTCTAAGAGATAGCTATTCCAGAATTCATAGTCTTTATGAAGTAATATGTACCAAGATATTGCAAAGGTTGAACTTTTAACGATATATAGAATTCTTAAATAAATAGACTTTTAAAGACTCTAGGTCATTTTAAATTCTACTATATTTTTCTGTTATGATAATAATATGAGATCTTGGGACAAACAAGAAAGAAAGGTTATTGTTTAAAATGATGTAATTGTGCCTCAAAATGGACAAGGTATAGAATGTCAGGTGTAAAATATTAGTTTCACCTGTCTGTATAACACAAACCTATCAGTTCTTGGGATGATGAAACTTCAGATGAAGAATTACCTATATCCTATTGGCCTATGGCAAAGTATGTGAGGCTACTGTGTTCTGCATCATTCCTGAGCAGGTAGGTCTGGTCTGTATAAGGATGTCTGCACGTGAGACAGAGGAACAAAGCCATAAAAAGCATCCTCCTATGGTCCCTAATTCAGCTATTTCCTCCACAGTTTTCTCTTGAGCTCCTTCTCTGCCTTCCTCCCATGGTGCAGGATATTCCCTAAGCACATAAATCATTTCCCCTACCCCCAATTTTTAAGCCAAAATTTTATCAGATCAACAAGGATTGAAGTAAAACAAACCACAGTTGTATCTGCTGTTTGAATAATCTCTGGGTCTTTGTGCTAAGTGGTTCACACTATATAACCTGTTATCTCAGTAAACATGCGAAGTAACCACATAATCTGGAAGTCCCAGTTTCACATGTATCTAGTGGGAATAACAAAAGTTATTTTCTCTTAGAGATATTTCCAAAAAAATAAAATGAATAAAAATGTATAAAGTCACTTAACTTTTGTAAATCCTATGCATTTAACTAATTTTTATATGTAATGTTTTCATGCCTTCAAGTGTGGTTTGTATTTTTCTTGGATATGTCTTACTAATTGAATAAATTTTTAATTTTGATAAGTTCTAGTTTGTTCTTAAAATATTAGAACAAAGGATGATATTTTTAAAGATTTATATTTGGTTTTATTCATACATAAGTATCTGGGTGATTGCATGTCATACATGTACAACTGCCCACTGAGGCCAGAAGAGGATATCAGATCCCCTAGAATAGAACCTATGAGCAATTTTGGCAATCATAGGCCAGTCCTCTGGAAAAGAAGGAACTGCTCTTAACTGCTAAGTCATTTCCCCAGCTCACATTAATCCATTGATTTTATTTGTTAAAAGTGAGTGTTTTTAGTATGTGGTAAATTACTTAGATCATTGTATTTCTTATTTCTGATTGATATAATTATTGTACTTTTTTATGTTCTATGAAGAGCAGAAGAAACATATTTGAGAAGTTAAAGAGATGTTAAAAGCTCATGTAAAACTAACACCATTGTAGTCAATCTTACTATTAGTTAATTTTCTTTCTTTCTTTTTTTTTTTTTTTAGAAAAAAAAAACATTTACTTTTGATTACTTAATGTTTACATTTTCTTTAAAGGCTATATTTTCAAAAGGTTGAGTTCATGCAATGGCAATGACTCAGAAGATGGTAGGACGATTTAAAGCTCCCCTGTGACTTTTAGTGTTTAAACTACAAAGGGGAGTGGTGAAAACTAGGGGATGGTCTACAGTGGAGATGAAGGCTAGTTGCGCTCCTCCTCTTGCTGCAAGATGTTTCCCCACGTGCTACTTTCTCCTTTGACTCATGTCTTCTAACCTATCTGTCTGCAACTATTAGTTAATTTTCAAATTATTTTAAGTATAAGAAGTATCAAGGATTGGTATGTAAAATGGAGTGATAATGTTTGAGGTATAGAAACAATTGAAAGGTATAATAAGTCAACCACATATGAGAAGGATTTATATTATCAATATCTCAGCTTAACGTCTGCTTTCTTTGAGTCAAATAGCGTAGTAAGAATGAGACCCTATTGTTGAAGACAACATCTCCATAACTCACAGAACACAGAAAAGCCAAGATGGTGTCTAACTGGGGCCTTCAAAACTAGGAACAATTGTTCATGATACTGAAAAGTGGTATATACACCACCAGAGGAGAAGGTTAGATACCAACAAAGCTACAAAACCTTCCATCTACAATGGTGACATGCTTACATGGAATATTTGTACAATAGTGGCACAAAAATTGTGGGAACAACCCACCACAATCTGTAATTTTTGTTTTTATTTCCTGACTGATTCAAACTGGCTTCTCTTGGCTTCTGATAGAATGGCTCTACCTGACCTCAAATTAATTCTGGCAATATGTTGTAATCTTTTGGCTCTTTTTCAGTCTCTGGGCAGTTCCGTCTTCACCTGTGTCTAGTTTGTTTTCTCTGCAACCTGTCTCTGTAAAACTGTACCAAAAGGAAACTCTGCCCTCCCTGCACTGATCTTAAGTAGATTGTCTTTCCTGTCCTTTTCTCATGAGAATTGGGTATATGCTATCTCTAATACATTATGTCAAATATTTCTCTGATTCATCATTTTGTCTGCACCTCTACCTGGTATCATTTTCAAACATAGTTACATTCTTCTATAAACTAAACTTACATTTATTGTTTGGTATTAAAGGTGTACATTAAAGTCATGTCATTATTCCAGCCAGATCATACTATAATCCAGAGTGTGTCTGTATTCCAGCTGGATCACATATAATCTAGAAGGATTTTGGATGTGACCCTTGCCAGACCAACCCTGTTTCTGAATTAAAATTCATCTACAGCCATCTGATTGATATAAAGGACCGCTCCATGAGATGAAAACCATACCTAATACTCCTTGGGTAGCCAATAAACTGATACTAAACAGGCCATAGACTTTGTGTTAACCCAAAATCTACTGTTCTACTTATATAATGTAGCAATGAAAAGATGGGATAACAATTGAGATGTAATATGAATAAATTAATAAGATATATTTAAAAAAGAAAAGATTCCTAATGAAATCCTGTTATATTTATAGATCAATGTCTCTTTTGTCACCGACACTGAGAATCCTCCTAATGCAATATATGGGAACAAATACAGACACAGGCAGCTAATGTGCCAAAGCTAGAGACTTTGGAACACTCTGTCTCTCAATGGGATGTCTCTAGGTAATCCTTCCCATGAGAGTTCAGAAGACTTTTCATAAAAGGAGTAAAAAACTCTAAGAGCCAATGGGCACGGAGAACACCAAGAAAACAATGTCTTCTAGATAGATCAGGGCTGATGCACTTGCAAATTCACAGACTGTGGGTGAACTCTTAGGGCATATGCAGATCTAGCCAGACAATCCCAGATCTGATAGCGGAATTAGGCAGAAGTTCCCATCCCTAACTCAGATGCTATCTCCAATTTACAACCATACACAAAGGGAAATTAGTTTACTGCAAGGAATCTCACAGGGTATAAAAGCCATAATTCAGTGCAGATCCCATGCCTAGCAGGTGATAACTTTAAAAAATAAACAAAAGCCTTCCCTTACCAGGAAACTGGGACAGAGGGGAGGACATCCTATTGGGACTCTAGATGAGAGAACAATGGGAGAATAACAATGTAGAAGGATTCAGTGGGTCCTAGAAACCTACAAGTAGAACATTATGATAGGCAGATTTGGGTCAAGGGGTCCCGCTCAAACTAAGGCACCAGCCAAGGACAATACAGGCGGTAAAATTTAAACCCCTACCCTGATCTAGCCCATGGACAGGACAGTCTCCACACTTGAGTGGAGAGAGGGATTTGACTTTCTCATGTACTCTGGTGCCTCACATTTGACTATGTCCCCTGGCGGGGGAGACCTAGTGGCACTCAGAGGAAGGAATGCAGGTCACAGAGAAGAGACTTGATACCCTATGAGCATATACAGGGGGAGGTAATCCCTCTGAGGAACAGTCATAGGGGAGGGGAATAAGGGGAAAATGGGAGGGAGGGGAGAATGGGAGGATACAAGGGATGGGATAACCATAGAGATGTAACAAGAATAAATTTAAAATAAATAAATAAATAAATAAATAAATAAAATAAATAAATAATAAACTCAATGGTATTATTGGAGGTTTTTTGAGTCATAATATTTTTTCTGGGCATTTTCTTTTAACCTTACAGATCCTTTATTTAAATATTATGATTTAAGATTTAGTAGTATTATTGGATGTCTCTTTAAAGAAATGAATGCATCTGTGTCTCTATATATTTCCTATACTTTTTCTCTGGCTTTATTTTTCCTATTTGTTTTGTCCTATTCATGTTTTTCATTTTGTTTTGTTTGCTTCTATATTTTCTTGCTTGATTGTTTTTTAGGGAAAGAAAGAAAGGAAAAATAAAGAAAGAAAAAATAAAGAAAGAAGGGATGTGGGGTGGTGAGGTGGGAAGGATCTGGGAGGAGATGAGGAGGGAAAACTGTGATCTGAATATAATGCTTTAAAATGGATTTTTAAGTTATATATATATATATATATATATATATATATATGGTCACAGCTGGGGAACTGTTTATTCAAACTGAGGAATACATGTTTAATTTTGCTCTTTACTGAGATTATTCTGTGGTACTGCTACAGATTTGTTGGATAGAGTACATTCATTTAAAAATTGGCACACAATTAGTTCTTTTGGTTAAAGATATTGAATTTGAAAGGTGGTATATATATGTATATGTATAATGTGTATGTATAAATGTGTATGCAAGAGTTCTGTTGAGAACTCAGGGATTTGGAAATGTATACAATTTTCATAGACTTGAGGGGAAAAAAGAAACCTTTTGTTTTCTAATGAAGAAGGTGAAAGGAGAAAGTTGTGTAAGTAGCTCTGCTACGGCTTCTCCAGTCTCAGTTTCAGGAGGGAAAAATCTCTAACAATGCATAATTCTCCAGCAGCAAGTGAAACAGGAGCTGGAAGTTGCCACTAATCTTTAGCATCAAAATGTTAAGTAGCTTATTAACTGCGGTAATGGGTCAAACAATTCAGAAACACATTTGCAAGGCAAACAGAGAGCTGCTCTTCTGTCTGTTGTGCTTTCCAAAAATCACAGGTTAATAAAGAGGAACACCATCTATTATCATCTGAAAGGCCAAGGGCTGCACCCGACACAGCTGCCACATTCAGACACGAGGATGATTTTATTAACAACATCTTCACATTAAGAAATTATATTAGGAATCTGACAGCCCCCAAAATAGGTAACAAAGGAAGAACTGTAAAAATAAGCTTATTCCAGTGCTAGAGTGAGATCTCAATAATGAGCACTCTAATGTTACAGAAATATTCAGAAGCTTCTTAGAAACAATGTAAGCAAACTGAAACATAATAGACTACCATAAAATACATAGGCTTAGACTTACATTCTCAGTTTATCTGTCTGGAAGAAATTAAAACATTATACTTTATCTGTTGACACCTGGTTTCACCATTTTTAAGTAAAAATAATAATGAGTTTGGTATTGTTTTAAATTACACTAAATACTGTTTTAAATTTAAATAAATAACTTTAATATATAATATAATAAACATAAAATTTAAAGTACATTTATTAGAGTATAAGTTAGTAATGTGTGTCAATAGAGCTGTAACTTATTATAATACACATCATTTTTTTTTTCAAAACTGGCATGGCTATGCTTAAGGGTAAAATTATTTCTTTTCCTAAGGCTCAGTCAAGTCTATCAAAGACAACAGAATCAGGTGAGAATAGAAAGAGGTAATAACTATAATCTGACTATAAATATTCTCATATAAGGAAAGTGCCAAGTCATACCCCAGTGATCTCTGTTGTGCTGCCTATATGGAAATATGATAAACCTCAGAATTAACCATAAAATTATGTAGTTCATTTGGAATTAGAAAGGTTGCAAAATATATGCATGTATTTATCATGTCCGTTTGTATTCCAAGAAATAATTTACTAATGTAAGTTCAGTATTAATAATCTGAAAATATATTTACCATTCATGACCCTGCATTCATTACTTTTCATTTGTGAAACACTACATTTTCAATAGCCTCATTTTCAGCAAGAATAGGATGTTAGTTTATAAGCAAGATGTTTCCTTGGGGACTATATAACGCCATGCATTTGTGTCTCAGTATTTTTTCTTCTAAATTAAATGTATTAGATTACATATGCTTGCATTTCATTAGGAAACCATAAAAAGCAATATACTCCATAAATGTTGACATGATGAAGAACCTAAATTACATTTGTACTATGATAAAGAAAACCACAACAACATAGAAGAAAATTAAATCTCTTATGATAGCAAAGGTATTTAGAGCCACAGAACAACTCCATTTGAATAATTCTAGAAATATATACTTATATGTGAATAATGGTGTTCAAGGATTTTTAATTTAAAATAGATACGGGAAAACATTAATTAGATGTAATTAATAAAATAATTTTGATAAAGCTACAGTATCTTGGAATATATTTAACAGAGTTTATTCAGTCACTTAAAAACCCAATGAAAGGCTTATCTACTACTTCGCTTAAATATTATTTTAGGAATTCATAAACTATATATGTGTATATGCTAATTTTCACAACTAAATTATAATGTGCATGTCATATTATTTTATACTGAAGATACAATAGCCAATTACAGTAACATAACTTGCTTGAGACTAAGATTAAGAAAGAACTCTAAACTCTACCTTATAAGAATCTTAGATTATATCAATGAATCATGAAGCAAAGACTGTGGACTTGATTTTGATCCAGGTAGTTTACCTCTACTCCACTGATGAGACTTTGTATAGGATTCTCATCAACTCAGTTAATCAGAGAACACTCCATTTGATAGAGTTCTCCATTCTCTATTTAGGATCCAAGAGGTCTGAAGACAAGCTTTAAACCAATGAGACTAGACTCTTTTCTTTTTTAAATAATATCCCATATTTATTATCTGCTATTCCATTATATATATATATATATATATATATTATATATATATAAGAACTTGTCTATATTTCTGAGTCTCAATTAATAATGTTGGAATTCTCATTACTCTTTGACTGAGTATGCCTACGCATAAGTTTGTGAGCTTAAGTATAAAAGTGATTTGCATTGCTCAGCTTATGAAATAAACACTAAGAATTAAAATCTATTTTACATTGAGAAAACTTCCCTTTACTGTGGTAATTTAGTTGATTACTAGGAAATCATGGATATTCACAGGACACAGGATCATTTACTCTGTGACAATGTGTAACTTGAAATAAATATAAAATGATGTTAAACTGAAAGAAATGAAACTTAATAACAATAAAATGTCTATGTCAAGATGACAATTTGAGAAATTAAATATAACTAATGTGTTCTCTCTTTTTTGGAAAATAGATTCTTCTCTCATACATGTAGGGCACAATTTCCCATGCCTCTACTGCCCCTGGTACCCTATAATTTCTCTGCCCAGGTCCAGTCCTTCTCTACTTCCATACATTAAAGAGCTGGCCTCAAAGAGATAACAACCAAACATAACAACATACAATAAGACAAGGCAAACGCCCTCATATCATGCCTGCACAAGCAATCTAATAGGAAAGAATCTCAAGAGGAGGCAAAAGTGTCAGAGACACACCTACTCAAAAACACTGGGTCTCCAAAAAACATAAAGCAATGCCCTGCAATATAAAGTAATTTTGATTAGTTGCTTCTATAGAAAAACACTTATGATGTGTCATGCTGAATTGGTAATGTAAAAATAATATGACTCACTAGATCTCCATGAGATGAAGGTGTTAATAGTGCTGCTTATGTGCTTTTCATAGCAGAGATCTAGACACTGGTAGAATCCAAGGGTATGGTAGTCAAGTTTCATGCTAAGAATTCTTAGAGCAATAAATAAATAAATACTGATTTGGGAGTACATTTACAAAATCAGGCAATAAAATATTCCCATCACTTTTGAGTCTATATGGAAGGGATTCTAAGGCAGCATAACACAAAGGTATTTGTATATTTGTGGAACAACGGTACTGTCACCAATGTCTAGGAAACAGAAACAATCAGGTTCCATAAACAGAAGAGTGGAGAAGGGTAGTGTATATTCACAATGAAAACTATTCAGCCAAAGTAAAATAAACTGATATTTTTAAGAAAAATGATGAATAAGAGAACATTATGTTTAACAGAACAAGAGATACTGAGAAAGGCAAATACTGCATAGTCTATAATATCCAGGCTATGGATTGTGTGTGTGTGTGCAGGCGAGTGTGTGTGTGTGTGTGTGTGTGTGTGTGTGTGTGTGTGTGTGTGTGTGTGTGTGTGT
>OU015756.1:35769232-35814300 GCA_907169655.1 Acomys percivali | reverse complement strand
TGTGTGTGTGTGTGTGTGTGTGTGTGTGTGTGTGTGTGTGTGTGTGTCTAAGTTGTAAGAGTAAAGTGGGGAAGAGCCTGGAACATATTGGCACAGGAGACAACTTCCTGAACAGAACACCAACAGTCCAGGCTTTAATGTCAACAATTAATAAATGGGACCTCATGAAGCTGAGAAGCTTCTGTAAGGCTGGTGACACCGTCAAGAGAACAAAGCAACAGCCTACAGACTGGGAAAAGATCTTCACCAACCCTACATCTGACAAAGGTCTAATATCCAAAATATATAAAGAACTCAAGAAATTAAACACCACCAAACCAAATAACACAATTGAGAAATGGGGCTTGGAATTAAACAGAGAATTCTCAGCAGAGGAATATCAAATGGCTGAAAAACACTTAAAGAAATGCTCAACCTCCTTAGTCATCAAGGAAATGCAAATCAAAACAACTCTGAGATTCCATCTTACACCCATCAGAATGGCTAAGATCAAAAATTCAAGCGACGCCACATGCTGGAGAGGATGTGGAGAGAGAGGAACACTCCTTCATTGCTGGTGGGAATGCAAACTAGTACAGCCACTTTGGAAATCTATCTGGTGCTATCTCAGAAAAATGGGAATAGGGCTTCCTCAAGACCCAGCTATTCCACTCCTTGGAATATACCCAGAAGATGTGCCAGCACACAACAAAAAAATTTGCTCAACCATGTTCATAGCAGCCTTATTCGTAATAGCCAGATCATGGAAACAGCCTAAATGTCCCTCAGTAGAAGAATAGATAAAGAAACTGTGGCACATATACACTATGGAATACTACTCATCTATTAAAAACAAGGAATTCCCGAAATTTGTGGATAAATGGATTGAGCTAGAAATGATCATAATGAGTGAGTTAACCCAGAAGCAGAAAGACTCAAATGGTATATACTCACTTATATCTGCATACTAGCCCAAGGGGCATGTCCCATGAAAGCCTTCACTTACCAGGAAACTGGGACAGAGGGGAGGACACCCTATTGAGACTCTAGATGAGAGAACCATGGGAGAATAGCAATGTAGAAAGATCCAGTGGGTCCTAGAAACCTACAAGTAGAATATTATGATAGGTAGATTTTGGCCAAGGGGTCCCGCTCAAACTAAGACACCAGCCAAGGACAATACAGGCGGTAAAATTTAAACCCCTACCCAGATCTAGCCAATGGTCAGAACATTCTCCACACTTGAGTGAAAAGTGGGATATGACTTTCTCACGTACTCTGGTGCCTCACATTTGACCACGTCCCCTGGAAGGGGAGACCTGGTGGCACTCAGAGGAAGGACAAAAGGTCACTGAGAAGAGACTTGATATCCTATGAGCATATACAGGGGGAGGTAATCCCCCTCAGGAACAGTCATAGGGGAGGGGAATAAGGGGAAAATGGGAGGGATGGAAGAATGGGAGGATACAAGGGATGGGATAACCATTGAGATGTAACAAGAATAAATTAATTAAATAAAAAAAAAGAAAAGGAAAAAAAAGAGTAAAATGGAGCCTGTGGGAAGGGAACAGCAAGATAAAGAAAAATGAGAGGTATAGAAGTTATGTAGCGTACAAACAAAAAGGTGTGGGTCTTTCTGTTTTTTGTTTTTTAGCTATTTTATTTGGATTTTTTTTATCTACCACCCTTCACCTCCCTTCCAACCTCCAAGCACTAAGTAGGCAATAAAAAATATGAAGGGGATAAAGGGGAATTAGATCTCTTTAAACTACTTCCGCTGCTCAGGGATCAGGGTTCCTAGGGGAAGTCCAGTCTACTTCTTGAGAATAGCTAACAATTCATTAAACCAGCAAATTCCCAATCTAGCCGTCCAACAATAACTAACACCACAGAAGAAACAAACAGCTGCAGGGACAAGCATCTGGCTTTGTCACATTTGAAGCAAACTCTGGAAGCGACTATTTTAAAAGACGAGATTAGTCAGGTAAAGGGGATAGTAGGAGATGAGATAGATAAAATCAAATTATAATGATATACATGTATAAAATACCATAATAAAACTTATTGCTTTGTGCAGTGGATATAAACATGTTTTTTGTTGCATCTTAAGGGTGAGATGTGAAACAGAATTGTTGGAGGGTGTGTGGTGTTTGTCCTATAAGAAAAGACTTCTGACATGCTGTTTGTCCACTAGAAGTGGAGCTGCCTCTTGCGGAGCCATGGTCTTTGGACACTGATAAACATCCTAATAGAGATTCTGAGAGGACTATGAGCCCTAAAGCAAGAGGTTTGGGCTTTTGTGTCTTGACATTGTTTCCCATCACTTTGCTGTTCATCACTCTGCTTTGAGACACTCCTAGAGAGAAACGCTCTTGAAGTTCCAGGTTCTGGCTGCTGCTCCAGATTCCAGCTACTATGGATGAAGTCACCTTTGCTGAATTGCTGGCTTGTCATTTAATGGGTCTGCTAAAATACTGACTACCAAGAGTGAAATCATTCCAAGGAAATGAATGCAAAAATGTCTACTTCTATTCACATTAACATTTTTTCTCTCCTGTCTAGGGTAGGGTGGTTGGAGCGGTGGTGTAAGAATTAAAGAATCCTTTGAAATAGGATCTTATAATTCTTTGTATTTCTCCCTGACTCTGATCTAGCCAATGGACGGGACATTCTCTACAGTTGAGTGGAGAGTGGGGTCTGACTTTCACATGAACTCTGGTACCCCATATTTGACCATGTCCCCAGGATGGGGAGACCTGGTGGCACTCAGAGGAAGGATAGCAGGCTACCAAGAATAGACTTGATACCCTATGAGCATATACAGAAGGAGGAGGTCCCCCTCAGTCACAGTCATAGGAGAGGGGAGTAGAGGGAAAGTGGGAGGGAGAGAGGAATGGGTGTATGCAAGGGATGGGATAACTATTGAGATGAAATATGAATGAACTAATAAAAAATTTTTTTAAAAAGAATTAAAGAACCCCAAAGAAAGTAGGTTTGAAAAGTTCAAAGCCTATGGGCTGGAGAGATGGCTCAGTGGTTAAGAGCGCCACCTGCTCTTCCAGAGGTCCTGAGTTCAATTCCCAGCAACCACATAGTGGCTCACAACCATCTAATGTAATCAGATACCCTCTTCTGCTAATAAAGCACTCATATGCAATAAATAAAATAAGTAATTCTTTAAAAAAAAAAGTTCAAAGCCTATAATTTTGAATGAAAACATGAAATTTTAAAGCCTGAGAATTTTATAACTTAATAAAATTTATAATACTCTAAAGCAGTTTTTCTGCATATTATTAAGGAATAAAACAAAAAACAGATAAAGAACCAAAAATCTAGAAATCAACCAACAAAACAAGAACAACAACAACAACCAACAAAATCCATCCACATTTTGACTCAATAGAGTGTGGATTGAATATGTAGATAGAATGACTCATAATGACATCGCTATATGTATAGATCAGTGCATTATTCAAAACCCAGAGAAGCTTCTTCTTGTACTATACAATGACTAACATAGAAATCAGGAAATGGACATGCTGAAGAAAGTGAGAGGCTTTGGAGTCCTCAGTCTTATTTGAGACGCCATTATCACACCCTTCCAAGACTCTGAGAATAGGGGAAAGAAAGACTGGAAAATTCAGAGGTTATAAACAACTTCAGTATAACAGCTTTTTTTTAAGATACAAAAGAATGGACACACAGATGAACTCACAGAGATTATGACAGCATGCACAGCACCTGAAAGGCTCATGACATACAAAATACTGGCATGGGAGATGGAAGAAAAGACCGTGTCCCACGTCTAGCCAAGATGCTATTTCCAATTGATTTCTTTTGGAAGAGGGAAAATAAGTTTTCTCCAATGAGATACAATGGGCACATCAACTATACCCCATAGCAGGCCTCATGTAGTGACCAGACAAGTTGGACTTTATTTTTCTGTGTTTTGTTTCCATTTTAAAAAATTACATGTTGGGATTGGAGACAAGTCTCCACAAGGGAAAAAGCACATCAACTGGTTATCTCAGTGGGTTCTCCCAAAAACATACATACAAGTAACAATATATGTATGAATATATTTAATTATTGATATATTTATATATTTTGACATTTATATTTATTTATATATTTCTATATTTAGGAATACATATATATTTGTATCTATGTATGTATTGCTAAAGTTAAAAGAAACAAGAAGTTAATTAGGTAAAGAAGAGCAGCGAGGAGTAGTGGGAGGAGAATGTATATGTTCAAAATATCCTGTATACAATTTTCAAACAAAAAATTAAATGATAAATATAAAGATTAGAAATTATATAAATACAAGGTTCATGTACAAAATCCTCAATGAATAAATGTTAAAAATAAACAAAAATAAAACCACAACCAACATCGAACAAAATAACCAAAGATTTTTCTGAAAGAAATTTACACAACTATATAAAGAGAGATGCTACCTGGCTTCTGTCAATGTAACATAGGGCTTCTGTGTTATGTTATCATCTGCTGAAGTGATTAAGTAAAATTATCAAAGTTATCATTTGGATATTAAGACTAAAAGAAATTATCTATTTGATGAACTTCTAGGGACAAACAAGACATCCTTATAAAGAATAGTATAGAGAAGAAAATTAAAATGTTTCATTTTTACAACTGCAAATATTCCTGTGCATAATATCCTCGAGAGTCTCACCAACTTCAGGAAATTTAGAGTTAGCATGAATACTGTCATAGTGATCACTAAATTAAAATTAAAATATGCAAATAACAATTGCAATAGGATTGGCAAAAGAAAATCCAATGGATCTGAGCTCTGTACAAACTGAACTAAAAATGTTTCAGGATCCAGTGTGAGAATTTCTGAGATCTATTTGACTATTCCACTACAGCTAGGAACAACTTAGCCCTAAGTACTTAGGTAATATGTACGTTTGAGTTAGCCACTATTCATGTATGAAGTTCTATTGATTTTAATGAATGACTTTAAATTCTATATGAATCTTGAACTTGTTATTTTTAAACTTAAAAGTATTAAAACAGTTCTTTACTTCAGAACAATAAAAATACACATTATTCATCTTATTTCTACTTCAGTTTTAGGATATGATCTAGCCATATTTTGAATCACTATGAGTCATAAATCAGGAAAATAAATTCGTTGTACATAATAGCTATAGATCAAAAGAAAATTTATGCAAAAAGAAATAGTATAATAAGGGATAAAGATATTGTTAATGGTATACTAAGAAATACATAAAATCTTATATTTGATATACAGTATGTTATGTATGTATATATAAATTTATATATGCACACATACATATATATACATGTATATACATCTGTAAAAATGGGCACATTTGTAAATATCTATATGTATGTATGCATGCAAATGCCTATGTGACCATATGTGAAATATTATACACAAAATATTTTATGTATTCTTGATTTCAATGTTGTTAAGTGACAATTTTCTACTACTGTGATAGAAAAGTGTGTATGTGTGTGTGTGTGTGTGTGTGTGTTTCATTACATATTTTACATGGGGCAAATGAGTGTGTTTGTGTTTCATTACATATTTTACATTCGGCAAGTGATAGAGCCTAATTGGGAGTTAAATATGACCTAGATCACTTAGCATCATCTCAGGATTTCCAAATCCATGGAATTTCTTGGATTGAAAATGCTCTTTGAGGACTCTGCTGAGAACTTGGATGAGTGAGATCCTGGACTTTTGCCAGAGACACTTGTGCTTTAACAGCAGGTATTTGTGATGTTTTCTAGACATCAAAACCCTCTACTGCTAACCACAATAAACTATATTACACATGGTCTCTCTCCCTCTCTTTTTTTTTTAATTATAAGAGCAGCTCTTGGTAGCTGCTTAAAAGAAAATGAAATGTCAAAGAATAAAGCAGGGAGATGCACTGTAGATATATGGTTAAGAGAGAGAAATATTGTGACTGCTATAACACTCTGTCCTAAGTTACTATATAATCCCCTCTGTTTCTTCAGTTGTCTTTGTTTGCTGCAGTGTATGGCTCTGGAGGCATCCGTGTGCTTTGACATAAGCAACTCAGGACCATTCATACCAACACGTTTGATCACTAACCATGCTTAGAGTCTAGTACTGGCTACATGGTGGCAGGCTATAATTTTCACATTTTAAAAACACTCTACTAGCTCAGCACGTTGATTTTGCCGACATAACAGCAGACTTGATAATGGTGTTTCCATTGGCTTCAGGGCACGGGCTTCCCTATCTCATGTTTTTCAAATCAATTCTTCTCTTTGATGAAACAAATTCTCAGGCTTTAGGCATAGCTCAATAATAGAGTGCTTTACTCACTTGCATGAGGTCCTACATTCAAAACTCAGCACTATGAAAGAACCAATAAATAAAATACTCTCTTTCTCTTGAGAAAGAACTTTTTGTTAGAAAGAGAAGGTGCCACCACTACCGGCTAAAAGGGATGTGATAACTATTGAAATGTAACATGAATAAATTAATAAAAAATTCACACAAAAAAAAGAGAAGGTGGTCATCACTAGAAATTAATCATGTAATTCCATTTTCTCTAGCATTCCCTTAAGTATGATAGATATTGAACATGGTGGAATGAATGAATAGCCATACAAATTGCACTGACAAGAAGGACTATGAACTTCTTATAATCTCCCATGTAGAAACATTCCTGTTCATGAATATTATCCAGTATTATAATATGACATATTTTAATTACATTTCCATAGGAATTATAATGTTGATTGGCTAATGGCTCAATGAAGGAATTAAGGATCATTTACAGCCACAAAGGAGAAATACTTATAACCTGGCAATTAGTAGTCATTGACTATCTAATTCTTCATTTAACAAACCTTACTTTTTTAATTTAGACATTACTACACACAATCATGTGACTTCTGAGAGAGAATAATAGTGTACAAAGCAATCAAATATCCATTCCTACCAATCATCATAACGTGTTACCATTTTAAGTAACCTGAAGGTCTTATAAGCCTGAAGCAAAAAATAACTTATTGTCACAATAGAATTTACATTACTAATTGGGTGGGCACATGACTCTATGTGTTCTTCTTCAGTTGTCAAAGCCACTGGTACTTAGACCATGATTTTACTTAAAGGCTGCATGTTCTTTATCCATTTATGCTTGTATGCAGCCACATAATTAGTTCTGTCATATCATGTATGAGATCTAAAAAGGCATGAATTTTGATCTGAAATGTTTGGCTGTTAGTATGAAGGCCGTAACATTCTGTTTTGCATAAATTATATAGGTCATATATTTTAAATTTTAAAAAATCATAGTTTAGCTTCATTATTTATTGAACTTTTGCTCAGCAAACCATAGAAGGTCTATCTGGTATATCAACACTAAATAATAATCATTGAATGAGTTCAGCAGAGGCCCATCTAACAATGAAAATTTTATGTGAATAATAGAGAAAGCTCAAGGTTCTCTGTCCTGAAATGTCACAAAGGGTATTGTGAAAGCAGGCAGTATTGAAAGACTATAGCACAGAACACTATTGGAGCTTTGTGAATGGCCTATGCAGAGCTACTGCAAGTTTTGAGCTGAAAAAGCAAATTAATTTTGGGGGTACAATTTATCAGTAGCTCTCTGATTATCACATTTAAAATGACTAATATAGAGGCAGGGTAGAAACGGGATTAACATTTAAGAAACATTTAGACAAAACACAGGATAGCCTTGAACTAAGTCGCCATTGAGGAAGTAAATGAAATGGATTCTTATTTTACTCTGAAGTTTTACCTAACATGGCTTGCTGAGGAAACGCTGTAGTGAGAGAGATGAAGGAGAACTCACAGGTGACTGCTTCTGCAAACACAAAAAGGCTAACCTGTGCAGTAATGTCTACCAATGAACAGATCGAGAGTGTCTTGCCCTTCTGTGGCTGCCACAGCTTCTTCCTCCACCTTCATCCATGCATCTATGAACCTGTCAGAGCCACTGTGGTAGCCTCCAGCCGCTACAAAGTAGACTCTCCACCTTTCCGCTGAGAGTCAGTTCTCCAGATAACAGCCCAACTGACCTTTTTGAAAACAAAATATTTCCAACCCTGAGACCAAAATTCAATATTATTGCTTGGCAGTTTTAAGGCCTACCTGATCAGGCCCTCAGAGACACCCTGACTGATTTTGTGACTAGACTTCTTTGTTTATTGTGTTCCAGTCAGGCTTTACATTTTGCCCTTTAGATATAACAAATGCTTCCTGTTCCAGGATATTTCTTCTATTATTTATACTATGGGACAATCATTTCTTTAAATATTTGTAAAGATTCTCATTCACATTATTCAGATTTTTTTCCTCAAATATATATGGATAAAAATATTTCTAATATCTCTATATCTGGCTAAATTTATTCTAATTCCTGAGTTGTCTAGGCATGCTTTTGTTAGTATCTTCTGTGACCCATGTATGAGTTCATGAAGCCAGGCTATGATTTGATCAGTGTCTCCATTTGTACCTGGCATGGAGTGAGCACTCAGGTCTTTGTGGTATGACAAAGAACAAAAGAAGGAGTAAAAGTCAGTGGTGCAATTTGCATTTTCTATGGTTGTTCTGCTTTTTGTAGCATAAATGAGTTATGCAATAATCTCATAAGTGCCAGAAACTTAGAGCTCTCATAGTGTTGCTAGCACCAAGAACTGGAAGAGAAAGATTCAATTACTGATATTTTAATATCTTGACAAAAACTATTGAGTTCCACTGACATTCTGAAACAATTTATGGTGTTCAAATATTGTTGTCTAGAAAATAAAATAAGAGTAAAGATAAATCCACAGCATAAGGCTTAAAGAATACTTATCTATTTTCCACATAGAAATATGTGCTTAGGGTATGTTATTAGTTTCAAGAAATAAATGTGGAAAGTTAAAGTCCTCCAGAACATATCATACAGAGAAGATTTAATGAACATTTTGGAAAGGAAAGTTGAAATCAGCAGGCCTCATTAATTATAAACAATATTTTTAAATGTAATTTAAATCATTCACCGAGAATGGCACCTTAAAACCAGTACATTAAGTAAGAGTATTGAACATTATGGTCTGGCTTGCCAGAAAGTTCCCCAATGGCTCTGGAAGTTTTACACTTATCAACTGTGTACACATAACAAGATGGAAAAAAATTTAGAACCTGGTCTCTACAATACAATTAGAAAATATTTAATTGTCTATTATAAGTCTTAAAATTATTAAATATCTATATAAAACAGTGAGATATAAATTCTGTTTTAAAATTTTACTTATAGTTTAACATTAAAAAGTTATCTAGATGAAAATGGTAAAGTTTGGAGTGATGACTAAAATATTTCAGAAACCATTCTTACAATATTGGTGAGGGAAATAATTTCAGATCATAATTGAGCATAAGCAATATAGTGAATATAGAACCTATGATTCAGTACTCTGTAAGAAGAAGAATGTGACTTGATGGCAGCAACACAGATCTTTGCAATATCTCTACTTGATTAACTATTCCGATGTAATTTATGACAGTAAAATTCACTTTGGATATTAATTCTTATTTACCTTGATTTTATATTAAATATTGAAAAGTCAAGAGAACAGGAAACAGAACATGTGATAAACCTCTAGTTAGTGACTTACTATAGGTAAAGAAATACGGCAAGAATGCTAGGACTCAAATTGAACCTATCAGGGATGTAATCATCTGTGCTTACTCTGGAGATAAATGATGTGTTTCTCTCTCTTAGTCCTGACTCATTTCAGGGACCCAGGAATGAGTCTGATAACGTATTTTATTTTTAAGAGATACATTTATACTTAGGAAGTAGTGAGTCAGACAAAGGTGCTACTAGCCTATATCCAAATAATCCATGCCCATAAAGATTGTAAATCTAAGAACCCTGGGGTTTACAATGCCTATGGAAGTCTACGTTTGCTCTATGTTGAATAGCATCCTCCTCTAGCTGGGCATAATATTACTGGACTGCAGTCCCTGTACTTGAAAAGTAGAAATAGGAGGAGGGTCAGGAGTTCAAAGCCCAAACTGACTGACTTCCATGATGAGTCAAGAAGTCTGAGCTATATAAGGTCCTGCTCTAAGAAATGAAAAAAAAGAAAGAAAGAAAGAAAGAAAGAAAGAAAGAAAGAAAGAAAGAAAGAGGAAGGGAGGAAGGAAAGAAAGAAGGAAGGAAGGAAGATTGGGAGTAAAGGAGAGAGAAGTGAAGAAGAGAGAAGGGATATTTCAGTAAGCAGTCTTTCTCCTCTTCTCTCTCTCCCTCCCTTCCTCTCTCCTTTTCTATTTTGAAGTTTGCTGGTTGAAAAAGTTTGTCTGATTCAAATACACATATTCATTCTACTGTAAAACAGTTCTGAAAGTATGAGTCTAGTAAATTTAGCAAGTAATTAAAAAGTAAGTAAATTATGGCAGAAGTAACCTTTTTTAAAGGTTATTCAACTTTTCCATCTCTTTCTTCACTCTCCCAATTCATCATCCCTTACCTCTTCACAAATCACAAAACACATAGGTGAAATATATTTTTCTTGATAGGCTGTGGACAAATGGTGGAAGGAGGTCCTGTCCCTTCTTGTCAGCGGTTCAGGGGAGGGGAATAGGGCAGAAGAGGGAAGGAGGTTAGGAATGGGAAGATACAAGTGAGAGGGTAACAGTTGGGATGAAAGATTAATAAATTATAATAAATAAATAAATAAATGATTTTACCTAATGTCAAGAATTAAAAATTTAAAAATAACATTACATTATTTGTTGTTGGTCTGTAGTCATATGATATAAAATTACCATTTTATATTTTATTTTCATCTATAAACTTTTGATAACCTTCATATGTGTTTATTTATTCCTGCTATATTTATCTTCTTTGTATTTGTGTCAATGACATTAATACATGACCTTGTAATAGATATTAGTCATACCATAGTTCATTCACTTTAAGTCAAGATAGATTTCATTTTGTTTAATAAGCATTGACAGTATCGTAATGTGCTTTCTCTTCTTGTGTCGCCTGACATTGGGATCAGCTTGTATCATTTGGCATGTGTCTCATTTCAAAATGAGGGCAGCATTCCAGCTACTATTTATTTGTGCCAAATCCTGGCTAAACTATTTAATTCACAGGACCCTGAAGAAATGATAGCTGCGGGCTTTGTTTGTTCTTGTTCTTGTAAATCACAGGACAGGACAGGTTTTAGGGCACTGTTTGAATCAGTCCCTCAGGCTTTCCTTAACAAATGGGTGTCATTCAGAAATGCTAGCAATCATGACTTCTTGATTTCAGTCTCTCTTTTAGAGAGCTGGTAACGTGACCTATACCCTTTTGTGCAGCCAGTCCCAGGAAGATGGGAAATAGTAATTATAGTGTAATAAAGAACAGGGGAACTCTATTTAAATGGCAGAATTTGCATTTAAATGGAAATTTCAAAATGAAAACATGTAAAGGCTTGATAGGTACAATATTTAGTATACAGCTCATGCCAGCAGTTAGAATTGTATGTCAGAGGGGGCTTTGTGGGTTTTCCTGCATGTCCAAAGGGCAGGGGAGGTTTTTTGGGTAAGACAAAAAAGGAAGAGGCAGTATTATCCATGTGGCATATTTCATGACGTGGAATTAGTATTCATATCTTCCTGGTTTTTTCTTTCCTTCTTTTTTTATAATGTTGCAGAATAAATTTCATGGGGCACTCCAATCCTATGACCTACAGCTAATGAAGAGACTAATTGATTAACACTTAGGGAATGTAATGGAATTTAACAATCTGACCAGTTCACAACAATTCTCCATTAATCTATTAATTGAAATAGGTGTTTATTTCCTAGATAAGAAATTAAGGCATACACAAGCTTAAATACTTTTGACAATTAGGAGGTGTTCTAATGCTGACATTAGAATCTATCATGAAAGTGACTCCCTCATTTTAAATAATGGTTGGCACACAGAGAAACTCGGTAGGGCTGAAGAAAGCCAATGAATTCACTCCTGTGCAGCAAGTAATGGAATGAAGGAAACATTATATCTAGAAGGCAGAAGTTAGTTTATACTCTTTTGGTTACATGCATATATTACAGAATAATGTAACTAACATAGCTTATTTTAAATTATAACAGTGATTATCACATTATGAATCGAAAATTCTTTTTCTGGTACCTGAACTGCTCATATTTAGGTGTTTTTTAAAATGAAGTTATGGTTCTCCCAATTCAACGGTACATGGTAAAATCATTCAACATATCACCATCCACCCATTAACATGACTTCTACTTTTGATCTCATTTATAAACTACCAAATTGGGAAATATTGTGGGTGGTACTCTAGCTTTAGATATTATTGCAAGAAATGAAAACTACAAGAGATCTCTAAAATTCTGTTAATTCAGTCACTATTTCAAAAAGTGTTCATTGACATTTTAGTATACGCTGGATTTTCTTTTTAGTTTTTGAGTAAAGAACAGTTTATAAAATATGAAATCATTTCACTTACATAGTAATAATATGGTAGGTGATAAACACAAAACAGGGAACAGACTCATAATCTAAAGCACAGGGAGAGCTATCTGGTGTTGAAATTTGGTGCCTGAATTAGCTGTAAGTAAAGGACAGAGGCACCATCAAACAAGAGTGATTGGTAGGAGGAAGGTTTCCCTGGAGAACCAAACTGCTGGGCTGTCTCTCAGCTGCAGAGAAAAAGCAGTACAAGGAAAAGAGAGGCCAGGTAAGCCTGACTTTAAGCATGGTGGCTTTGATCTGTTCTATGGTCTCCGGGTGAATCAGGAACTGTGTGCCTTAGAACCCTATTGACTACTGGGAGGAAGAAAAAGAAGTCTTCTGAGTGCCACCAGGTCACCCCATCCAGGGGACGTGGTCAAATATGAGGCACCAGAGTACGTGTGAAAGTCATACTCCACTCTCCACTCAACTGTGGAGAATGTCCTGTCCATTGGCTAGATCTGGGTAGGGGTTTGAAGTTTAACGCCTGTATTGTCCTTGGCTGATGCCGTAGTTTGAGCAGGACCCCTGGGCCCAAATCTACCTATCATAATGCTCTTCTTGTAGGTTTCTAGGACCCTCTGGATCCTTCTACTTTGCTATTATCCCATGCTTCTCTCATCTAGAGTCCTCCCCTCTGTCCCAGTTTCCTGGTAAGTGAAGACTTTCATGGGACATGCCTCTTAGGCTAGTATGCTCAGAGGAAGGATAGTAGGCTACCAAGAAGAGACTTGATACCCTATGAGCATATAAAGGGGGAGGAGATTCCCTTCAGTCACAGTCGTAGGGGAGGGGAGTAAGAGGAAAATGGGAGGGAGGGAGGAATGGGAGGATACAAGGGATGGGATAACCATTGAGGTGTAATAAGATTAAATTAATAAAATAAAATTTAAAAATTAAATTAAATTAAATTTAAAAGTGAAAAAAAAAAAAAGAAAAAGAAAAAGAAGTCTTGGCTTTTCCTGACAGACACCCACTTGACAAGATTTCTGAAGAATGCTGACCTTAGGTTTTTGCTCACTCTACAGAAATCCTTCTGTTTACCCCAACAGAATCCAGATTGATCTGGTCTCAATATATTAATTTGGACATTGTCATCAGTACTTCCATTTTTTGTACCACTTTGTAACTAAGAGTTGCCACCCCAGAGGCTTACTGTATATTTATATAGAAATGTCTGGAGGGTGTGTCTGTGCACGCGCGTGCGCGAGCATGCCTGTGTGCACGCGTGTGTGTGTAATGTTTTAAGTAATAGTAATTATTTTTCAAATGTATTTTTTCCACAAGATTACCTGTGAAAATTGAGTAAGGCCTGTTTCTCTCATTCTTTTCTCTTTTCTCTCTCTCTCTCTCTCTCTCTCTCTCTCTCTCTCTCTCTCTCTCTCGTGTGTGTGTGTGTGTGTGTGTGTGTGTGTGTGTGTGTGTGTGTTTACCTTGTCCTCCATAATGGTAGGTCTATGACTGACACTGGAGCATCCCCACTCAACAGTTATAGTAAGATTCATCAGGGTGTAGGTTAGCCTGAATGGTGTAATGGACAGAACTATAATAGTAAATAATTACTATTTTGGTAAACTAGCTCTACCAACATTGCATCTGGTAAATGTCTAATCACATTCAAGAGATATAATTTTGACCAATTAATAGTCAATTCTCCAGTGAAGCATCTGTTGATAATTCTTTTTCAATACATACATACATACATACATACATACATACATACATACATACATATATATTTTTATATATCCATTACTTTATTTAACAATTTGTTATATACACATCTTCTTTGCTAGAACTTAAGGAAAAAGAACAATATTTTGGTGTGTTGCATACCCTGTAATCTTTTAAATGAACACTGAAGTTCAAACTAGAAGAATTAATGAAGCGCATTTCAATAAATACAGTCACTATGTAACATCACCCTACCTACTCTTTACTATTAGCGAACTGTTTCAATTCAAATGAATTATAAGAAGATGCTAAAGTAATTGACATCTTTGTAAATAGAGCTACTTTCTTAAACCACCTGGAAATAACTCATTTTCATCTTTATACCTTTTTATTTAATACCTGAAACATTAGCCCTGATGTATATCACATAATGCATAATCTTGTCAATGTTATCCTAATGCAATTTGTGGTCTAATACATTACTACTTGCGTAGTTTTAGATATACTATCCACAGCATTATCATATTCACTTACCACCTCCCTACCTGGGAATTTCTTGAGCCATGCCTAGTCAATAAATATTACACAAAAGCTATAGGCTAGGCTTGCACTTCATTAAATGATATTATATTCTCATCTACCTTTTGGAACAAGCATAATCATCACTTCATTTTTTCTGTGAATAAATCAGGTAAAAGTACAAGGAAAGGTCATATTGTCACTTAACATGAAGTAACAGGAAGATTAAAATTAAATTCCTGCATGGATAGTGATTCTAAATTTGAGACTGTGATAATGAATATAGTTATTTATAAATCTACTCATTTCTGGTCTGCATTTCGATGACCTAAGCATCAGATATCATATTTTCTCTAACAGAAAATGAAGTCATTGATTAATATTTAATAATATAGAAGGTAATGTTTCTTTTTATTTCATAAATCTGTGCATGTATAATAAAGTCAAGGAAGTTTGGAAACAGGAAAATTGGATCCGGAGAGTGAGTAAATAGTTATAATATAAAAATGGGCAGAAAAATAATGGCATCTTGGACACCTCAAAGTGAGTGTATTTGAAAAATTTTTTAAAAATGAATGACAAGCTTAGTCTAATTTCTTCTATTTCATATTCATATACAGAGATAAATACAATATATATATATTTATATCATATATGTAACTATTTAATAGTATATACTTAGATATTTGCTAAAGGCAGAAGATTCCTCCAATTATTTAATACTTGTAATGTCTTTAGTCATTATTATATATAATCAAATAGAAAGAAGGAAATTAAATTAATGATTTATGAGTAAAATATAAATTGTAGTTATATTATGTGTACTCACTGTTTTAATACTAACAACTACAACTACACACACACAACACAAGTTCATATCTTTGTAACTACTGTGTCCATTTGATGGCATTATTTTTAAGGTTGTAGAGCCTTTTGAAAGTGGGAATGGCTAGTATACATATTGTCATATGGGTGTGGCTAGATGACAATTAATGAATAGGCTCTGCTACAGAGTCTCTGCTTTGTCCTTTGGCTGCTGAAATGTGTGTAACCATGCTGGAAGCTCATACCTTCATATCTTCCTTGACCTGGTAGACTGTATCCTTTAAAACTATTTGCTGAAGCAAATTCTCCCTCCATCAATTTCCTTCTTGTCAAGGACTTGGTCATAGAAATGAGATAAGTAACTAATACAAGTTGTCTGTTGTCAAGCATTTGGTCACAGCATTGAGAGATGTGACAATAAATGCCAATATATGCAAAGTTGGAGGTATGACATACCAACCCATAATCCCATGATGACTAGGATTTTTTCTGTTCTGAGCTGGTGCAGGTCTTTTGCACACAGTTATATTCATTGTGAGTCTATATTTCATCTAAACACTGACATTCATGTATGCAAAGAAATAATCCAAGACGGGCAAAGAGTCACTCAAGTAGAATACAGAATTCTGAAGGATCTGAAATATTTTCCTTCATATGACTCCTTCAATATTTACTACCATGGCAGTCAAAAAGTGACCAGTAGAATATGCTCCTAGCCTACCTAATAAATCAAAATGCAGCCACACATGGAACAAAAATAGTTTAATAACTTAATTACATCAGAGGAGAAACATAGAATTACTTTGTGAAGACAGAAAATTTTCATTAATAGAAGTTGTCTAGTAACGAAATAGGTAAATTTTTTACCTTTATTGAGAAATCATAAAGACTATATATGAAAAAAGTTGAAAATAAAACTATTATGAAAATAAAATCAATTGAAGTTTATTTGAACGGCAAACCAGTTCATCTTAACGTAAGAACCCATTAAACAAATATATACATACATATATATATTATTCAGGTTCACCAAGTTTAAAGAAAAATATACTTGTAAATGAACTTATAAATATAAATTAGAGACTTTTGGATGATAAGTGTAAACAAATTACCTTTTAATGAAAAATAACAGCAAGTGATATCAAAACTATATGAGATATAATAGGAAGAATTTTATTGCAACAGAAATACTTATAATCTTGATAATAAAACTGTTAAATATGAAAGGCAAATTACAGTTATTAATGGCAAAAACACAACAAGCACTAGGAGTAGGTGTGTTGTGGGATACCTGCATTATTACCATAATAAATACATAACAGTTAAACAGGGAGGGGGCTGTTAACAAAAGTAAGACTCAAAACTCTTCCAACATATGAGCTACATATAAACACTCAAATCAGCTGACAATAAGCATGTGGTATATAAAGAAAAACCCCTAAAATTACCATGAAAATCAGTTGGTACAAGAACAAATAAAAAGTAAGCAAGACAAAGGAAAGCTCATTATTTGCAGATGGACAAATGAAAGAATGACAGCACTGGGATTTTTTTCCCTAGAAATCCTCCAAGCTAAGGAAGCAAGGCACATCTTTACTCTGCAGAAAGAAGGAAAAAACATGCTATTAGTCTATAATTTTCTCCCTGGGGAGCATGCCTTTCAAAACAAGAGGATAATAAAAAACTATGTGAGATACACAGAAGCTGAAAAAATTGGGAAGAACCTGTCAGCTGCCAGGATGTTCTGTAAAGAATTAATGCAGGGAGCCCGTCAAGTACAAGTAAAACAATGCAAAATGGAAATCTGGCCTACACAAGAAAGGGAGATGAAATACTGACTTTACTGTGTATTTAAAAGACAATTACCTTTAAGTTAATCTGTTATTTTAAATAAAATCTGTGACCATGCGATCTAGGCTTTTATAAAAGAATGAAAATTATTGATTTTGTTGTTGTTGTTGTTGTTGTTATGTGGAACACAATTGTTTCATGTTGAATAGTGTTTGTTAATACCATTTTTATTAACGTTATATTATTTTATTTATTTTTCTCTAACATATACTTATGATAAGTTCAACTTCAATTGCATGAAGTATTATTACATTGGAAAAAGAGAAGAGCCCAAAGCAACTCTGATTTTAAAACCTAAGTCACAAGTAAGAACATAGAACCATCCATTGAAATAATATAAGGCTGGTGAAAATTTTGAAGGAGTGATGCATAAGGCAGATTTATTCCTCCGAGAGAGAGAGAGAGAGAGAGAGAGAGAGAGAGAGAGAGAGAGAGAGAAGAGGCAGCTTGGGTAAAAGCATTTAAGTTTTTTTCACAAGTGTATCTTTCTTGCTTAAGGGCAGGACATATTTGCATCTTCTGGAGTGAATCTCAGTTTGCATGCTGGCTCACATAACTAGAATTAAGAGTCACTGTTCATTTACCTGAATGATGAAAGGAAGGCATGGTTTGATGTTTATTGCACAGAAAAAAATGATTTGTAAAAAATAGAGTAAAATTTTCCCTCCTATATCATAAACATTACTAGAATCACACTTCGGAGGTGCTGTTTATCATAGGGACCCAGGAGTATACAGGGATCTACAATGATGAGTAGAGAGCTAAATAATAAGTGACAGGATGAGAAGAATGAACTAATAATATGACCATAAACAGTAGGAATACAATGCACAGCCAGTCCTTTCCCCTAGTCAAAACACTGAGATAGTTACAAAATGAAAAAAATATTTTAAAGGAATAAGTTGTGATATCAAAAGAAGTACTTTCAAAATTTTAAAATATTAAAAACAAGATTATTAGAGACTCAAGGGAGAGCGTATGGTTTCTTGTAATGTTATATCAAGAAGTAAACAGAGAATTCTCAATAGAGGAGTATCGAATGGCTAAGAAGCACTTAAAGAAATGCTCAACATCCCTAGTTGTGAGGGCAAGGCAAATCAAAATGACCTTGAGATTCCATCTTACACCTGTATGAATGGCAAAGATCAATAAAGAGAATGACAACACATTCTGGCAGGGATGTGGAGAAAGGGGAACACTCCTCCACTGCTGGTGGGAGTGAAAACTTGTACAACCACTTTGGAAATTAATATGGTGCTTTCTCAGAAAATTGGGAATAGTTCTACCCCAAGACACAGTTATACCACTCCTGGGCATATATCCAAAATAAGCTCCACCATAAAACAAAGACGTTTGCTCAGCTACATTCATAGAAGCTTTATTTGTAATAGCCAAAATCTGGAAACAACTTTGACATCCCTCAACTGAGGAATGGATAAAGAAACTGTGGTACATCTATTCAATGAAATACTACTCAGCTATTAAAACAAGGAAATCTTGAAATGTGCAGGCAAATGGATGGAACTAGAAATGATCATCCTAAGTGAGATAACCAAGACGCAAAAAGACATGCATGGTATAGAATCACATATAAAGTGGATTGTAGCCCAATATATATGTCCTCTGAGAGACTATACCTAGAAAGGGATAGAGACAGTTACTGAAACTCAAAGCTGGACACTTAGCAGAGTGCTGAGCGTTGTAGGGTGGCCTTGCCAGGCCACAGAAGAACAGGTAACTTGTAGTATAGAGGACACTGGATAAGCTGAGATCAGATATAGGAGGAGGGCCCCCTTTCTAAAGATTAGCAGAGGGAGGGAAAGGGGATCAGGGAGGGGATGGGTTCAGGAGGTGATGAAGGAGAGGATGGGATCTGCAAGTGTTGAGGGAGGGAGCTGCAATCGGGAGGTAAAGAATTCAAACTACAGAGCAAGCAGGTAACTTATGTTACTAATCCCACTACATGAAAATAGCTCTGAGACTACTTAAGATATGTATGTCTATTCATAGAGAAAGCCTCATGTTGGTACAGATTCTCTATGACTTATTATTAGAGGCTGTTCATAGTAAGGCATGAAGGAAGAGTTGTAGATGTCTTACCTTGCTCATTCAATGAGCAGAGAACCGGCCTTAATTTCTTTGTTTATCCCTCACTCCTCATACAATTATAATGTTAGAACCATATAATGCTTGGAAGAAATTATGTTTTCAGAACAAAAGAATCAGACACTGATGCTGGATCAGACCTGAAAGGATTTATTCCTCTCAGCAAGCTGCAAGCTGACATCCTGCATCCTCCAAGCTCCAGGCCCAGGCACCTCAGTTACTGTCACCCATCAGAAATGGAGAGCTTCCAGGACAGTGTTGTAGACAGCATCTGATCCTAATTGGTCCAGCATTTCAGAATGTCCCACACAGGACTCCTATTAAGCATGGAATTTCTCAACATTTAGAAACTGCCCTACAAATGCTATCCCTGGCTTGCTTAAACATTTATCACATTTTTTTTGCCCCTTCAAAAGTATTATTCACCATAAATCAGCCTGAAGAAATCTTCAGAGAACATAGTACTATTTCCTCTAAGGGGGACTGGGTAGATTTCTGTAGTCTCTCTAGGGCTGCAGATGCTTATTTTCATTGGGATGTGGTTATGTTATTATTGGTCTTAGGCAGAGAGAAAACTAGATTGGACTCAGGTACATCTCTCTTTCCCTTTAACTTTCTTTCATAGGTAAGGGGATAGGAGCTGAAAAGAAAGAAAGAGGGATATAGAAATATTGAGGGATGATAGAACAAAATGTAGATTATTGAATATACTCTTCAACACAAGGCTTTACTTGTTACTCACAAATAAAGTTATTTTTAATTCATTGGTGTAGAATTTTGTATACTGGTGCAAATCATGTCAAAAGCTAGTCTAATTTTATCTCAAGACAATATATCCTAGGTCTAACAGAAAGATATGATTCTATAGATATATAAGGTAAAATAGTTAAAGAAGGCATTCAAAAGAGACCTACAGAATATGACACTTAAAGATGTTTTTATTAGTTGAAAGATTCTTTGACAAAACAAGTTAACACCTGGCAATACCCAGCCTACCTCAAAGAAGATGATCAACATTAAAGATCCTCCTTATAGAGTTGGTTTCGAATGTGGCAAACTAGCCACTAAGCAAAATGTCCTCATTTCTGCTACAGACAGAATTCTGCCTAAAAATGGGCAAGTTTAGAGGCAGGCGGTGTCAATGGCTTAACTCTGCCAAGACAGTTTAAGCAAGTCCTCATAGTTCCTGCCTTGCAAATGTATATGTCAGAGATTTGGGGCTAGAAGGCAAAAGACGCTATCCCAAAAATACAGAAAGTATTAAGTGTTTGTTGGCCAGTAAACTGTCTCAGTCATTTTTTTCATTTTGGAAACTGCTAACCTGCACTTCAGGTTCACTCAGGTATTTACATTTTATCCCTTCTCAAGTCTCTGATGGGGTTGAAATCCAGTTAGTTTAGTCTTACAATTAAGATAGATGTTTATGTTAATAGACATGAGATATTATATATATATATTGATTTTAAATCAGAAATTTATACCGAACAACGTAGGAAAGATGCTTTCTTCAAGTTTGACAAATACAAATAGCCAAACCACTATTAATGTAACATTTATTTAACTCCTCATTGTCTCATGGTTCTTCCATTTGTATGTAGTTTATTTTATTCATGTATAAAAATAAAAATGTATATGATAAAAATTAATAAAAATACAAAATGATAAAAAGAAAATTGAGACAATATGCAGAAGTAGAAGCAATGGAAGAGCTTGTGATATTTTCTGTAAGATCTAGCAAACTATAAATATCAGATAATATGTGAATGACTACAATATAGAACATGCTTGAACAATAAAGTAAAAATTCTTTTTTTTTACTATTTCTTTTTTTTCCTTTTCTTTTTTTATATAATTAATTTATTCTTGTTACATCTCAATGGTTATCCCATCCCTTGTATCCTCCGATTCTTCCCTCCCTCCCATTTTCCCCTTATTCCCTTCCCCTATGACTGTTCCTGAGGGAGATTATCTCCCCCTGTATATGCTCATAGGGTATCAAGTCTCTTCTCTGTGACCTGCTCTCCTTTCTCTGAGTGCCACCAGGTCTCCCCCATCCAGGGGACATGGTCAAATGTGAGGCACCAGTGTACTTGAGAAAGTCATATCCCACTCTCCACTCAGGTGTGGAGACTCTTCTGACCATTGGCTAGATCTGGGTATGGGTTTAAAGTTTACTGCCTGTATTGTCCTTGGCTGCGGCCTTAGTTTGAGCGGGACCCCTTGGCCAAAATCTGCCTATCATAATGTTCTACTTGGAGGTTTCTAGGACCCACTGGATCCTTCTACATTGCTATTTTTACATGGTTCTCTCATCTAGAGTCTCAATAGGATGTCCTCCCTTCTGACCCAGTTTCCTGGTATGTGAAGGCTTTCATGGGACATGCCCCTTGGGATAGTATGCAGATATAAGTGAGTATATACCATTTGAGTCTTTCTGCTTCTGGGTTAATTCACTCATTATGATCATTTCTAGCTCAATCCATTTATCCACAAATTTTGAGAATTCCTTGTTTTCAATAGCTGAGTAGTATTCCATAGTGTATATGTACCACAGTTTCTTTATCCATTCTTCTACTGAGGGACATTTAGGCTGTTTCCATGATCTGGCTATTATGAATAAGGCTGCTATGAACATGGTTGAGCAAATTTTCTTGTTGTGTGCTGGTTCATCTTCTCGGTATATTCCAAGGACGGAATAGCTGGGTCTTGAGGAAGCCCTATGTCCAGTTTTCTGAGATAGCACCAGATAGATTTCCAAAGTGGCTGTACTAGTTTGCATTCCCACCAGCAATGAAGGAGTGTTCCTCTCTCTCCACATCCTCGCTAGCATGTGGTGTCACTTGAATTTTTGATCTTAGCAGTCCTGATGGGTGTAAGATGGAATCTCAGAGTTGTTTTGATTTGCATTTCCCTGATGACTAAGGAGGTTGAGCATTTCTTTAAGTGTTTTTCAGCCGTTTGATATTCCTCTGTTGAGAATTCTCTGTTTAGTTCCAAGCCCCATTTCTCAATTGGGTTATTTGGTTTGGTGGTGTTTAATTTCTTGAGTTCTTTATATATTTTGGATATTAGACCTTTGTCAGATGTAGGTTTGGTGAAGATCTTTTCCCAGTTTGTAGGCTGTCGCTTTGTTCTCTTGATGGTGTCTCCAGCCTTACAGAAGCTTCTCAGCCTCATGAGGTCCCATTTATTAATTGTTGACATTAAGGCCTGGGCTGTTGGTGTTCTGTTCAGGAAGTTGTCTCCTGTGCCAATATGTTCCAGGCTCTTCCCCACTTTTTCTTCTAAGTGACTTAGTGTCTCTGGTTTTATGTTGAGGTCTTTAATCCACTTGGATTTGAGTTCTGTTCAAGGTGACAAATATGGGTCCAGTTGCATTTTTTTACACATAGACATCCAGTTAGACCAGCACCATTTGTTGAAGATGGTATCCTTGATTTTTGACAAAGAAGCCAAAGTAAAAATTCTTGAGAGAGAAAAGATTGCATGTTCAATAAAATTATTTGCAAAAATTAGATTTAATTATCTTTCTACATTCTGCTCCTAGGAATCCATTCTTTTCCAAGGATTTGAGTCACATATTAAATTATTTGTAAAGTAAATATCTTATATGTAGGATATTATTTTTCTACAATCTGAGGTATCATTTAATATCATTATTCAATCTATAAACAATTGATAAAATGTTAATACATATTACTACCTATTCTCAAGTGGTATAAGTTATCTGCTTTTTAAGATCAAAGTGTAGGTCACTGGGACTCTTTTTACAGGGTACACATGGTTTTGGACTTATTGTGATCAGCACCTTTGATTTATATTTTTCTTTTGTTTTTATTATATGGATTTTGCTTTTTTACAGTTAACATTTATTATGTATATTAAAGTATTTACAGTAATTTTATATATTCTACTATGCAGATTCAACGTATTTACATCTACCATGTAGTGAATACTTGTTTTCTGTAGAGATATTCAATCATAACAACTACTATATTAATCAGAATTATTAGAAATTCTCTTTAAAAATTGACAAATGAAGCTAATGTTACCTCCCCCAGTTCTCCTTCAGTTTGCCATCAAGTACCTTGTCATGGATTCATTCTTTCCTTGATTTTTCTTAAAAAAAAAAAAAAAGAAGAAAAGAAATGAAAAAAGTGAGTTAGAAAACACATTTACTTTGTCAAGTAGAATTCCACAAGAAAACTTCCACTTGAATTTTCCAATTTATGGATTTCAGGTTTCTAAAATAAGACCTAATGACATTTTTTTGGATTTCCTCAGTGTCTGTTGCTATGTCCCTTTTTTAATTTCTGATTTTTAAAATTTGAATATTATCCATATTCCATTTAGTTAGTTTGTTGAAGGGTTATCTATGTTGTTGATTTTCTTTTTTCTTTTTTTATTTAATTAATTTATTCTTGTTACATCTCAATGGTTATCCCATCCCTTGTATCCTCCCATTCTTCCTTCCCTCCCATTTTCCCCTTATTCCCTTCCCCTATGACTGTTCCTCAGAGGGATTACCTCCCCCTGTATATGCTCACAGGGTATCAAGTCTCTTCTCGGTGACCTGCTGTCCTTCCACTGAGTGCCACCAGGTCTCCCCCGCCAGGGGACATAGTCAAATGTAAGGCACCAGAGTACATGAGAAAGTCATATCCCACTCTCCACTCAAGTGTGGAGACTGTTCTGACCATTGGTTAGATCAGGGTAGGGGTTTAAAGTTTACCGCCTGTATTGTCCTTGGCTGGTGCCTTAGTTTGAGCGGGACCCCTTGGCCCAAATGTGCTGATCATAATGTTCTACTTGTAGGTTTTCTTAAACAATAGTTCTTAGTTTTGCTGATTGTTTATTCTCTTTTTTTCTAAGTTATTGATTTCAGCCCTGAGATTAGTTATTCCTGCCATCTACCCCATTTGGGTGTGTTTGCTTCTTTTTGTTCTACGTCTTTCAGATGTGCTGTTTACTTGCTGGTAGGTGATCTCCCCAATTTCTTTATGAAGGCTCTTAGTGCTGAGAACTTTCCTCTTGGCACTGCTTTCATTGTGACCTGTAAGTGTGGGTATGATGTACATTCATTATCATTGAATTCTATTAAGTCTTTAATTCCTTTATGTTTTTCTTGATCCAATGGTCATCAACCTACCCACAAAAACTTCAACTCAAAATTTACTCTGCCTACAAGATGTACAACAGGGATTGAGGGAATGTCCAAACTATACCTGGTCCAACCTAAGACTCACCCCATGTGAGACAGTCAACCCCGGACAGTATTAATGATACTCTGCTATGCTTACAGATAGGAGCTTAGCGTATTTGTCCTCTGATAGGCTCAATCCAACCACTGATTGAAAAATATTCATAGCCAAACATTAAGCAGAGCAGGGAAACCCTGTGTAAAAGTGAGAGGAAGAATAAAAGCACCTGGAGGTGACAGGACAACCCCAACAAGAAGACCAATAGAGTCAACTCTCCAGGGCCTCGGGAGGGCATATGGAGTCTTAAGTAAAAATCTAGGACCATGCATGGTCTGCAGCTAGGACCTCTACATATATGTAAACAATGGATAGCTTAGTTCTAATGTGTGTCCTCTAATAAGGGGAGTAATGCTACCTTTGATGTGGACTGTGATGTTTGCTTTTTGATCGCATCCCTATGGTGGGAATGCCTTGCCTAGCTGAGTGGAAGAGGATCTACTCAGGCCTGATGCGACTTAATGTACTGGAGTGAGGTGATGTGAGTTGGGGGAGAAATCCTTTTTTTTTTTTTTTTTTTTTTTTTTTTTGAGGGATACGTTAGAGGATATAGGGGGAAGAAAGAAAGAGTATGTGACCATGGGGACAACAGGGAGGGGTGTATGATTGGGGTGTAAAGTAAATCTATAATTTAAAAAAGACAAGGTAAAATTACATATTTTAGAGTATTATATTCTTCTATTATCTTCCCGTGAATTTTAAACACAAATTCTTATAACATAAAGAAAATAAAAATGTCTCACATAAATTCCCAATAGGATGTCCTCCCCTCTGTCTCACTTTCCTGGTAAGTGAAGATTTTTTTGGGACATGCCCCTTGGGCTAGTGTCCAGATATAAGTGAGTATATACCATTTGAGTCTTTCTGCTCCTGTGTTAACTCACTCATTATGATCATTTCTAGTTCAATGCATTTGTCCACAATTTTCAGTTCCTTATTTTTATTTTTTTTTACTTTTTTAGAATTAATTTATTCTTGTTACATCTCAATGGTTATTCCATCCATTGTATTTTCCAATTCTTCCTTCCCTTCCTTTTTCCCCTTATTCCCTTCCCCTATGACTGTTCCTGAGGGGGATTACTTCCCCCTGTTTATGCTCATAGGATATCAAGTCTCTTCTTGATAACCTGCTGTCCTTCCTCTGAGTGCCACCAGGTCTCCCCCTCCAGGGGACATGGTCAAATGTGGGCACCAGAGTACGTGAGAAAGTCATATTCCCCTCTCCACTCAAGTGTGGAGACTTTCCTGTCCATGGGCTAGATCAGGGTAGGGGTTTAAAGTTTACCGCCTGTATTGTCCTTGGCTAGTGCCTTAGTTTGAGCGGGACCCCTTGACCCAAATCTGCCTATCATAATGTTCTACTTGTAGGTTTCCAGGACCCACTGGATCCTTCTACTTTGCTATTCTCACATGGTTCTCTCATCTAGAGTCCCAATAGGATGTCCTCCCCTCTGTCCCAGTTTCCTGGTAAGTGAAGGCTTTCATGGGACATGCCCCTTGGGCTAGTGTGCAGATATAAGTGAGTATATACCATTTGAGTTTTTCTGCTTCTGGGTTAACTCACTCATTATGATCATTTCTAGCTCAATCCATTTATCCACAGATTTCGAGAATTCCTTGTTTTTAATAGCTGAGTAGTATTCCATAGTGTATATGTACCACAAAATTAACTCAAAAAAAAAAGTCTTTAGCCTTCCTATACACAAATGACAAGCTTGTAGAGGAAGAAATTAGGAAAGCCACACCCTTCACATTAGCCACAAGCAATATAAAATATTTAGGAGTTACTGTAACTAAGCAAGTGAAGGACTTGTTTGAAAAAAATTTCAAAACTCTGAAGAAAGAGATTGAAGATGACATGAGAAGATATAATGATCTTCCTTGCTCATGGATTGAGAGAATTAACATAGCAAAAATGGCCATCCTACCAAAAGCAATCTACAGATTCAATGCAATCCCTGTCGAAATGCCTACACAATTTTTAAAGACATTGAAAGTTCAATTCTGAACTTCATATGGAAAAACAAAAAACCCAGAATAGCTAAAACAATCAGTTCTTTATTTTTAATAGCTGAGTAGTATTCCATCATGTAAAAGAACCACAGTTTCTTTATCCATTCTTCTACTGAGGGACACTTAGGCAGTTTCCATATTCAGGCTATTATGAATAAGGCTGCTATGAACATGGTTGAGCAAAGTTTCTTGTTGTGTGCTCTAGCATCTTCTGGGTATATTGCAAGGAGTGTTATAGCTGGGTCTCAAGGAAGCCCTATTCCCAGTTTTCTGAGAGAGTGCCAGATAGATTTCCAAAGTGGCTATACTAGTTTGCATTCCCACGAGCAATGAAGGAGTGTTCCTCTTTCTCCACATCCTTGCCAGCATGGGGTATCGCTTGAATTTTTTATCTTAGCCATTCCAATGGGTGTAAGATGGGTCCTACTCAAACTATGGTAGCAGCCAAGGACAATACATGCAGTAAACTTCGAACCCCTACTCAGATGTAGCCAATGGTCAGGACATTCTTCACAGTTGAGTGGAGAGTATGGAATGACTTTCAAATGAACTCTGGTGCCCCATATTTGACCACGTCCCTTGGATGGGGAGGCCTAATGGCATTCAGAAGAAGGATAGCAGGCTACCAAGAAGAGACTTGATACCCTATAAGCATATACAGGGGAAGGAGGTCCCCCTCAGTCACAGTCATAGTGGAGGAGAGTAAGGGGAAAATGGGAGGGAGGGAGGGATGGATGGATGGAGGGAGGGAGGCAGGGAGGGAGGGAGGGAAGGAGGGAGGGAGAGAGGAAGGAATGGGAGGGTACAAGGCATGGGATAACAATTGAGATGTAGTATGAATAAATAATAAAATATATTTTTAAAAGAAAATAAAAATGAAATATTGATGCATATTTGTTTCTTGGAAAGTGTGTGTGTGTGTTCATGATTGTATACTTGACTCTGTTCCCCATCACATAGTGGCACTCATGTTTAAACTCTAATACTAGAAATCAAAATCGTACTGCACTTTAATATTCTCAGGTAACTGAACTATGAACTGTTTGAAATAATCAAGATATTACAAGAGAGACTTTCAAAGGACATGCCAGATTATTTTTGACATATATAACGTCAGAGACCTTGGCACATCCATGACTCAGAAATGGCTGAAAGGTTAATGGAATTCAGATTTGCATAGACATGCATGAGTTTCATCCTCTGGAAAGACAAGGAGTGGAAAGAGCAACAGATTTGGACAAAGACCATGAAGATCAGATCTGCATCTTCCTTCTTTTAAAAGCAACAAATCACAACTTTCTTCTACACTCAATCAGACTAACCTTGGGAGGTACTTGTCATGAGACACATTGCTTACCCAAGAATACATTAAGACAAGATAAAACAGTCAGTGGGAAAGGGAAGCACAAGCACTGGCACAAGCAAGTCTGAATAGCACTTCTTTTTCTAAGTCTGTGCTCTGCAGTCATTAAATCCTAATATTTGAGGTCAAGGCTTTTGGCTTGCAATATTATTTCAAAACATAGTGTAGTTTTATGATTTCCCTGAATAATGTTGTTAAAGCTCTACTTTCAATAGAATCGAAATGAGCTCCACATCATTTTCCTTCTGAGAGGAGTCACCTTGATTTCTCACACACACACCAGAAATAGCATTATTTTTCAAATCCTTCCTTGTATGAAAACATTTTGGTAGTGTGTCTCTTGAGAATCCTGGATCTGACCAGTTATAAGGGAAAATGTCTTTCTGGCTCATCCAAGTCTCTAAAGGTCAACATGAGAAAAGAGAGACTTCACTTTCAAAATATAGTAATCAGGAGACCTGCTCAACTCCTAATTTATATCATGAATGTGTGCCTTATTTGCTGCTGGGGAAGTCTGAGTCGGTATAACAAATTCTGTTTGGGATGACTATAGTCAGGTGTGAAAATAGAGAAATAATACACCTTGCTTTGCTTTCTGGTACTCAGGAAAGCGATGTATACAAGATGTCACCTACAACAATTTAAAAAATAAAAGTTCCCAAGCAAAGTACTATGAAACATTCAGACATCCACCATGAGCAACACAGTCAGTCCAGCCTACAACATAGACCAATATCTCTGCCTACTTTGGAACCAAGAAGCTTCTAGAAGATGAAACTGCCCATATAAATCTCCAGATAATTCATGATAACAGACATCCCTGATGGCTTCTTCACCTTGGTCCAGTGTTGTAGACTTTATCCTGTGGTCTGCAGAAATAGGCAGGAATACTGCACTCCAACTGATTCCTACTATATACGCCCTATGATTACCCATAGGCATATACTTCATACCATATAGGCCATAGAAACGTGTATACTTCACCTGTCTTACCATACTGATTGTGACTTGCATGCATGGGTCCAAGAAGCTCAAACCTACAGATAAAATAACATGCACCCCACACTTACAATTTGATACCTCAGTGAACCTGCACTTTTAAAAACATAAAGTATAGACTGGAACCAATCTCATATTTTGAAGTCAAAGCCGTCAGCATACATGAAGACATTATTGACACTGATTACACTGTATAAGCTGCATTGAATATTCTCCAAATGTAGACAAAGATAGCATAATCTATCCACATCATTTATTAGGACTGCAGAAAGGCTATATAAATGTAAAAGGCAAATAGTAATATAACTAAGGGTAAAGATGGACTTCACTAGAAATTGTGAACTCTAACATTCTCACAATCAATGGAAAGATTCAAATTCAATTACTAAACATTAGAGATAAAGTATAGTACAAACCAAATGGAACTAAAACATATTTCCAAACATTCCATCGAACTTAGTAAACACACTAATTTTACTAGCCATAAAACCGTCTCCTGGATGGATTATATGTAAATCCAAGTGCAAGTCTCAAAAAATGCTAAAAAAAGCAATGGTGGAATGTATCTCCTCTGAAGACAATAGTTTGTAAAGTATGCAAACAGGAAATTTATTTAATTTATAGTAATGTGAAAGACATATTGGATGTGAACACAAACAAAATTCAGAGCCTATCTCCCAACACTTTGTACATAATCACATAATGCATTATACAATTAAGTGTGAGACACAACAACTTAAAACTGATACACAAGCACATAAGGTGACTCATAGCATTGGATTGCACAGTAATATTTTTGTAATAGAAAAGATAATTTGAATATTAAAAGCTTTAGAAATGTTTCTTGGGATGATGAGACAGCTCAAGAAATACAGAGTGCTTGTGGCCAATGTAAAGAAATTAAAATTCTGTCCATGGGCTAGATCAGGGAAGGGGTTTAAAGTTTACCGCCTGTATTGTCCTTGGCTAGTGCCTTAGTTTGAGCGGGACCCCTTGACCGAAATCTGCCTATCATAATGTTCTACTTGTAGGTTTCTAGGACCCACTGGATCCTTCTACATTGCTATTCTCCCATGGGTCTCTCATCTAGAGTCCCAATAGGATGTCCTCCCCTCTGTCCCAGCTTCCTGGTAAGTGAAGGCTTTCATGGGACATGCCCATTGGGCTAGTATGCAGATATAAGTGAGTATATACCATTTGAGTCTTTCTGCCTGATCTAGCCCATGGACAGGACAGTCTGCACACTTGAGTGGAGAGAGGGATTTGACTTTCTCATGTACTTTGGTGCCTCACATTTGACTATGTCCCCTGGCGAGGGAGACCTAGTGGCACTCAGAGGAAGGACAGGAGGTCACCGAGAAGAGACTTGATACCCTATGAGCATATACAGAGGGAGGTAATCCCTCTGAGGAACAGTCATAGGGGAGGGGAATAAGGGGAAAATGGGAGGGAGGGGAGAATGGGAGGATACAAGGGATGGGATAGCCATAGAGATGTAACAAGAATAAATTAATAAAAAATAAAATAAATAAATAAATTAATTAATTAATTAAAAAAAAGAAATTAAAATTCTATCAGTAAATTTAAGGGAAGTAAAATAAGCATTTCTAAAATGTACTTAACATTTTAAGCAGCAAATTTAGAGCTCTGTACTACTAAGTTACCCACTATATTTTGAGAAAACGAATAATGATTCTACGTATGTAGCATTTCAAAAGCTTGTTTTTCTCTCATAACTTTTACTTTTATTATGAAGCTGGAGCCACATCTATCATACTTATATTTGCTATTTATTTTATAATATTTTATTAATGCCTTAAGAATTTCATACATTCCTAAAGTATATTTGGATCATGCTCACCTCTCCAATTCCTGTACTAATATCTCACAAATCCACTTCTATCCCCTGTTCCAACTACATGTGTTCCTCCCCCCCTTTTTAAAATAAGACACCAACCTATTAACAATTGTATAACTCTATTGGAGATTTGAAAAATTAAGCCTGAAATATTTGTAAGCATACATGGAAATAGTTATACTTTCTGTACATATAGAAATGCAAAAATGCAAGAAAATAAATTAAATTAAATTAAATTTATAATATACACTAATAACTTAGCCAATGCACAGAACTACAGCATATAATTTAAATCTATGGTATAATATCTTCAATGATCTTCGAATTACATTGAAAGATTCTACCTTCTTTCATAGATTCCCATTTTTTGTATCTTTACTTTTTCATGTGTCCATTTTGTAACTGTTCTCTCCAATTGAAGAAAAATTATATGTTGGTAAGCACAAAAATTGTATGTTCACAGATGCATAAAAGAACAGACAGTTTTCTGTATCATGTTTAATTTTCTCAACCAATCCTTATCCTATGAAACCCTCAATTAGAAGTCAACTAAACTAGTTGATAATTTTTCTTTAATGGCTTTAAAAAATTCAGGGTCTTCTCTAAGTTTGTATTACAGGGGATTTTTATTTTTAAATTTAGTAATCTCAGAGTGCATTTTTCTCTAAATATTTTGAAAAAACACCATTTTAAAGTATAAAACATATATGATTCTCAGGAATCACATTATATATTACATAGCAAAATTCATGTGTGTTTGAAAATGAGCTGAGCAGTGACATCATTGTTATGTATGGCCTAATATGAGCATGGCTGGCTCACAGCTGTATATTTCAGGTTGACTCATTTAAAAGCTGGTGATATTATCAGGCCCTCTAATGATTTCATAGAAATTTCTTTTTGCTTACTACACAAAATAAAGTGCATCTGTGCATCTTTTGGAGAATTCAAAAAAGTCATGATTTTCATTATCTAAATAATGCTATATTGAGAACCCTAGGAAATTTTCTTTTTTTTATTAATTAATTTATTTATTAATTTATTCATATTACATCTCAATTGTTAGCCCCATCCCCTGTATCCTCCCTTTCTTTCCTCCCTCCCGTTTCCCCCTCTACTCCCTTCCCCTATGTCTGTGACTGAGGGGGACCTCCTCCTCCTGTATATGCTCCTAGGGTATCAAGTCTCTTCTTGGTGACTTATTATCTTTCCTCTGAGTGCTACCAGGCCTCCCCATCCAAGGGACATGGTCCGATATGGGGCACCAGAGTTTGTGTGAAAGTCAGATCCCCTTCTCCACTTAATGGTGGAGAATGTCCTGTCCATCGGCTAGACTGGGTAGGGGTTCGAAGTTTACTGCTATATTTTCCTCGGCTGGTGCCATAGTTTGAGGAGGACTAGAGGGCTCAGACCCGCCTGTATTTTTCCAGGACCCACTGGATCCTTCTATTTCCTCCTTCTTCCAGGCTTCTCACCCCTAAAGTCTCAATAAGATTTTCTCCCCTCTGACCCACTTTCTTGGTAGGTAAAGTTTATCATGGGGGCATACCCCTTGGCCTAGTGTCTCGATATAAGTGAGTATATACCATTTGACTCTTTTTGCTTCTGGGTGAACTCACTCATTATGATAATTTCTAGTTCAATCTATTTGTCCACAAATTTTGGAAATTCCTTGTTTTTAATAGCTGAGTAATATTCCATAGTGTAAATATACCACAGTTTCTATATCCATTCTTCTACTGAGGGACACGTAGGTTGTTTCCATGTTCTGGCTATTATGAATAAGGCAGCTATGAACATGGTTGAGCATATGTCCCTGTTGTGTGGTAGTGCATCTTCTGGGTATATTCCAAGGAGTGGAATAGCTGGGTCTTGAGGAAGCCCTATTCCCATTTTTCTGAGAAAGCGCCAGATAGATTTCCAAAGTGGTTGTACTAGTTTGCATTCCCACCAGCAATGAAGGAGTGTTCCTCTCTCTCCACATCCTCGCCAGCATGTGGTGTCATTTTCAGAAACTATAAACAAAAGCAAAAACAACAGAGTATAAAATATTTGTTTTTTTATTGGAATTTATTATACTCCCCATCAGATGAGAATTTCTAGAAGCTTCTGTGAATCATGAAACCTAAAAATATAAACTACAAAATGAATTATATTTTCTTTGAAAAATCATAGTTAGGAATTCCTGATGTATCTTCTATTTATAAATACATGTACTTATAAGGACAAGTTTGAAAAGTAAAACTTTATCATCTTTATCATCTTCCTATGCCTAAGCAAGAATACAACTGGGGTCAAACTTTCTGGGGTTAGAATGTCCACAAGGGCAATTTTGACAGACATCTCTCTTTCTTCAGTTGTAATGTGAGGATATCTCTTCTACGTTAGTGCTTTATGGTCTTCCCATGAGAAATAGTATATGTACAATAGCTGTGCCACGTAAAGGTAGTGTCTGTGAATGGGATTCCTGGGTATCAGTCTTTCTCTATGTAGTGTGTAGTGGTGAACCTTGAATGGTTGGGTCTACATTATTGACAAATTGATTATATCACAATGCGTGAAGAGATTCATAGCATATTGCAATTCTGGGCAATAACACACAAAGAATGAGATTACTGGAATGCTGTAATAAAGTTTGAATGGCTGCTAAATCTAAAGCAAAGATACCATGCCAGGGAAAACTTTCTACTATAAAAGAGAATTACAATGGGAAAATGTCATGTGGCTAGCATTCTTTAAAATAAACCCTGGTTTGGTTGCTAAATTTGATAAAAGTAAGGGTGAAATAGATATGCAAGCTTGCCAATGTGTACAGATGGAGGGCAGAGAAGGCAAGGAGGAAAAGAGCACAAATTATGTCTGTGTTAATTAGCATTGGGATCCAAAAACTTGGAACTCAAGAAAGAAGAGTTCAGTGGAAAGGTAGAGGAGGTATTTAAAAGTGGTAGTCTGCACCCCACAATTGAATCTTTAATTTGTGTGAAATGAAATTTATATGTCATGCCTGTAGACTGAGTTTTAGTGAAGAACTGGGGCATGAGACTGGGGAAGAAATTAAATACTTGCCCTGATGGACACAGGAAAGAATTTTCCAAATCAATGAAAATGATGGACATAGGAGAGTAGCAGAATAAGAGAAGGAATACTGGGAGTTAAGCATTGATGGATGGTAGAGTCAAGGAGGAGAAGATTTTTAACTAATTCTTTTAGGGTTATGGGGGGAAAATTTTGTAAGATAACTACTTTGTAAACTAACTTTAAAATGTTATTTACAAAATTAGAAGGACTCTGAACACACATCCCCTGAATGAGTGGCTGATGCTTTCCCAGAATGCATGTTTTATTGAATGAAAATCCAAGTGACAGGCAGGAAATAGTTCCCTTCAGCTCTTAACCAAATAACCACCAGATCACCCCCAAACAACACAAGCTATTGTCATCACTTTTGATTGCCTACTAAGTAGATGATCAGCCATGACTGCTGAAGATATAACACTCTTGGGTTTCCTGAAATTGAGAAACCTATGTGGGACAGACCTAAAGCCTTCTTCCATCTTGACTTCTTTCATAGTACCTGAAGGTTTTAGATAGGCTTATGGGGGACAAAGACATTAAGGCTATTCCTACTGCTAGCCTTGAACAGTACAATTGCTGTTTCCAATTTCCATAAAGGGAGAAGCATTGTATTCAGAGGATTCTTGGAGTCATGTCAATAGAAATGGGCATCCCACTTGCACTGTGCTTATGAAAAAAAATTAATGGTTGGTATAACTTTCTAACCAGGATTGTATTATCTAAAGATGTATTAACTAAAGTTTCACTTTCTGTGTACAAATGTTGTCTCTATGATGTATTAATATGTTACTACATATGATATCAAATGAAATAGAATGCCATATTAATAATGGATGATAGGTAACCAACTCAGTCCTATAACTTCTCAGAAACAATAATGTGGTTATAATTAAAAGTAGGCAAAGCTTAGATTATCTCCCTCATATACTAAATAGCAAATGTTGAGTTTCTACTAATAAAGACAAATAAAATTCTGTTAACATTTTGAATCACTATTACAAATCAAAAGAATATTGTAAATTCTGTTTTTGTTTCTTTTTATGTAAATATATTGCTTATATAAAATCCTTATTCTGTGATTCAAATAAAAATATATATCACATGTTGAATTGTAGAATACTAAAATACTGAAAAATATGAGCATTAAAACCTCTAAAGTTGGATAGTTAGATAACATCCATTTTAGCAATCATATCTATCCATACTGATATTAGAAACCTCAAATTCTCAAATTGTCATGAATATTAGGTCTTTTATTTAGTTAACTGAAGGGACATTTTAGAAGTCTTTAGATAAAAAGTCTTTTGCAAATTTGTGTATTTCTCTCTCTCTCTCTCTCTCTCTCTCTCTCTCTCTCTCTCTCTCTCTCTCTGTGTGTGTGTGTGTGTGTGTGTGTGTGTGTGTGTGTGTGTGTAAGATGACTACATAAGTTTGACCCTGTAACTCTTCTAGAAATCTCTTTCAGCTACTTTTATATATTACAAAATATCTCAGTCCTTTTCCTCTTAATGTGTGCTGCAAATCAATAGCTTTGTTTTATTTCCTTTCTTCTATGTTCCCTTTGTTGCTGAGGTTCTCTTAACAGTCCTAATAAGTCACACTAAAAGTAATAGATTGGATCTGATGAAACAGATCCCTGTTTCTAAAACAATTTTACAAGAAAATCCTCACATATATTCAATGTACTGAAACTTCTAGAAAATCATTTTTATATGTCTTGGTAAAGTATTGTCTTTATTTCTGTGGTAACTTAGCATGAGGGTTGTGGAAGAATGTGTTCTAAGGTGTGTCAGCACCAAACAAAAATATAGAGCTGCATCTATACAACCCAATAAAGGAATACAAAGAAGCATCCTGTTAGGGATAGACAGTGAAGAAAATATCAGTTCCCAATAGTATTTAACCAAAGACATAGTCTTGGGATCCAGGCTCCCATTTCGGTAATGTATTTGTCATTTGAACTCTTCTTCCTAATCTATTCTTACCTTCTTCTAGTATGAGAAGAAAGGAGAATAAAAGCAGTTAAGGGAAATTTTGTAGCTGAAAGGGAAGGGCTATTACAACAAAAAATTAATAATTAAATCCCACAAAACCTGACTATGAAACAAAAGAAAGTGTAAACACTGAAATGGACCGAATGTCTCCTTACTACATAGAATACTACAGGGAGGATACTCAAAGACACAATGCATCAAATACGGCCAGAGTAGCTAGGAAATATCACGAGCAGCAATTTGTACCCTTTATAAGCAATGAAAGTACTGAAGATACAGATAGATATGCCCTTACATTATGGAATGTGTCAAGTGAGAAAACAAGAAACATCAAATAAGTTAATACATAGCAAACAGCAAAGGAGCATGCCCACAAGTTCCATACTCAATTTTCTATGTAATGATAAACAGCATCCTTGTCAAGCAAGGGCAGTGTTACATAAAAGTTATGCAGTTACCAAATAAATTTATCTAATAAAAATCATTATATGCTTCTTATATCTATGAATGAATTCCAATCGTGAATGTTTCCCCATTAATGTTTTTCTTAGCTGACCACCACCCCAACAATGAACAAAGTGCATACATTAATTTTCAAATGAGGTTGAATTAGACTGTTGTTTTGTTGAATTTTTTCTGGATATTAAAAGTGTGTGTGTGTGTGTGTGTGTGTGTGTGTGTGTGTGTGTGTGTGTTCTCTATTTCACCCATTTAATCACCTCATGCCTTTAGTGTTAAAATACTATGTTGTTAAGTTTATTACCAAATGAAAATTTATGCTTTATTTTGTTTCATGCAATACTTGAGAATTAGCTATTAGATTAAGTTATTGGCTCATTTTGATTCATTATACAGGTAAAAGACTCCATATTTGGAAGGCGTAGCTCCTTGACTTCTACAACTTGAAAATCCATCTCCCAAGTCATCTTTTCATTGCATATAGGCAAGTGAATAAAATGTGAGGCAATCTCATTCATAGACTAATTGTATGATAGGTTGTGGTATAAATGGTTCTGAGGCATTAGCAAGTTTTTCAAGGCTAAATTTCTCATGTCTGTCATGGAAAGTTTTCTACTTTGTCATAATGAACAAAAATGAACTAATGGGGAACTTTCAGCATAATGTTTGAGGTCACCAGAGCCTCAAAAACATAACCTATAATAAAAATAATAATGTTATTAATTATTCAGGCATTGGAACTCAGTTTTACATCTCACATAGATCTAGAAGTTCTTTGGATGGGATCCCTTGTGAGGGCAGCCATGTTGCCTGATTAAAATTCCTCTATATCTTCCCCATTTCTGCTTAAGGCAAAAATTAACTATGAGAAAAGAAACAATTATCAATTCCATAGACATAACAGTCTGACTGTCCTTGATGCAACGATCTTTCATAACTGCAGTCTTATCATCTGTCATTCAGAAAATGTCCATTTCAGCATCAAGGTTTTCCAGTCTACCAGCCTGTTGAAAAATGTGTCTTTTTTCAGCCAGTTTGTTAAGCTGTCAACATACACGTAGTGTCTTTTACCTGACCTGCTCTCAGGAGGGTTGGGGGTATCCTATCTCTGACTCAATCTTTCAAATCTTTCTCTGATTTGTCACTTTTTCTCCTGCCCCTCAATTAGATGTCACTTTCAAACATGGTTGATTCCATGTAAAAACTAAGCTTACCTTCAGTGTTTGGGATAAAAGTTGTTTACTAAGTATGTGTCAGTATTCTAGTTAGATCATACTGTAATTCAGAGTGTGTCTGCATTCCAGCTAAGTCACATATATCTAGAAGGTTTTTGGATGTGATCCCTTGCCTGAGCGTCTATGTTGCTGGATGAAAATTCCTCTGCATTTTGTTGTTGTTAAAGAAAACAAACTAAGCCATAAAATGAAGTGCACCTCCAATGCTAACTAGCTTTTATGTTTTAATATCATTTGTTCATATTTGCTATAAAGTAACGTCTAGATTCAGTTTTCTGGGGTTCAACAGAGGTTTTTTGAGCCAGGAAAATGAAACTACTTAAGACACTCAGATACCATGTTCTTTTATTCATGCCCATTTTGAATAGTATTTGTAAATGTATGCTGTCCCGAACTTTTTACTTTGGGGCAGGGGTAGAATTTATTACTTTAACCTGACATTATTCATGAGCTCAACTTTGACTGCATGATGAAGTAGGTTCGCTTCTCCCAATTCCTCATTGCAATTATTTCTTCAATGTTAAGATGATTACATCGAACCCATATTTATTTATTTTATTTATTTTATTTTATTTGGGGCTTTTTTTATTAATTCATTCTTGTTACATCTCTATGGTTACCCCACCCCTGTATCCTCCCATTCTCCCCTCCCTCCCATTTTCCCCCTACTCCCCTCCCCTATGACTGTGACTGAGGAGGACCTCCTCCCCCTGTATATGCTCATAGGGTATCAAGTCTCTTCTCGGTAACCTGCTGTCCTTCCTCTGAGTGCCACCAGGTCTCCCCATCCAGGGGACGTGGTCAAATGTGAGGCAGCAGAGTATGTGAGAAAGTCATATCCCTCTCTCCACTCAAGTGTGGAGACTGTCCTGTCCCTTGGCTAGATCTGGGTAGGGGTTTAAATTTTACCGCCTGTATTGTCCTTGGCTGCTGCCTTAGTTTGAGCGGGACCCCTTGGCCCAAATCTGCCTATCATAATGTTCTACTTGTAGTTTTCTAGGACCCACTGGATCCTTCTACATTGCTATTCTCACATGGTTCTCTTATCTAGAGTCCCAGTAGGATGTCCTCCCCTCTGTCTCAGTTTCCTCGAACCCATATTTAAAGAAAGAAGAATGCAGAATGCATTCTACACTTTGAAGTTCAGATATCTGTGTGTATTTGGGGATTGTTTAAGGAAAATGCTTCTTTTCTCTGCTGCTTTCATATGGATTAAATATTTCATTTAAATAAGTAGAGACTTAAGTTTTATCATTAAGTACTTAAGATAATATTTATTGAGTTTTATTAAAATGTTTTCAACTTTCAAGCTGGTCACTTAGTGAATGTGCTACTAAGAGTCTCCTAAGCACCTGTAGTCTATCTTGATTTATACAATGATTATTATTATAGATATTTGCCCCTTACATTTCAGTAATAGGAGATCTTAAAGGCTTATCTTGTATTTCATTCTGTGGCTTCCAATTGTTGTTTTACTGGCTTGCTGTATTGTTTTATATTTCCTGACATTAAAATACAAATTAAGTATGACTGAAATGTCTATTTTCCAGCAATATGATCCTCAGCAGTAACAAAATTCCTTGGTATACTTTCAGCAACAGCAATGTACATAGTTGAATAAACAGGAAGAAAAGTTGGTTTTCATTACTTTTAACCATAACTTTAATTATAATTGTTTATCTTATTATTCACTTCAAAAAGTTCTTTTCAAATAATATAGCCCCCCAAAGTATAGCACCCTTCCTAGTAATTTTCTTATTTTCTAGTATTTACTAAGAATTAAAAATTGATGCTAGTCAATAGGCTGGTCCATAGCATTAGAAAAGAAATGTCTTCTTTCTTTCAATCTATGCTTCATCATTATCTTACTTAATACTGGCACAAGCATTAACAGCATGTTCCTTCTGATGAGCTAAAGAAAGGCTTTTTTTTCTTGTGGGATAGTATTTCCTTGATCTGTCATAATTGTCATGCTTTTATGAAACAAAAGATAGTATAATCACAGTGATTACAACATGGCAATTTAAGTTAACAAACATTTTGAACATCAAAAGAAAGTATGGGGAAACAAAAAGAAAAATGTGAAAAGGAAAGGCTGACAAAAAGTATGATTTTTATATTAAAGGATAGTTTACTTAGTAATTTTTCTTTTTATATATTTTAAATGTAGTAGTATTTTTCTATATTTTAAATTTTATTGTTCTCTCATACAATATATCTTGGTCACAGACTTCTTTCCCTCCACTCCCTCCAGTACCCCCACGACGCAGTGTGCCCTCTAACCTACATCCACTGCCCCTCTTTCCATTTAGAAAATAATAGCCCTCCATGGTACAAGAGAGCTGGTTACCCTGTGACCCCAAAAATCATGTTGTTTACTGGAAAAACCTGTTTCTTATTGTGGTGTGGCTCAGCTTTAGCACATACCTGCAATTGAAATATTGTTGCTTGAATTAAATAAAATCAAGTGGCTTTGTGGCGTGGTGCTGCATCATTGGCTATATGCCCGAGAGTGGTATAGCTGTGTCTTGAGGTAGAACTATTCCTTATTTTGTGATAAAGCACCAGATTGATTTCCATAGTGGTTTACAAGTTTGCGTTCCCACAAGCTATACAGGAGTATACCCTTTGACCCACGTCCTCACCAACATGAGCTTTTTTATCTTAGCCAATCTGACAGCTATAAGAAGGAATCTCAGAGTCCTTTTGATTTGCATTTCCCTGACGACTAAGGACATTGAGCATATCTAAGTCTTTCTTGGCCTTTCAAGATTCTTCTGTTAAGAATTCTCTGTTCAGCTTTGTATCCCATTGTTTAATACAATTATTTAGTTTGGCGATGTTTAATTTCTTGAGATCTTTATATAGTCTCGATATTAGGCCTCTGTTGAATATAGGATTGGTGAAGATCTTTTCCCAACATGTAGGCTGCTGTTTTCTTCTATTGCTAGTGTCCTTACTTTGCAGGAGCTTTTCAGTTTCATGAGGTTCCATTTACTAATTATTGATCTTAATGCATAAGCTGCTGATGTTCTCTTCAGATAGTTGTCTCCTGTGCCAATGACTTCAGGTTTTCTTTTGTCAGATTTAGTGTTTCTTGTTTTATGTTGAGGTCTTTGATCCACATAGAGTTGAGTTTTGTGCAGGGTGATAAATATAAATCTATTTGCCTTCTTCTACATGCAGATATCCTGTTAGACAAAGCATCTCTGCAGAAGGTACTTTATTTTTCCAATTGTACAGTTTTGTCTTCTTTGTAAAACAACAAATATCAATATGTGTATGGGTTTATTTCTGGGTATTTGATTCTATTCCACTGATCAACCAGTCTGTTTCTGTGGCAATTCCATGCATTTTTATTACTATTTCTCTGTAGTACAGCTTGAAATTAGGGATGCTGATGCCTCCCAAAATTTGCTTTTCCCTGTACGCATCATGTCTGGTTGCAATCCTATCTGTAGGAACCAGGCCCGACTGGGCTGCCTACCTGTCTTGCTGTTTTATGTCCTGTTTCTAGCAGCTTCTGTGTCTGTGTTTATGTTGTTTAGCTAGTCATGTTTACTGCTCTGAGATCGCACCCCTCCCCTTATCCAGACTTTTCCTCCTGTGTGCAATCACCTCTTGAGGGATTTCACTTGCAAGTGGCATTCCTGTTTTGCTGACTATAAGAAGGCTCTTTGAACACTGAATAAAGACTGCTGCCTTTACTGTTGTCACCGCTGCTGCTCTCTTAGAATGAAGGACCCATTGCGTTATTGTGTGTGTATGTGTGTGTGAGTTAAATCCGCAGTCCCTCGCCCTTGGCCCGGTACCATGGTGGTGTGGGCACCACACCTATCTCTGAGAATCTTCTTTCTTAATGTTATGTAAAATTGTCCATTGATATTCAAATAAAGTACCTTACAGCCAGTTGCTGAGCAGGAGTGAGAATAGGGCTGGATGCCCACATGCAGATGTGCTGAAGAAACTGAAGGAGAGAGAGAGAGACAGACAGAGAGACAGACACAGAGAGACACAGAGAGACAGAGAGAGAGACAAAAAGGGAGGCAGGCTCAGCTAGGAAAGCTACAAAGTGCAAGGATCATTGGGATGTATGCCTGGAGGAAAATAAATTAACTTAGAGGGTTAAGAATAGAGTGGTATTCTTCTTGTAGGTTTCTAGGACCCTCTGGATTCTTCTCTTTTTCCATTCTCCATAGTTGAGTGGAGAGTGGGGTCGGACTTTGACATGAACTCTGGTGCCCCATATTTGACCACGTCCCCTGGATGGGGAGGCCTGTGGCATTCAGAGGAAGGATAGCAGGCTATCAAGAAGAGAATTAATACCCTATGAGCATATACAGGGGGAAGAGGTCCCCCTCAGTTACAGTCATAGGGGAGGGAAGTAAGGGGGAAAATGGGAGGGAGGGAGGAATGGGTGGATGCAAGGGATGGGATAACAATTGAGATGTAATATGAATAAATTAATGAAATATATTAAAAAAGAATAGAGCAATAACTGCTCAGCTCTTGTGCTGTGTAGCTTTTTAATATGAGTCCCAATCATTTGTGTGATCTCTGGGTTAAGAAAGAAACAAAAACAAACACAGTTTTATAAAAATAACTATATCATTTCCCTAACTGGGTTGCTTTATCTGTCCACAGGTGAAGAAGATACATTTAGTCCTAATATGACTTGATATGCCAGGGTGGGTTTGTTAGGGGAGTGTGTGCTCCCTTTTTTTTTTTTTTTTTTTTTTTTTTTTTTTTTTGAGGAGAAAAGGATGGGGAAAAGGAAAAGAGTTTGGAGGGTGAGAACCAGTGAAGAGGATGGAGGGGGACTGAGATCAGGATATAAAATGAGTGAATAAATAAATTTAAAATCAACTACAGGTCAAGAGGCAGAGGAAGCAACAAGTTGACAGTAACTAAACATTGTAAAAGACCATAAGGAGTAAGAGTAAGTCAGGAGGATGAAGGATACAGAAACACACAAGAAATAGAAGGGAAGACATTTGTTTAAATTGTTTTCTTGAGACAGCACGGGGAAGAAAGCCCCCTTTTTTTGGGGTTTTGGCTAAGCTATCAGGTTTTTCCCCTGTCATTTGTCCTGAGTCTTTGTTGGTAAAATCAATGGAAATATTGAGATTTTATTAAAAACAACACCTCCCAGCAATACCAATGGCACAACAAGATGCAATAAGAGTAGGCACAAACCTTAGTATTAAAGATGGACAAAGACCAGAAATGCATTAGTATTGTAATATATGGCCATTTTTGGTCAATTTTACTCTAAATATTTGAAAAACACAATGAAAATGTGGCATAATGCCACAGTTTGTCCGTTTATGAAACTCATAATAATTTAATGTTCTGCAGAACATTTTATCAGGTTGGGTGGCTTAATCTTATTAATTAAGCAACACTGAGTTTACTGTCAGAAATCAATGTGAAAAAGAACGTTTAAAAAACAAGAAGTCTTTGTGAAGTTTAGGTATCAAGGGGACTGTGGCCTCATAGAATGAGTTTGGTAATGTTCTTTCCGAATCTATTCTGCGGAGTAATTTGAAGAGTATTGGTATTAGCTCTTCTTTTAAGATATGGTAAAATTCTGCATTGAAACTATCTGACCCTGGGCTTCTTTTGGTTGGAACACTTTTGATGGCTGCTTCTACTTCTGTAGGACAAATAGTACTATTGATTTTGCTTATCTGATCTTGATTCAATTTTTGCAAGTGCAACCTAACTAGAAAATTACCCATTTTCTTTAGATTTCACAAGACCAATTTCCCTTATGAACACTGATGCAAAACTACTCAAAAAATATTTGCAAACTGAAACCAAGAATGCATCAAAGATGTCATTCACCATGACTTAGTAGGATTCATCCCAGGCATGCAGGAATGGTTTAATATATGGAAACCTATTAAAGTAGCATCTTAGCATTCCTGTGTCACCTTATAAGTTATAATCTCATCATATACATATCAGAACCCACCTTGTGAATTTAGTCATCTTTAAATATAATAGCCCCTAAATAACCAAGGTCATATGTATGACACTCATAACATAATAAAATGTGATTCATCTTTGAAAAGCCCACATCTATTTTTGCGAACATGTATATTTTTTCTAATGTGCCTAACCTATCTTGGCCTGTATAACTAAAATATGTATTAAATAAGCTTTAAGAAGCTATAAAGTTACTTCATACTGCCTTGTTTTGAAGTTATTTTCTGATACAAAGTCAAAGTCTGAGTCTATATATGTAAAGTTCCCCTCAAATTATGAAAAGCCTTTAGGGGTTAAGTTGGATTTGCAGCAGAGAAGGAAAAGGATAAGATCTGAAGTTAGTCTATCTTCTTCCTTGGCCAGCATGACTAGTGAGTTCTAAGGGAATGTCTACTGATGTTAAAGGATAGATAATGTCCCCAGTGTTTAATCATGGGATTCTCTACTCCGAGAATCTTATTTTTTTAAATATATTTTATTAATTTATTCATATTACCTCTCAATGGTTATCCCATCCCTTGTATCCTTCCATTCCTCCCTCCCTCCCATTTCCCCTTACTCCCCTCCCCTATGACTGTGACTGAGGGGATCTCCTCCCCCTGTATATGCTCATAGGGTATCAAGTCCTCTGAGAATCGTATAACCCTAATGGCTTCTATGTATAAATACAATTTTCAAAGGACTGTCTGTATTCCTTCAAAGTGGAATGAGCAAGACAATTCCATGAAGATATTCTATCCTAGTTCACTGTGTTCAATGTGAATCAATGAAATTAACGGAATTGCTTCTAGCAGCATGGGTGAATCTTTCAAGCTGCATCAATGAAGAACCTCACCCTTGCATTGATGATCAGTGATACAAGTAGTCCTTCTGAAGAACCCACTGTAAGTTATATATTAGTATTCCATCTAAGAATCCTCCCCATCCCAAATTTATCAGTTACTTTTTTATAGACATAACTGCTATATACCATGACCAAAAGAAACTAGAAAAACGAGTATATTTTGGTTTATGGTTGTAGAAAGAGAGCCCAAGGACAGTTTAGGCATAGAAGCAGGGGTTCAGGGAAGGAAGTAGAGCAATCACATCTCAACTATAGAAAAGAATTAGAAAGCAAAATAAAAGTGGGATGAGGCTATGTAGTACTAAAGTCCACCCACTGCTGTGTATTTCTCTTAGGAAGGCTCCACAAACTAGTGTTCCTTAATGCTTTCAAACAATATCACCATGTGGGGACCAAATGTTCAAGTATGCGTGTATGGGGACCATTTCTCATTTAAACTACACACCCCAAATTATCTTTCTTTCTTTCTTTCTTTCTTTCTTTCTTTCTTTCTTTCTTTCTTTCTTT